>OY292387.1:7990000-8590000 GCA_958496215.1 Verbena officinalis | reverse complement strand
TTCCAAAGCTATGATATGGTCACTATTCTTTCTTCTTTTCACTGAATAAGCACAAAGCACAAACCAATTATATAAGCAAATAGCTCACCACACAGGTAAGAAGCTCAAGTTTAGATCATACAAAAGAAAAATGAAAGAAATTATATCTCAGAAAATGTTAGCACTTAAACCATCGAACTCTGTTATTATGTGTTTTTATACTGTATTTATGGTCCCTTTTTCGAAGTTTATCTAGCACATGGTCACATGGAGGATACAACAGCAAATTACAGAAAAAGGTAAAAGAAATTCTCCAAATACTGTGTCATATGCAAAACACCTTAAGTTTCTGTCTTTCTGAAGTTGTATGAAACTCTGCTGAAATAACAAACAAACCCATTTGTCTTGTGCAATTTTAAGTTCAAGGATAAATTCTTTGACATATTTGAACTTAGATAGAGCTTCTATATATTTAGGAATGGTTCTTTTCCTACTGTTGACTATAGTACTGAGTTTGAAATCTTTGAGTAGCAATATTTACTCCTACTTTTCAGACACATGATCATTAGACACAAAGCATGTTTGTGTTGCAACTAACTTCAAGTGCAATACTTATTGAGAACCAACAAATCACCAATCTAATCTTGAAAATGAGAAATCTAATAAATTCGCAAAAGTTCCATCAGATCTAATCATCTAATCATTAAATCGGGTTTTGGAGAAATGAAAAGGAAATAAAACCAAAAAGTACTATAAAATTGGAGCAATTTTCAAACATAATTGGATTTAATTTTGTAGGATTGCAAAGAAATTACAATGATGTTGTTATATGTAATACCCGAGTAAGTCTCCCATGGATAGATGATTCCATTATCATCTTGATCAAAGAAAGCACAATGCTGCTGAAGCACACTCCAATTGTCATGGCTATGTCCTGGTGTTCCATTAGGATGATCCATATGTGGAGCAACCAATGCTCTTGCCATATCTGAAATTCCAAAAATGCTGGAGAAATAATTGTAATCAAAATTGTTGATTCATTTTCAAAACGAAATTATATACGAATGATTAAAACTGACGCACTCAGCCGGTGTTAGGCTTTGTTACTTTTATAGAGACGCAAAATCCGACATAAAAACTCAAAACTTCATTCATAGATCAACTAATCAATTCTCGATTGAGCCAATCACTAAGGTCCGTAAGAGAATTTTGAAAACCCATGCCCCACCACTCGTAAAACAACAAAATCCAACTTTTACCCCCATTTTAACAATTCACGAAATTACGAATATAAAACAACTCACACGGCTTCAACGAAAATTTTAATAAATCCCAACTAAACCATTGATAAACTCACCATCTGAATCGTGCTTGAGTTTCCATCACTTGCTCCATCTTCTCTCTCCCTTGTAATCTCTGGGTTGGCGTTATCATGAGGAAGAGAAAGAGTTTTGGAATAAATTAATTGTTTTTTTATCTTGGATACGTAGAATATTTTCCAAAGAAAAGAAATAGACCGGGTTTAATTGGGTGTGGATTGCCGTTAAGTAGACCCTGTTAGTAGCGCCACGTGTCGCACATCGGATGGATGCAGCAAAAGATGAAGTAGGGCTGTGTAAATCTTCCTTAAAAAAAAGGGGTTATTGCCTCACGGTGTGTAGTGTGAGGAAGAGAGATTGTCGCAGTTTTTCTCAATCTTTCTATTGTTGCTCGAATATGTAGAATCGTTTTTTTGAAGTATAAGAGACGGTGTTTCTTGTTCTGTTAAGTGAAATTTGTTAATTGAACACGTGTCGCATATTTGTTGTATGTAGTAGGAGATGAAGTACCAAAGTGGAGTAGAAGATCCGAAGCGAGAGAAGACAGCTCATCTAGAGTTTACTCTCCTCAATTTTCGTACTTTTTTGTTAGGAGAAATACCAACAATTATCTTAAGTAATACCAAATGTTTTATTAAATTAATTCTTAATTATCTCTTGAAAAATTACACAAAGTTTATTTAACTCCCTAGGGCAGTGAGTGTCTTACACTCGCAAATATTAAGATTGAAATAGTGTAAAAATTGACTTATTCACCTCATAAAGTCTATAAGACCCCTGAATTTTATTATATAAAGACATAAAGCCTTTATTTTATACATTTTCAATTCATTATTCACCTAGGTTTTCCATTGATTTGAGTGTCGATTTAAGGATTTGACGCAGTCGGAAGTTCAAATTAGCGAGAGGGACAAGGAATTAAGAGTTTAGGTTTTACCGTAGCAAATTTACAATGTAGAATTTGGTATTTTTCCCGTAATTGTAATAAAGGTATTTTCGTGTATAGCAAGAAGTAGGCAGTGTGATAATTACTCTATATCATAAGGAGCTATTAGGAATAAAAATAAGATTGGGCGCGGAGTGTAACTGATGAATAACAAAGATAGGTAATATAAATTAACCCTTTTTTTTGTTAGGAACTTAGGATTTGTACTTGGGCTGGGCTTTTGACTCGTGATATTTTTTGGGCTGGGCTTTTATATTCATGGCTGAGTACAAAAGTTTATTGGGCTGAGAAATGCTTTGGAAAAGGCCGACAGCTGATGGACCTGAAAAAAATCACGAGTAAAGAGCATAATCAATTTTTTATTATAATTTGACTGGATTATTAACTTTAAGACCCGGATTATACGAGGCACACCTTTAGTTAGCATTCCGTTGATTGAGGAAATAATAGCTTTTATTATGATTCGAGTATTTGACTGGGAGCCGTTTACGAGATTATTCACTTAATAGTTAATACATAAATATTTGGGATTATCCTATTAATTTATTATTCTATTGGCAAGGAGGCTTCTATTAATATGTGTCTGATTTGTGAGATTAGACATAAAACGTAGAATACAATACGATACAGAAATTTTTTTATTTTCCATAAATCATTCACGGGAGAAAAACGGTAAACGTAATTTTACAATAAAATCTTATTTGTATCTACAGTCCTATCAAAGTTTAAACAGTTTGTTTTAGGCCTCTTTCATCATATTTTCTGTGTAATATATATTTTTTATTAATTTATATATATAAGGTACTGTAGAATCTTGACCTTTTAATATATGAATAAAACTTAAATATCCGGTTAATATAAAATTTGTGTAATGTGTGGAGAATAAAAATAGGATATCTTTTTTAAACAGTGATTTAGGCTTAATTTTCAATTATATTCATAGAGTTTGAATTTTATAACTCACACCCAACGAACTCCGGCTCCGGAGCGTGACATATTCACTAGTATGAAGAACAAAAAGGATAAGGATATGATCCAACATGTTCCGTTATCTAATAAATAATACCTTACATTTAATGTTAAACGATAATTAAGAACAATTAATTATCAATCATGTTGACTGATTTGACTGGATTAATTAAGAATAATTAATTATTAATTTAGTGGCTTTATCTAAAAATAATTATTATAATTACCTACTAATATTTAATCAATCGACAAACTTTTGGAAAAGTAAGAGGACGAAACGTAAATTAAACAAAAATAGGATTAATTATCTTTAGACCCTCGGAGATTGGTTTATTAAAAGATGTACCCCTCTTAGATTGAATATTATAAAAACCCACCAAAGAATTTCAAAATTACATAGAGAAATAAAAAGTGACCACTTGACCAACTTCACAGCACTAAAATACTAAATAAGTAGTGTTACCAACTAATTATCCCTTTAATAATTAGGAGAGATTAAAGATTTTGTTATTAAATTACAAGACATCGTTTCATTATTCGACTAAACCAGTGATCATCACTAATGTTAGACATAATATAATGGGGACAGTCCACAACTCTCAAACAAACAAATAATGAAATCAAATTGTAAAGTTGAAAATAATTATCAGATAATGACACAAAAACGACTTGCTTTTCAATCGCAAGAATAATTTGAGACAACGAATTTCTTCACGGATGGCCCTTTTCGTAGAAAATAAACAACCAAATAATGATAAGTAATTAAAATAAATAAAAAAGAAATTATAGATAACTTGTGCTGCACGGACATGGCAATATGAACATGACACGATACAATTATACATATTTTTTAAACATTTACGACCATAGAATTGTCCTATACGAATATTCCACACGTAGAATACTACGGCATTACACGGTAATTTGTTTTTAAATGTTACTGCATCATGGTAGACAACTATTGCTAGCACGAAGAATGTTAGTGAAGGGAGCCAAATGGCTCAAAATAAATGGTCTAAATAAATGTTAAAAAATAAAATAAAAACAGGATTCTCTTTCTGGCCGTTTTAGACATTCATGAGTATTTGCATAAAATTTTAATTTCTGATAAGCTAAAATTATAAAAGGTTAGATATAGTGATAATTAGTACTATGAAATGTGTCGAGAAAAAAAATACAAGATCCTTTGGAGGGAAAAATTCATAGTAAAATGGGTAATTACTCTCTTGAATTTTTTATTTTGTGAGATGACAGAAAAAATATATAAGAGACTCAATTTCTCGCTAGAAAATTCATGTGATAATATTTTCTGGTGAGACTTAAATGAGTTGTTTAAATGAGTTATCTACCACATTAAGAGAAATATTGAAGGCGTTAGCTGAATTGAGAATTAATGTGTCAAAGGATCAAGCAACTCACTAAGTTTCTTGACAAAAAAAAAAATAATAATAAAAAATTAAGTCTCGTCTGAAAATATTATCACATGCAAATCACGTGATATTTTTTGGCTAGAAATTTAAAATGCGATGCATTTTGTCCGTGATTTCAAAATATTTAAAAATCAAGGGAGTAGTTTTTCATTTTTTAAAACTAATGACCCTTGATAGGGGATATTTCTGATCGTCCACGTGTCACGATCCTAGTGGTCCCTTAGCCACGTGGACCAAGTCAGAGTTTTTCCAATTGACTGGTCAACGATTGTCGCGGTCTATGACCCCGACTGTAAGGTCGAATTCACCAGCATTGAAAATGGTCCGGTCCGTGGTCGAGCGTAAAGCATCGACACCGATCACAGAATGATCGGCCTAGCCAAGGGCTAAGCTGAAGCCTGCGCCCTCGATAGGCACAACACAACAATCATTCCCAATTGCGTCCTATCTAGAGAGTCTGCGCTAGTTTCAGGCGCATTAAATGTAGCCGCCAGACATATGTACCTCTAATTAGACGGACAAGACACCAACATCCCCCTTTTTAAGGAATGTTGCAGATTCTTTGCTACACTATGAATGCCCGTCAGTCGCAGCATTAAATGCACACCGTGGGAGGTGTACTTAGTGTATGTTAACCGCACCTATAAATACCCCCAACATTTATTATGGCTGGTAACCTTTAATTATTGCTCCGACCTTACTCTCTTGTTTTCACCCTTTTCTAGTTCACTAATACTGACTTGAGCGTTGGAGGTGCTACGCCGGAGACAACCTTCTCCGGCCAAGTAACCTCTTGTTCTTGTGTTTTAGGTCGAGGTCGTTCTCCCTCTACTACAAATTCAACTACTATGATCGGACACGTGGTCGGCCATATCACCCAACTAATAATCGACTTCATCAGTTTGGCACCGTATGTGGAAAACTACTTTCGACCTTTGAGAATCAACACTCCGAACAATGGCGAGAACACAATCCTAGATAGAGCAAGAAGCAGCTACAAGCCCTTCAAAACCCAAATAATACCCCGCCTGGGATGACTCACCAGGCTGGGAACATCGCGGACGACTTAGCTATGCAGGCAGTTCTGCCGCCAACGGAACTCCCACCCATGCTGTCGGAGTAAGATCTGAGCGACTACCAGGCTCAGGTCCTCGAGGAATTGAAACTGGCGATCACTGAGAATTGTCCACCAAGATCGATCTCGCTGACTGTCTCTTACCAGCCGGTCTCGCACCTTTAATTCCGCATGCTACCCGCTCGAGATGGAAACCTACCCCATTACTACATGGTCGGACGGATGGGGTTGCCAAGACCAGAAATCCATGCTCCCCCTCCAAGGGAGGACTCCCCGGCATTCGAAAACCCTGAGGAGCAAGGGGAGACCAATATCCGTCGTCCACACGGCAAGGACATGCTCGTCGACCTCACACGCGAAGAGATATACGACGAAGAATATGATCGGCATAACGTAGATCATCGATAATACCAGAATCCAGCCGGGGGCTTCATGAAATATGCCCATCGACCCGCGAAGGACATGCTAGGGAATGGATTCACCGATCTCCCCGCAGGAACTGATCTTCGAGAATGGCTCCGGGCTCAGCCCACTCGAACTCATTTCTGTTAGAGATGGTGCCCTGCAACCAACTTGTGTAATAGGCTATCTCTAGTTTTGACAATCTTTATATAATAATAAAGAGATATTTTAATATCCATTTATGGTCGTCATCATTATTTCATATACTTATGTTTTTATATGTGTGTGATATGAAATGTTTGAAGCTCCCGAACTACATCAAAGCCATGTCACTTAACTTACATTAGAAGTTATTGAAACAATTAAATTAAGGTGTAGTTCGAATATACAACTCCCTGTCAAATGAGTTCATAAAAGACAAGTGGAGCGTCAACTAAGAACTCAAATATAAAGACTTGCAGTTTGACTATGTAAAGTACTAAGTTTCTAAGTAAGAGTTGGTCGTTTTAAACGATCTTTCATCATATGCAACTCAATTACATTTTGTGCTTGTTTTATTATGAGTTCGATAATTATTATCTCTTGTTAAACCCTGTTGAAGAATGCAACTTGTTGGGCTCGAGCGTGATGCTCGAGTCCCCAGTCCTCGAGTCAAAGTCTAGCTCTGGACACAGGATTGAACTGAGTGGGCTCGAGCTTTATGCTCGAGTCCCCAGTGTTGGTCTCGAGCTTGATGCTCGAGTCTCCAATCCTTGAGTCGAAGTCTAGCTTCAGACTCAGGATTAATTGAACTGAGTGGGCTCGAGTTTGACGCTCGAGTCCCTAGTCCTTGAGTTGAAGTCTAGCTTTGGACTCAAGATTGATTAAACTGAGTGGCCCCGAGCTTTACGCTCGAGTCCCTAGTGTTGGGCTCGAGCTTGATGCTCGAGTCCCCAATCATTGAGTCGATATCTAGCTTCGGACTCAGGATTGATTGAATCTGACTGGGCTCGAGCTTGACGCTCGAGTCACCAGTATTAGGCTCGAGCTTGACGCTCGAGTCCCCAATCCTTGAGTCAAAGTCTAGCTTCGGACTCAGGATTGATTGAACTGAGTGGGCTCGAGCTTGACGCTTGAGTCCGCAGTGTTGGGCTTGAGCTTGACGCTCGAGTCCCTAATCTTTGAGTTGAAGTCTAGCTTCAGACTCATGATTGATTGAACTGAGTGGGCTCGAGCTTTATGCTCGAGTCCCCAGTGTTGGGCTCGAGCTTGAGGCTCGAGTCCCCAGTCCTTGAGTTGAAGTCTAGCTTCAGACTCAGGATTGTTTGAACTGAGTGGGCTCGAGCTTTACTCTCGAGTCCCCAGTGTTGGGCTCGAGCTTAACGCTCGAGTCCCAAATCCTTGAGTCGAAGTCTAGCTTCAGACCCAGGATTGATTGAACTGAGTGGGCTCGAGCTTTACGTTCAAGTCCCCAGTGTTGGGCTCGAGCTTGACGCTCGAGTCCCTAGTCCTTGAGTCGAAGTCTAGCTTCGGACTCAGGATTGTTTGAACTAAAGCTCGAGCCCCAAGTGTTGGGCTCGAGCTTGACGCTCGAGTCCCGAATCCTTGAGTTGAAGTCTAGCTTCGGACTCAGGATTGATTGAACTGAGTGGGCTCGAGCTTGATGCTCGAGGCCCCAGTCCTTGAGTCGAAGTCTAGCTTCGGACTCAGGATTGTTTGAACTGAGTGGACTCGAGCTTGACGCCCGAGTCCCTAGTGCTCTTCGCTTTTTATTTTCATAAGTTAGTATTTTTCTAGTGTCTGAGGTCTCTTCCCCTCCCCCCCCCCCCCCTCTTGAGCAAGATGGTACATCGAATGCTAAGGTTGATCGGAAGATAGAAGAAGATAAATAAAACAATGACAGATTTTAAATGCATCATTGAACTAGTCAACTTACAACATGGGCCCTTGAAGGGGAGTACATGGTCGAACCCCTGAGGGGTCGATCTAAGGATAATACAATTTTAAATTGAAAGCGTTCCACGGTCAAGGGAGCTCTTGGGGCTCTGAACCTAGAGTTTCCAATCGATAGGCGTTGTTCTTGGCAATCCGCGCGATGCGGTATGGCCTTTGTTGTAGCTTCGTGCGATCGCAGTTTTATATTTTAACATCCGTCCTATGGCTCTGTGGCATTTTTCCTCAATAAGGTCGAGTTCGAGCGCCCTCCTTTCGTTATTTTGCGCTAGTTGAAAGTGTGACACTCTGGCGGTCTCTTGCACGAGCGAGCTGGGATTAACGCCTTCGATTCGTAGACCAGAGCGAATAGGGTCTCACCCGTCGCAGTTCGGGGGGTCATTCTGTGGGCCCAGAGGACCTCGTTAAGCTCGTCGACCCACGCTCATTTCTTCGCATCCAGTCGATCGCTGAGACTTTGGAGGATGGTGCGGTTTGTTACTTCCGCTTGCTTGTTAGCTTGCGGGTAATTGACCGAAATGAAGCGTTGATCGATCCCATGATCCATGAACCATTCCTTCATATCGTCTGCTTGAAATTGGGGTCCGTTGCCACAGATCAGAGATTGGGGGACCCCGAATCTACATACGATGTTTTTCCAGATGAAATTTTTGATGAACTTCGTGGTCTTCTATCAGACTGCTATCGCCTCGACCGATTTGGAGAAATATTTGCGGGCCACAATATAGTATTCCGCTTGTCTCACGGTTGAGGTTGGGAGTGGTCCGATAATATTTATCCCCCACTGGTCGAGTGGCCATGACACGTCGACCACTATCATTTCTGCTGCGTGCTTGTGTGAATAGTTTCCCATCTTCTGACACTTAACGCAACGCCTAGAGTGCCTTTCTGCATCGTACTCGAGAGTCGGACAGAAGTATCCCACCCTCGTGACTTTTCGTGCTAACGATCAACCGCCAGCGTAATTGCCGCAACTGCCCGAATGGATCTAATAAAGAACTTCTTCAACCTAAGAGAGTCAGAGACACCTCATCGGCTGTTGGCGATTTTCGCATTTGTAAAGTCTTCCTTCCGGGTCGAGGAAATATCTCATCGCGCGATGCTGTAGCCATCGAGGGGCGTTCCGATCTCGTGGGATCGTTCCATCTCTGAGATAGAGGACGATCTCGTCGAGCCAGCATGGTTTTTCAGGATCGATCATCATGATCATTTCTGCGGGGCCATCGATCACCCGTTGGCTGGACACTTTGAAAGTGATTTCCCGCTCTTCGGTACCCTTAAGGCCATTCGCAAGCTTCGACAGTACGCCTGCCCGAACCTTCTCTTCTCTTGGGACCTGGTCGATTGAAAAGCTGGAGAACTTAGCTGTTAACTTGTGCCACCAATTGTGAGTCGGTGATAATGGCGATCGTTTTCGCCCCGCTGTCGAGCGCAATCCTGAGCCCGGCGATGAGCACTTCATATTCGGCTTAATTGTTCGTGACTTGGAAATCGAGACAGATCGCGAAGTCGAGATTGAGACCATCAGGGTTAGTTTATGAGATTCCTGCCCTACCACCTTAAGCGGTGCAGGATTCATCAACCTTTAAGAGCCAATGAGCACTTTTATTCTTGGTTCCTTTCTGGGCCGTGGTCTTCTCAACAAGAAAGTCAGCTAGGACTTGAGCTTGCGTCGCGACTCTAGGTTGGAAGGTTATATCGAACTGACCTAGCTCGATAGCCCATTTTATCAGCCGACCTGAAGTATCGAGTTTTGACATGACTTGTTTCAGGGGCTGGTCGGTGAGCACTACGATCTCGTGTGCTTGGAAATATGGGCGCAGTTTTCGGGAAGAGACCATAAGCGCGAGCGCGAATTTCTCGATCTCCAGGTAGCGCGTCTTCGCCCCGTGTAAGATCTTGATAACATAGTACACTGGGAGGTGTTTTCGATCGTGCAAGGTTACGAGGACCGAGCTGATCGTTTCATCTGAGATGGAAATGTAGAGATAAAGCGTCTCTTCTTTTTTGGGTTTGGCGATCAGCGGAGCGAACGCCAAGTACCTCTTCATTTCCTCGAATGCCCGAGCGCACTCCTCAGTCCACTCGAATTTGTTCATGTCCCTTAGGCCTTAAGATTTGAAGAATGGTAGATTGCATTCGACGGATCGGGAAATGAACCTATTGAGGGCAACGACCCGTCCGACTAGCTGTTGGACCCCTCGAATGGTGTCGGGTTAGGGTATGTTGATGATCGTAGAGATCTTCTCTGGGTTTGCCTCGATCCCTCACTGACTAACCATATAGCCGAGGAACTTGCCGCCTCTGACTCCAAATATGCATTTCGAGGGGTTGAGCTTTAGTTGATACTTCCTAATCAGAGGAAACATGTCGGCAAGATTGGCTTAATGATCGGAGGCCTTGATACTTTTCACGATCATATCATCTACATAGACCTCGACGGTCCTCCCCAGGAGGGGCTCGAATATTAGATTAACAAGCCTTTGATAGGTCGCCCCCATATTTTTGAGCCCGAATGGAATCACTTTGAAACAATAGATGCCTTTCACGATGATGAACGCCGTGTGTTTTTGATCTTGAGGAGCCATTCGGATCTGGTAGTATCCCTGGAAGGCGTCCATCATGCTCATCAGCTCGTAGCCCGCAGTCGAATTGACTAGCTGGTCGATCCTAGGAAGTGGGTATGGATCCTTTGGACAGGCTCGATTGAGGTCGGTGAAGTTATTGCACATCCGTCATTTTCCCCTAGTCTTAGCGACTAAGACCACATTGCAGAGCCAATCGACGTATTTTTCGGGTGTGATGTATCCGGCGTTGAGCAACTTGTTTACTTCTTCTTCGATGATCGAGTTCCGCATTACACTCTGTATTCGAAGCTTTTGTTTGATCGGTTTGAATGCGGGATCGATGTTTAGATAGTGTAAGATCACACTTGGGTCAACACCCTCCAGGTCAGTGGCCTTCCAGGCGAAGACATCCGTGTGGTCTTGGAGGAAAATGGTAAGGCATTCTAGCTGTCCTCCTTTGAGGTTCTCTCTGACCCGCGTCATCTTTTCGCTGTCGTTCATGTTGAGCTGGACAAGTTGGGTTTCTTCCGCAACCGACAATCGAGTGTCGTCCATTTTCCTCTTCTTTCGGGCTTCGTGCGTGCCCATCTTTGAGCGTGAGGCTCCATTGCCCTTGGGATCGGGGATCCTTTCATTGTCATCCGCGTCATTAAGGATAAGATCACCCGGTTGGAGCTCGTCATCTTTGGGTGGAGGCGGAGCCTCATTCATGATCGCATAGCAAGCCCACGAGTCCTCTAGGTCGCAGCTGACCTCACCGATCCCGTAGGGAGTCGGAGTTTGCTTTTTGGTGGTACATAGAAATGATTGCCTTCAAGGCGATAGGGCCGGGTCGACCAAAAATCATATGATATGGGAATTCGGGAAAGTCGACCACGACCCAATTGATCTCCATCGTGATTTGAAGGGGATGAGTTCCCATGGAAGTTAGCATTTGATTTGGCCTATTAGTGCTATGATCGATCCGCCAAAACCCTTTAAGGTCGTTTTGACGGGTTCGAATTTGAGCTTGCTTAAATTCATGCGTTGAAGAGTCAGGTAAATAACAACATTCGAACTACTTCCAGTATCGACCAAGCACTTGCTTACAACATAATTCACGATATCTAAAGTCACCACCATCGGACAACTCGACGTTATGCCGTCCCGATGGGGATCCAAATGAAAATCCCTATCACTAAAAGCTATTTCCTTTTGCGTCCATTCTTCCCCACGCTCGACGTGAAATACCTCGTGTGGGCCATGAAGGCTCGTCTGGGCTTGGCGGATACCTCGCTTCCGAGCTGTCTTGGTGTCGCCTCTGTCGGGTCCACCGACGATCATATCGATTTGGCCGTTGCTCGGAGCATTCACGATCGTGCTAAAGCTTGCCACTTGTTTCCCATCGCGCTGGTTTCATTTCGGTAGGGGCGATCGGGATCTAGATCGTGAACGTCGCCCTTCATCCTTCTTGTTGCAGCGCCGATCTCGAGCACGATATCTATTGCGGCTTAGCTTACTTGATGAACTCTTTGAGTTGCCCACCTTTGATGAGCCTCTCAATCTCTCATCTTTTAGCTGATTTCATCCATCAGTGTCGTGGCCTGGCTGGTCGTGGAAGTCACAGTACTTACTATTATCGATCTTCCTCATATTGAGCCTCAGCTCCTTAGGGTATTTGAGAAGCTTTTTTGGAATTTTGGGGAGGATATCCTTGATCGCGCAGATCAGAGGCTCGTAGAGCTCTCTGTTCGGCTATCTCGAGGACGAGCTGCCCCCTTGCCCACCCTTATTTTTGTTCCGACCTGCCGGAGGTGGGCTTCAAGCTCTGGGGCTTCAGGGTCGATTATAGTAGTTGTCATGCGATGGGCATCCTGCCCCATTCTGACGGCTTCGCAATAGGCTCCGACCGTGGCCCCTCCTGTAACTTCCTTCTATCTCTTCATAGTCCATCCACTTGGTGGCGTAATCTTGGATGTCTCTCAGGCTCTCTACTCGAATTTGGCCGAGGAGATCCTTGGTGAAGTCCCGACAGTGGCATTTTATCCCTAAAATATGGAGGATGAATTTCATGTCGGGGGCGCGACCCTAACCATTTCTTCATTGAATTGCGTAAAGAAATCCCTAAGGGATTCATCAACCCCTTGGACTATCGAGTCCAAGTGCGACATTGAGAGTTTGTCTTGGATCAACAGTTAGAAATGACCCTCGAGTGCCGACGAGAGTTCATCGTATGATCGAATCGATCCTGGGGCCTACCTGAGGAACCAGTCGAGCATCGCCCCTCTAAAGGTCATGGCGAGTACCTTGGCCCAAGTACGGGAGGTATGAGGGAACAAATTCATTGCCAACTTGAAACTGGTGATGTGATCTCCAAGGTTGGTTTTCCTATCGTAGATGGCGAGGTCGCGGGGAATAGGTGTGCTTCCCTGATCCTCATTAAGGACTGCCTCTGTAAAAGGCGACATCGCCTTACGGTGACTGCGGGGCTGAGTGTTACGCTCGAAGTCCCCCGCCGGCTTGTGACGAGCATGGTTGGGTCGAGGAGGGAGTCTCTCACGTAGATCAGTGAAAGGAGGGAGGTTGGAGAACTTGCTTGACAATCTTTCCCTGACGGGCAGTCGAGGCCCAAAGTTGCACCGAGCGTCCCGCATTAGCCCTTCTTCCGGTCGTAAGGGTTGGGAATAGGCTCTTCAATTGTTTGGCGGAGGGACGTAGTCCCTATGGTCATATACATCATCATAGTCTTCCTCCTCGTGCTCGTCGGCGAGACCTTTTCCAGGTTGTTGGTTAGGGCGGCCATTATTCTCCCCGCCTCCCTCGGGCGCGCCGAATTCGGGTGAGTCATTGATCGGATAGAGAGGGTGTCTCTCAGTAGCACGACTCCGACCTCCGTTCTGACCCCCTGTGTGAGTCTGGGCTTGGGTCAGCATCACGGAGTCGGGTGGTGCCAATCTATATTGCACGTGCGCGGGCTCGGTAAGGTTGACCATGAGCAGGATCTTCCTATAAGGTCGGTTTTGCTCGAGGGCGAGCCTGACCTCCTCGTAGACTTAGTCTCCATAAGCAGCTAGATCTTGGGCTAATGGGGCTTCCAGGAGCATGACCGCGGGCAAGACTGCTCGAGAGGTCATGTCCTCTTCCTCAGGGTACTGCTCGGGGGGTTGTAGCGGGCGCCCCAAACGGGTAACGCACGCCCCGCACCGAACCCCGACCCGGAGCCGAAATGGGATCCGACCCGAATCGAAACCCGGCGAACGGCAAGCATTTACTCAATCACTAGGCGGGGTTTCAAAAACAACGAAAAGACAGAGACGCGGAAGCAATATAAATAATCAAAGCAATAGAACATAATAAATACACAATTATTAAAGCCCACCAAGGCTAACGAAATTCAATTACATAATATCAAACGGGTTCGATACAGTATCCCGATAAATATAATAACGGGCTCAATAAATACATAATCCCGAATACAAATTAAATAAAATCCTAATATCCTAAAACATAATTCATATCATACGGAAAAAGGAATATACATGAGAAAATAAATACAACTCTACAACGACGACGACGAATCCCGCCTAGTATCCTGAAACCAATATAGGGTGAGACAGAGAGGGTTAGTCAAACGACTAAGTGAGGAGGGAATAATAATGTATATAATAAAACGGGAAATAAATTACCAATTTTAAACTTAAAAGAAATCAACATAAAAGAAAGATTTTCGTAATCGGGTGGTGATTTAACATAAAACATAACTTATCATATGACTCGGCGAGTCGAGCCCTGAACTCCAATATCCAAAACATAAAACCGGAAACCACCCTTATTCCTCCAATGTAGCCGGACTGCAAACCCGAACTACTCATATCATACGGGAGTAACTCAGGTACTCAAAGGGCTGCCACTCCGGCCTCACCCCGAGCTCCCAAATGGAGGAAACCATAGGATTTACGCCGTAGACCCGACGTCTACCGACTTCGTCCTATCGCTCTTACTCCGGGCCCAAACAAACATGCATACAGTTCATAATCTCGCTTTTCAAATCATTTCGGGTTGGCCAAAAGACCGTTCGAGACATGTCATATGCGAGGCCGAAGGCCAAAGTTCGCCTTAGAAAACAAAAGGTTTTACATGTCTCTTTCGTAAACATTTCGAAGACTATACATAGTACTTTTTCATATCAAATCATTTTCGATAAATCAAATGAACATAATAAGCATAAATATCTACTAAGTATATATATAGAAACGGTGTGAAAACAAAACATAAGCGTGGCTTATATCGGGAGAGGCTTATTTATATATATACGTAATAATACTGGAAACAGAAAAGGAAAGCCTCACATGTTGGCTATGCAAAATAAGAGCAAAAAGCTAGAACTGGCGCTACTCCATGGGAGTATCGTCTGCAAAAATACCAGGACACAACCAAATAAGACTAAAGACGACGCACGGCTTATAAGAAAGTATTAAAACACATAGGAGCACGTTATACAATTAAATCAATCACTTAAGTTCAAATTCTCAAACGAAAACAGAGTAATTCTCAAATTTAAAACTGCAAATCAAGTCCAAATGCAACGAAACTTTACGGACATGCTTAAATTATCATAAAGGAGTATGCATTCGAATTTCGGGAAAATCGGACTTCACATGCAAAAGATAGAAAATTTAACGAAAACTTAAAACGCACTATTCATAGACCCGAACATGTTATAAATTCGTAAATCATGCAATTCACATCTATATCATATATATTGAATACACGAGCGAAGAAAGAATTCGGAAAAGACGAGTCTCGGAGGGACCCGTAGTGTAAAATGTGCCCTGACTAACAGAAGGTCAGGGCACTGTTTGACCAGGCCACACGGCCTTGTGCACGGCCGTGTGCCGAGGCCGTGCACAATCAAACAACGCGCACGGCCTGAAGCACACGGCCTCAAGGCCGTGTGCACAGCCCGTGCACCATCCGCAAACACGAACGGTCTCTTGCACGGCCGTGCAAGAGGCCGTGTACACCCACACGGGCTTGCCACACCCCGTGTGCATGGCCCGTGTGCGTAAAAATTGAGCAGAACATGCAGAACATCAAACCCAATACGCGAAAATCAATCCTAATTCAACATTAAATCGATTAATCATGCAAATCAATCCCTAATTTTCACATATAATCAACTACAACATATAATCTACATATAGAAACGATAAACACGAAAATCCATCCACAATTACTATCAAAATCATATAAAACCTAAATTATACAACTATTCACAAAACGAGAAAAACGAAGTATAGAAGACATTAAACGAGAGAATCGTTAGAATCTTACTCGTAGAAAAGATCGCGAGGAATTCGTAGGCGTAAACGATTCGAAAATCCGTCGGGAAACGAAGTCGGGACGATCGATTGAACTTCCTTCCTTCTCTTTCTCTTTTTCCTTCTCTTTTCTTTTCTCTCTTTATTTCTTGCTGGTTTGAACGAGAGTGAGGTGAGAGAGAGACTTAGTCAAATTAGTTGACTAGGGTTTAAAAGTCGAAGGGGCATTTTAGTAATTTCGCAAAATAAGTTTAAAAACTCACGTTGTCCAAATAATACGTAATTACAGTTAAAATTCATATAATTAAACGCACATTGACAATTCGTGATTTAAATATCTAAATTCACTCATTTACGAAATTATCAAAAATCTCAGAATAAACATCAAATTAAAATAATAAATTGCATAATTACTCGATTAAAATATACCGAATTGAAAAATCGGATTTTCGGGTCGTTACAATACTCCCCTCTTCAGAAGAATCTGTCCTCAGATTCTCTTCCGGTCTCGGAGTTAGTTAAGAGGAGCATAACCTAAAGGAAATTCTAATAACGCGAATTAAATCGAACATCCAAATGCAATTAAATCACAAAATAATACGTCCTTAATAATAAACACTTAAAGCACTTAATATTCCAAATTAAAATTCAGAGTCATACAAAATATAAAATTACATCAAATCCTAAACAAGTTAACGGGAAAGAAGAAAATAAAATAAAATAGATAGCTCATGGCTCGTCAGGACCACGGCGGAAATACTGATCCAGCTGCTCAGATAGTGACCTCTGCATCTCTGATATGGATCTCTGAAACTCTGCCTGCAAGGCTGTGTACTGACTATCAATGTGAGCTCGCTGAGCTGCAAAGCCCTCGTTGATCTGCCTCTCCTGCTGGGCAAATCTCTCATCAGTCACACGTCGGTAGTCAGTGAACTCTGAATAAAATTGTTGCAGGTCTATCGACTCCTGGTGCTGAGTGCTTCTTCTGCCACGTGAAGACTCAGGAATAGAGGCATCCTGACTCATCAGCTGGGAGTAGATATGCTGAGCCTGCTCTCGGACCTCTGGGTCTGAAGGTCCTTCTTCGGGAGCATCCTCTTGGTCAGCTTCCCATGAGGGTAATCCATCTACTAGAACATACGGGTCGTTCCGTCTCGGACCCTTCGTGCAGATCGCCATTTGGGCTAGAGTGCCATAGCTAATCGAGGTCGAACCTCCAACAGGAACCTGGGTATCGAGCCCTTCCACCTGGGCACACTCCAGAATGGCGGTAATGTATGAGCCAACTCGAATCTCTCCTCTCGACCGAGTGGAGATATACATCATATGGTCCATCATGTACGAGATGGGGTTGAACCTGACCCCTCGCACCATATGATCGAGTATGAGACAATCCTCGGTGTTCACCGCACCCGGACTGTCTCCTCTGGCTAGAACCGAACGAGACACGGCTCTATGCAAAATTCTCAATTGAGTGGTGATGAGCATCGTGGCCTTGGATACGCCGGAGTTAAATATTTTGGTGGAGGTAGAGATACGTCTCCAAGCCTCGGCTTGATTCCATCCGTCGGCACGTCTCCTAGGTTCCGTAACATCCAATTGAAAATACTCGGACAACTGCGGTATGAAAGCGTATAGTCCCGGTTGAACGCTCTGAAGTGGATTCCTATCGGCATCTCGATGTCATCCGGAAATGCCGCGCCCTTAAGAGAGCTTAAAAATTCACAAGTGAGGCGGCGATAGGATGGCCTTTGAATACTCCAAAAATTAGCCCACCCAATGTTGTCGATGTAACGAGAGATCCCTTCGCCAAGACCCAATTGGTACATAGCCTCCATATCTAGAAATTGCGTAGCTCTAACCGGTCGTTCCATTAACCGGTTGAAGACATCTTGATCGTCTTCATTACCCAAATCCAATCGGTAACCTTCCGGTGCCGCTATGTCGGGTAATTCCCTTGCCCGACGTCCACCACGAGCTTCACGAGCACCTTCCATATTAGAGTTGGAGTTGTTGTGAATTGAGGAATAAGTTGCAAATTTTTCACTCGAGACTTTTACCGAACACTTGGCGTGCGCTACTTCGGGCGAAGATTGTGTGAGATCGGTATAACGGATCGAGCCCAAATATCAACAATCCAAAGAGTTTGCTGCAGACAACACACCTTCAAAAACTCACGAAAAACCGTCGGCTAGATCGAGAATTAAACGAGCTCAAAGATGGGAGAAAATTGGGGGAGAAAAACAAGAGAATTTTCGCATGAGAAAAGAGGAGAAAAATTGAGGTTGTGCGCGAAATGAGAAGCTACTGACCATTTTAAAACCTGGAAGAAATGCGCATGGCCTCTCGTCACGGCGTGTGACGAGGCCGTGTGAGAAACACGCACGGGGTATCGTCACGGCGTGTGACGACCCCGTGAGGACAAACACGCACGGGCTCTCGTCACGGCGTGTGACGAGCCCGTGTGTATTCGTGCGCACGGCCTCTCGCATAGGGTGCAACAAGGCCGTGTGAGATAAGTGCACAGGGTCTCGTCACGGCGTGTGGCGAGACCGTGCAAGGCATACAAGGGCAGTTCGTGTGATTAAAACCACACAAACTTCACAAAATTTAAACACGAATAATAACATCGAAATCACATGCATAATATAATACACTTAACACACATAATTTCTAAATTCACATAATATGAAATTAAATTAATTTAGGATGAATGTCATGACAATGCAATATACCTGGATCGTTCATACAGAATCAAGCTTCATCCTTTTGGCTCGTCTCGACATTCTCTTTCTCGTGCAATTTGTACGAAGATGAGACGGACTTCCACATGAGAAGCAACGTCCTTGCTTCTTTCGACATTCTGACTCTTGATGATCTCTTTGGGAAAAGCCACATACTGACGTTCCTTGCGGTTTAGGAGGTACATTCTATTTCGATGAAGATACCGAGAAGGTTTTCTTTCCGGAGGAAGACCCTGAATGTGTAAATGGCCTCGTAGAACTCGCTGGACGTGCATCCTCAGTATCGCCCTCCAAGGCGTCAATACTAGCGTAGGTCTGAGGCTGAGCTGTTCCCCGCGGTACCGGTCTCTTCTTCGGACATAGATTCACTCTGTGGTCGGCGCTACCACATCCGTAGCACAGTTCATTCTTCTTCCAACATTTAGCCTCGACATGCGGGCCCTTACAAAATCCACATACTGGTCGTGGATATCCTTGAGGTTGGGGAGGATTATGCTGAACGGGGGCCTGAAATTTACTTTCGTTTTGCTGACGAACAATCCTCGTAATGTATTCAACCCGGAACTCAGTCAAGAATTGATCCCAAGTCGGGACTACATGCTCGCGTTCCCATCGTTGTTCAATCTGTTTCCACCATTCCTGTGCAGCTCCAATCATCAAATAAATAGCAAACCCGACTGTTAGAGGGTCCGGATATTCCATAATCCTAAAAATCTTTTCTAGAGCCGATATCCATGCCTCGGCAATATTGTCATCCGGGGCACCTTCAAATTGCGGTGGTTCGAATCTGAGAAATTGAGCCCACGCTTCCTGCTCAGCATTTCCTTTAGGGGCATGAGCGATGAACTGTCTTAATGTTTCCGAAATTCCGGCTGGAATCGGTGGATCGGTCTGAGGTGTCAATGAAGATGATGAAGACTGTCCACAGGGACAACGACGTGGAGACATCCTGTAAAACCATTAAAAGTTATGCATGACAGGTAAGTGAGCATGCAAAGCTGTAAATACATAGGCAAGTAATGTTCACTTAGTGTTCACATAAGCACTTAGCACATTTGCACAACTTCACAGAAGTCCTAAGCCGTACGACCTAGACACAACCGGACACGACAGACAACCAGGAATGGCAAGTACAACCTTGAGTTTCACATCCACCTATATCCAAGCCCATCCCAGTGTTTTGATTGTAAAAGATCTTTTGTTGTTGATCATCCAACAAAGATCCGTGACAATTCAAACACTAAGCGTTCTTGAACACTGGTGAGTGCAATTTCCTAAGTTACACCGGCACACAACGACCGACCAAAGCAACAAAACACGACGATTCAGAGCTTAGGCCATTGGACCAAAGAAGCTCTGATACCAACTGTAGCGGGCGCCCCAAACAGGTAACGCACGCCCCGCACCGAGCCCCGACCCGAAGCCGAAATGGGATCCGACCTGAATCGAAACCCGGCGAACGGCAAGCATTTACTCAATCACTAGGCGGGGTTTCAAAAACAATGAAAAGACAGAGATGCGGAAGCAATATAAATAATCAAAGCAATAGAACATAATAAATACACAATTATTAAAGCCCACCAAGGCTAACGAAATTCAATTACATAATATCAAACGGGTTCGATACAGTATCCCGATAAATATAATAACGAGCTCAATAAATACATAATCCCGAAGACAAATTAAATAAAATCCTAATATCCTAAAACATAATTCATATCATACGGAAAAAGGAATATACATGAGAAAATAAATACAACTCTACAACGACGACGACGAATCCCGCCTAGTATCCTGAAACCAATATAGGGTGAGACAGAGAGGGTTAGTCAAACGACTAAGTGAGGAGGGAATAATAATGTATATAATAAAACGGGAAATAAATCACCAATTTTAAAGTTAAAAGAAATCAACATAAAAGAAAGGTTTTCGTAATCGGGTGGTGATTTAACATAAAACATAACTTATCATATGACTCGGCGAGTCGAGCCCTGAACTCCAATATCCAAAACATAAAACCGGAAACCACCCTTATTCCTCCAATGTAGCCGGACTGCAAACCCGAACTACTCATATCATACGGGAATAATTCAGGTACTCAAAGGGCTGCCACTCCGGCCTCACCCCGAGCTCCCAAATGGAGGAAACCATAGGATTTACGCCGTAGACACGACGTCTACCGACTTCGTCCTATCGCTCTTACTCCGGGCCCAAACAAACATGCATACAGTTCATAATCTCGCTTTTCAAATCATTTCGGGTTGGCCAAAAGACCGTTCGAGACATGTCATATGCGAGGCCGAAGGCCAAAGTTCGCCTTAGAAAACAAAAGGTTTTACATGTCTCTTTCGTAAACATTTTGAAGACTATACATAGTACTTTTTCATATCAAATCATTTTCGATAAATCAAATGAACATAATAAGCATAAATATCTACTAAGTATATATATAGAAACGGTGTGAAAACAAAACATAAACGTGGCTTATATCGGGAGAGGCTTATTTATATATATACGTAATAATACTGGAAACAGAAAAGGAAAGCCTCACCTGTTGGCTATGCAAAGTAAGAGCAAAAAGCTAGAACCGGCGCTACTCCACGGGAGTATCGTCTGCAAAAATACCAGGACACAACCAAATAAGACTAAAGATGATGCACGGCTTATACGAAAGTATTAAAACACATAGGAGCACGTTATACAATTAAATCAATCACTTAAGTTCAAATTCTCAAACGAAAACAGAGTAATTCTCAAATTTAAAAATGCAAATCAAGTCCAAATGCAACGAAACTTTACGGACATGCTTAAATTATCATAAAGGAGTATGCATTCGAATTTCGGGAAAATCGGACTTCACATGCAAAAGATAGAAAATTTAACGAAAACTTAAAACGCACTATTCATAGACCCAAACATGTCATAAATTCGTAAATCATGCAATTCACATCTATATCATATATATCGAATACACGAGCGAAGAAAGAATTCGGAAAAGACGAGTCTCGGAGGGACCCGTAGTGTAAAATGTGCCCTGACTAACAGAAGGTTAGGGCACTGTTCGACCAGGCCACACGGCCTTGTGCACGGCCGTGTGCCGAGGCCGTGCACAATCAAACAACGCGCACGGCCTCATGCACACGGCCTCAAGGCCATGTGCACAGCCCGTGCACCATCCCCAAACACGCACGGTCTCTTGCACGGCCGTGCAAGAGGCCGTGTACACCCACACGGGCTTGCCACACCCCGTGTGCATGGCCCGTGTGCGTAAAAATTGAGCAGAACATGCAGAACATCAAACCCAATACGCGAAAATCAATCCTAATTCAACATTAAATCGATTAATCATGCAAATCAATCCCTAATTTTCACATATAATCAACTACAACATATATGTAACGCCCCGAAAATCCGAATTATAATATGGTGCGTTCGAATCGAATATCTGCGCAATTTATTATTTTATTTAATATTTATTATGTAATTTTAGAATTATTTCGTATATGAATGAAATTCTGTATTTAAATTACAAATTGTCAATGTGCGTTTAATAATATGAATTTTGACTGTAATTACATGTTATTTGGACAACGTGAGTTTTTGAACTTATTTTGCAAAATTACTAAAATTGACCTAAGTCAATCTCTCTCCCTCTCATTTCACTCATGCACAAAAAGAAAAAGAAAGCAAAGGAGAAGAAAGAAAAAGAAAGAAAAAGAGAAGGAAGAAGAAAGATATTCCAACGATCGTCCCGACTCCGTTTCTCGACGGATTCTCGATCCGTTTTCGTCTACGAACTCCTCGCGAACTCTTCTACGAGTAAGACTTTCACGAATTTTTCATTTAATGCCTCTTATGCTTCGTATTTCTTATTTTTGATGATAGTTGTAGAATTTAGGTTTTTATTCGATTTTGATAGTAAATATGGATGGATTTTCGTGTTTGTCGTTTCTATATGAAGATTATATGTTGTAGATAATTATATGTGAGGATTAGGGTTTGATTTGCATGATTTTTTGATTAAATATTGATTTTTGATATGAATTCGCGTAGGTTTTGGTTCTGCGAAAATGTTTCTGCTCGAATCGGTGCACACGGCCTGGTGCACACGGCCTTGAGGCCGTGTGCATGAGGCCGTGCGCGTGGAAGAATTGCACACGGGCTGTGCACACGGCCTTGAGTCCGTGTGCATGAGGCCGTGCGCGTTTCTTGATTGTGCACGGCCTCGGCACACGGTCGTGCACAAGGCCGTGTGGCCTGGTCGAACAGTACCCTGACCTTTTGTAAGTCAGGGTATTTTTTTGGCCTACGGGTCCCGCTTCGGCTCGTATTTTACGAATTCTTTCTTCGCTCGTGTATTCGATATATATGATATAGATAGGAATTGCATGATTTATGAATTTACAACATGTTCGGGTGTATGAATAGTGCGTTTTAAGTTTTCTTTAAATTTTCTAACTTTTGCATGTGAAGTCCGATTCTCCTAAAATTCGAATGCATACTCCTTTATGATATTTTAAGCATGTCCGTAAAGTTTCGTTGCGTTTGGAATTGATTTACATTTTTAAATTTGCGATTTACTCTGTTTTCGTTTGAGAATTTGAACCTTAGTGATTGATTTAATTGTATAACGTGCTTCTATGTGTTCTAATACTTTCGTATAAGCCGTGCGTCGTCTTTAGTCTTATTTGGTTGTGTCTTGGTATTTTGCAGACGATACTCCCGTGGAGTAGCGCCAAACTGATGAGGTCGATTTTTGGTAAGGGATCGGGGTCGTCCACGTGTCTAAGCTCGTTAGTTAAATTTGTAGAGAGGGATCAGGGGTTACTTGGCCGGAGAGGGTTGTCTTTGGCGTAACACCTCCGATGCTAAAGTCAGTACAAGTGAACAGAAGGGGGCTCGAATGCGAAATATGTAAGCTTGGAGCAATTAATAGCACTTACCAACCATAATAAATGCTGAGGGTATTTATACGGTGGACTAACATGCACTAAGTACACCTTAGAGTGTGTGCATTTAATTCCTTGATCATAGCGTATTAAATACCCGATCAGAATGTCTGCGAACATTCCTTAATTAAGGTATATCTGTCAAATCAGTCCTGTCGAAGGTACGATTTGCAGATCTGTTCCATTTAATGCCGCCGCTTTTGGGATAGAGCTCGTTGGATGGGACGTTAAGCCCTCAGAATCGACCTGAAGCTAAATGTTGGGGTTTGATCAGCCCGCTAAGACAAACAACAGCTCGCTGGGCCAGCTCGATATTTGATCCCGAGTTCAAGGGGGAGAGGTCGAGACCAACGACCTCGAGCGGCCCGTTTTCGCTGGAGCCGCGATCACACGGTCGGGGTGTCGAGCTCGAGCGGGACCAACGTCTCAGCAGGATTGACTTTGACCGGCCTTCCGTGGACCTAAGATCGCTAGGATCTTGACACGTGGAGGCTCGTTTTTACCCACTATCAGTAATAACTTATTAAAAATAAATAAAGTAGAATATTTTATTTTTTGAAAAATAATTAAGTATTTCATTTCATAAGTTAATATTGATAGGAAAATATTTATAAATATATAATATAACTGTGTTTTATGCTAATAATTTATTAATTTATTGCATATTTAATCAATTTATTTATGCAAGATAATAATTTATTTATAAATAAATAATCTAAATACTTATTTTGAAAATAAATAATTAACTAAATAATTTTTGAAAAGTAATAACTTATTTCAAATAAATAAAGTTGAATACTTTATTTTTCAAAAAATAATTAATCATTTTATTGCATAAATTAATATTTATAGGAGATATTTATAAATATATAATATAACCATGTTTTTTTAAATTGCATAACTATTCAATTTATTTTTAAATAAATAATTCAAATATATTTTTTTTTGCTAACTTTTATATGTAAAGGTTTTTTGATAATTTTGGTTAACATAGGATTTTTATAATAAGTTGATTTTCTTAAACAAAAGGGCAAAATAGATAATTCGGGTCATTTCGTTGACCAGATTTGTTTAAGGGGCGGTGAGTAAATAAATTAAAGATATAAGATCTCTTTTGCTAATTTTTATATGTCAAGGTTTTTTTGGTTAATTTCGATTAACACAGGGTTTTTTTGGCATATAGTTCTGTGAATATTCTTTGCTATTGCTTGCTCTTGCATGAATCGCAGTGGCGGAGCTACCAGGGGGCATGTGGGGGCAGCCCCTGGCACCCCCCCCCAAATAAAAATAATTGCATATGTACTAAACTTTAATTCAAGTATATATGAGTATTATTTCTTTATTATATTAAATTACTAAAAATTGAATATATTTTGTGAATTTTTTTATCGATCTATTAATGAATTGGTAGGTTTTATATACGAAAAATATCATTTTTAGTCCTAATGACTGGATTATTCCAATATTGAAACTAATTCATTAATGTATGGGACTGAATGAGTTACATTCATAATAAAGAGATTCAATATGAAAAATATACATTGAGAACAAAAATGATATTTATCCGTATTATATATATCTAACTACATTGTTTTCATGTCAACATTTTTCTTTTTTTAAAATTTTATACTATACCAATTAATATAGGTTGTAATACGTAGAGGTAAATTTTTGACAAATATAATCCATTTATGTATAATATATATTTTTTTATATATTTAGTTATTAAAAAAATTATCGGAAAAAAAATTTCGCCTCCCCTCAATCAAAATCCTGGCTCCGCCCCTAAATTAACTCAGAAAATGTTTAGGAAAATTGCATGTTAAATTTCCGGCATGATTTATGTGTCTATATGCTCAATATTTGCATGTGTGTGTTTATGTGCTTATCGTAAAATATTTATGCTTGATTTATTTGAATTTCTTTGTTTAGTCTGCTTTGAATCTGACCTTCATCATTTTTTTGTAGATTTACGAGCATGTTATGTAACTTTTGTTAAAATATTATAATTTAGAAGGCCATTTACTATTTTTAATAAAATCTGAATAATAAAATTGTGACTGATTTATATTTATATGAAAATCCATGTCTTATGTGCTCCCATATGTGTTTCCTCTTCCTGATTAATGTTTTAACTAACCTAGGAATATTACATACCGACAACCACAAGACGCGGCGTATATTACAAACGTTGGAATTCGGGCACGGTTTTTTTCCTATCAAATATTTAGGATGCCCTATATATGTCGGACACAGGAAGGCAATCCTTTTTGAAGGGGTTCTGGAGAAGGTCAGAAACAAACTCATGTGCTGGGAAAGGGCCTTTCTCTCTTACGGGGGTCGGCTGCTCATGATTAAAAGCGTCATCTCGGTTCCATCATACCTTTTCCAGGTCCTCGACCCCGCTAAAATGGTGATTAAGAGGTTAGAGATCATGTTCAATGCATTCTTATGGGGTTCAGGAACTAAACGGCGGACTCATTGGTGTACCTGGAAGGAAGTTTGTTACCCAACTAGTGAAGGTGGCCTTGGAATTCGGAGATCCAAAGATGTTATTAAAGCTTATTCTGCATAGCTTTGGTGGAATTCCGTGGACAAGACTCACTTTAGGCGAAATAACTTAAGGATAAATACACCAGTCAAGGACACCCATGCAATGTTAACCCTAGCACATCGTCGGCCATATGGAAAAGATTGATCTCTGCTTATGAATATGCAGAAAATCATATAGCTTGGAAATTGGGAAAGGGATCGGTGTCTTTCTGGGATGACAAATGGAGCGGAAACTTATCAATGCGTGAAACACTCCGACCAATTCATTACGAGGAATTGCAAGTCAAGCAATTTTGGGAAGATGGCAGGTGGAATATTACTAAGTTATTGGAGATCACCACCTTAGAGGTTGTGCAAATGATTCAGACATTCCCATTTTGGATGGGGCGGACGAGATCATTTGGACGAGTACTAACAACGGAAGATTTGCAACTAGCGCTGTTTGGGAAGAGTTATGGCAAAAATGAGCTCCGGACAAGTTGCATGCTTCAATTTGGAATTCTCACATTCGACCAAACATCTCTATATTCGTTTGGAGGCTGCTATGTGGATGGGTGTCGGTTGATGAGATTATGCAGAAAAAAGGAAACCCCGGAGAGGCTGGAACTGGCGGCCTGGCTCGAATGGGCAACGACAACATTGTTTTTGGGTTTTATAGATACCCCGAGATTCAAAATAGCCAATATACTGAACTTTGGGCGCTTTATGAATTGTTGCATATGATGGTCATGAGAGGCTATGATCATATCTAGGTGGAAGCTGATTCGAAGAGCGTGATTGATCATATTTCTAGTGGAAAAAATTGCTCATGGGATAAGCTACACATTTTAATAAACATCAAAAATTTATGTAAAGGCATTCATGTCCGCTTCTCACATATGCCACATGAGGGAAACAAACCAGCCGATTTCTTGGCCAATCTTGCTTGTGATAGAAAAGACTATGCTGAGATGCAAGAACACGATTGCCCTATGGAATTGAGAAAGCTCATTCAGGGAGATGCCTTGAACCTTCCTTACATAAGATATAAATATGGTGAAAGTTAAATTCCATGAATTATGTTGTGCTTATTATGGTGTGTTTGTTCTGACTAGGAATTTCGAGACTATTTTTGAGGATCAACATACAATTGGCGTTAGCCTTCCTTTATACTGAAAACTATTGTTGAGCATAATAATTATTCTAGTGGTTTAATTTGCAGATTTTGGATGTTGCACATTTGGAAGAGGAGCAGCTATTTGATTATGCCGAGCAATTACTTGAAGGAATTGACGGCCAGCTCTTTACATGTTGGTTTTTGCCTGTGGTTACTCTAAGTATTTGACGGTTCCCCTTGTACACATTGTCTGGACTCTGAACCGGTTTGAAGTGGGAAGTTGTAGTTGCAACGATGCTAGTGTTGAGGATATGAGACACCGAAATACTTTGGATGTTAAGTATTGGTTGAGAAGGTCCAGCCTGACAAGTGCGAAACTCGTGTCTTTGATACAGATGACCGATAGCCATACTTCTATTGTTGTTTTTGCTCGTGTTCGTTTTGTTGCTTTTCGCTTTGAGCTTGATTATTTTTCCTTGCTCTTGATGTACTTTGTGAACTTCCCTATTTAATTTTATATACAAGGGGGGTCCTCCTTAACCTACGATCTTCGACCGGTTCTTAGTCAAAGAAAAAAAAATAACTTAGGAATAATTGCATGTTAATCCTAACCGGTTTTATGTGCTTTTTTTTAATTAATTTAATGAACTAGGACTATTTATGCTAGATAATAAAATGTGAAAATTGTTGATGTGTTTTATGTGAACCTTGTGTGAATTTCCATTCTCTCTATGTGTTTATAATATGATTACATATTTAATGAATTTATTCTGAGTTTATAAGCATGCTAGAGTTAACATATGTTTAGAAATTATGTGATTGTGTGACTAATATGATTTTCGCAAAGTTTGATTTATTTTCGTGAATAGTAGCCTATCCAGGCGGCACTTTTCTAAAAATGCTATAACTTGAGTTTCACTTGGAATTTTCAAATGATTATTTTTGCAAAATAAAATAGACTCATGTATCTTTCGAACCCCATAAGTCTCCACTTCCAGTTTTCTTTCTATTTTTCCATTTGATTTCTAAGTCAGTGCTTGCAGATTTTCAACTTGTTATGTGATTATGTGTTATAATTGTTTACTTGCATGAATTTCCACCTGAACCCTATGTGATTTAGCTTTGAGTTATTTATATGATTAGTTGATATGCATGTTTAGTTGTCTCATACAATAAGAGCATGATGTATGACTTGTGTGATTTAATTATGTGGCACGATTATGTGTTTAATTGCAATTATGTGAATTACTTACTCATATGTGGACCTATGTGTGAATTCTGTGATATATGTGTGTTTGTATATGTGAACTACTTGACCCTTATGCATTTATCATTAAGTTAGTTTGTCTACCTAGTTATTCGATGATTTGTTTACTTATTTGTGCAATTATGTGCCTATGTGACTTATCTCATTTCGTCCTCGAAAGTCAGTCTTAGTGTGTCGCCCGATATCGGTCGTTGGTCATCGTGTCTTTCCGTGTCTTGTTGTTAGAGAGATAACTTAGGTTGTTGTATTTAACAGGTGCTGCAGGAACCGGTGACCCAGTTCGGTGAGGATATTTTTATTTTCCCCGTTTCAAATATATTTAGCACATATATAAGTGCATAATCCCTAAGCCCGTCTTTATCGTTTTCTCACCCCTTTTAATTACATACGTCTATTTTCATCTTCATTTTATTGGTGTGCGATTATATTAAAATCGTTTTCCCTATACATCCCTAAGTACGGATGAAGACTTATATTTTCTTTTACTTATCTTTTGTGTGTGTTTGCATTAAACCTTGCATACCCTACCCTTTTTGACTCGTCAATCGGTGGACTCCCTAGTGATCTGGGCAAATTCGGGTCATATTTGACTTCGCTATCCCATTGACTCCCCAGGGATCTAGGCCATGCTGATGACGTGTTCAGCTTTTAGGATTTATTATTATCATTATTTCGCTGGCTCGTCAACCGGTGGACTCCCTGGTGATCGGGGCTAAGCCGACACGTTTTGCATATGTGGTTACCTGTAGACTCCCCTGTGATCCAGGCCAAGCCGGAGGCGTGTCCGGTTCTTTCTTTTCTCTCTCTTTTTGGTCCAGGAGCGCAGTTACTAGAAGACTCCCCAGGGAGGATGTGTGCTATGGGAGGCCACCTACTAGGCTAAGCCGGCGCGTTTCCATAGGGAGACATGGTTTCCTTTAGTAAGGTCCCATGGCTCCCTTGAGTGTAGCCCGCAAGCTGTAGCGAGCGCACCCAAATAAGGTAACACACGCCCCACACCGAATCACAATCCAAAATCGGGATGAGATTCGGGTCCCGAATCGAAATCCGGCGAACGAAAAACACAAAAAATAACCTGCTAGGCGGTAACTGAACAACTAACCGAAAAAAAATAACAGCGTGCGGAAGCAACAAATATCAAAAACCTGTTCGAAGCGATAACAAATAATCCTAAGTCCACTCAAGGATCTAGTAAAGCGATTAAATACATAATATTCAATTAGTGTCATCCATGGCTCGACTAACCTATCCTGTTGAATCCTACATATCGTCAACTGTCCCACATCAGGGGCATATATAGTACATAAGGTAAACAAAGCAGTAAATCCAATGCCCAATTATAAAGCCTACCGAGGCCAGCAGAAAGACATATTATTCTCAAGAATTATAAATCTAGTCTAAGCCCACCGAGGCCAGTAAATGTAAGGCGACATAATATAAATCCTAACATACAACAATCCCTAAACAATCGAAATAAATAAAGACTCAACAGGAACGAGAGAAGACACGGACTCTAAGGACTGACGACAGACTCTACCGCCGCCTAGCAACTCCAACCTGAAACCAATATCGAAAGTAAACGGGAGGGTTAGTCAAACGATTAAATGAGGGGGCTATACATATATATACATGACCAAGAATATGATTCACAATTTAAATCAAAAGTAAAAGAACAAGAGAGAGGGAGAAAATTATGTTTTACCAAATACCTGTGTGAATCATAATAACAAACGGTTTAGCAACAGTGCTCGGCGAGTCAAGCCAAACTCCAACAAAATCAAACAAACAAGAAACCCGCCTTATTGTTCCAAGTAGTAGTTGAGTGGCGATCCCAAGTACAAACGATAAACGGATAGTCTGGGAATTACACCCATCGTCTTCGACAAATACAAGATAGGCCCTGCCATATACTGGCTCAGGTACTCAAAGGGCTGCCACGTCAGCCACACCCCGAGCTCCCAAAAGGTTGAGCGAGAGCACGGAGATCCACCGTAGACCTTATGTCTATCCGGCTTCACTCATTACCCCCTACTCAAGATCCAACAAACAAACAGAGAAGCGGTCGGAAAAATGGTTCTCGCATTTTCAGAAACATTTAACAATCGGTCAAACAGACCTAGCTTTAAAGAACGGTTTTGCCCCCTTTTCACACAAAAGGCGATCAAAGAGTTGATACAGTATAGTTTTGATATCAAAATATTTTCTATAAACCATCAAGATAGTAGGATCAAATAGCTATATGTATAATATAGAAATGGGAGGAAAACAATCAAAATTCATAGCATGCAGGCTTAGGGCATAAGAAGTGTGTATATATACTACATATAGATAATGGAGACAGCAAGCAGAAAAATACCTCACCTGAAAACGGGACAAATTGAACTGGAACACTCACTCGGGAGAGAAACACCTGAAAGAAACAACTGACATAAGACACGACACAACAAGGGACAGACAGACAGCCAAGAAAAAGGCAAACGACGCACAGCTTATCATAACATAAACATGCTTAGAGATAATCATTCAGTGTTTACGCATAAATGAGCAAGTAAGGGCAACATGGTCATTTAACATGAAAGCATGGAATAATGACTAAACGAGTAGCATTCAATTGATTATAAAACACTTAAACATAGAAGCTACTCAGAGGTAAGATTGTTTCTACATTAAACATGTATAATCCATTTAAATCAAACAAATTGAATTACAACTTACAACTTTTTACAAAAGCTTAAAAGATACAAGCTAAGATTATTTCATCAAATCCTACAATTCCTACTATACAATTGCTCAATATTTATACACATAATTCAAGCTAGGGTACAAGCAATTCGTGCCTAATTAGTTCGAAAAGCTAAAAGCTATCAAGAAAAGTTGATATTATAAAGCATGTAGACAAATATCGCGATAAAAGACAAACTATAAGTCGGATTGCGGTAATACTAACGCCGTTAGAACCGTTGAGACGAGGCGGTCGTTTTGTCTGAAGGCACCATTGCCAGATTCTGGCTAGAATAGCGCACCAATGCCGGATGCCGCTTGCCACCGCAGACCACCACCAAGGTGGTGAAACCCATATACTCGGACGTTCCTCTCATCGAACCCGTTACTTCCCTTAAGCCCGTTTCCCAATCTGATCATCCACCGGAAAGTTATTCCACTTTGAAGCTCCGAAAAATCCTATAATTCGTAGATTTGAAATTAACGAAAATCCGTTCAACGAAATCCGAAATTGACTTCAAATATAGCTTACCCATGTCAAGGACTTTGAAAAAGGTGCAAAGCCCATAAAAAATGGTGGCCAGAGATAGCTCAGCCGCCACCTCCACCGCGCATCACCGTCACTCCACTGTAGATCCGCCATCCGATCGATCTAGGGGGTGAGACCACCACCAATCTCTTCGTCTCGTCAAGGTGGTCCCAACCATGGTGGTCCGCGATCGTGGCTCCGCCGGACGCTGTCGGAAGATGCTTCGTCGTCATCGCCTAAAAAATGCTCGTACTGCTACCATCACATGTATCAGACGCCGGTACCACCTCCAATGGATTTTCCTCGTCGAACCGGTCAGGACCCGACCAGCCTCAGCCCTTGCCGTCGCCGGAGAAGCTAGATCATCCATCACCGCCGTCACCGGCTTTGCAACACTGTAGTGCCGCCAGCGCTGCTGCGATCGGAAAGACAATGGTACGGTTGAGTTCGTCTCGTCGAGACGGTCGTCTAGACATATCATTGCTCCAATTCGGACAACAATTACACAAATTACACTTTGGAGAGAAAAGCTCATTGCTTGATGTTCGTCGGTCTGTATGGTTTCTAAAAATAGAAACTCTCTATTTATATGATTTTGAAAAACAAGACAAAAATACAAAGTCTCGAAATTAGACGTACTTAGTATCGAAATGACCGTAGTTAAAAGATTAACAAGGTTCGAGGTTCTCTTTCTGAAAATTTGCGCGTGTGCGCAGCGAGATAGATGATAGCGTGATTTCAGAAGTACATTCGACAATCAGATTCCGAAACAGATTCAGAAGATGAAGAATTATTTGAGTTTGAATATCGGGATCGCGGTATAGATATTCTATTTTCGAGGATGGAGCATGGAAGTATCTCATGACTAATCAGAAAACCATGTCAGTAAAAGGTAGCTCGCAGACGGAGTTGTTACTGATTTGATCGGGCTTGGGAATGTAATTCGTATCTCACTACCCCAGAGATACTACCTGACAGGATGCACATTCCACTTTCAGACAGAGCGTGGGAACAGATCAAGATCAACAAAGGAACCATATATGTGGAAGATTTCTCACAGATAGTCACTACCGAGCTCGACCGAGCTTTGGAATATGATCAGTATCTCACCCCTCTAGAGATACTATCCGATGAGATACGTGAACTAACTCCGGACAGAGTATAGTGGAACCAGAGGTGACAGCAGGAATGAAGTCAGCATGGAATCGGACTACGAGGTAGTAAAGGAAACGTATCAGAAACCAACAGATGTCGCCAGCGCAAACCTGTGAAGGAAATGAAACATCGAGCAACCGAACGGAGAAATGAAGAATGGGTAAAAGAGGTTGATCTGAGTCAGACATCGAGCTGGGATAGAGTTCGGGGATCAGAAACCTTGAAGGATTCAATTTCTAATTAGACAGAGTTATCGCAGATTTCGAGGAATTCAAACCACATTACAGATCGGATGAGCTTACGTGTTTAATTGCTTTAAATAATTGTTAAGTATTTCATGTGACCTACATGTTTTGGGCCCGGAGTATTCAGGAGGTGAGTCTGGGGACGTGCGTCCAGGGCAAATCCCGATGGATACTCCAATCCGTATCTGCTTAGGTCAGCCAGGAGGTTGACTAACCTGAGTTAGTGCGAGGGTGGCGTTGTAGGCTACGCGCTTCCTAGAAAATTCTGTTAACGGTGACGTTGTTAACACGCGTTTCCATAAAATTCTGAGTGGATCATGAATCTTGGTGGTGGAGTACTTGCTTGCATGATTTTCAAGGTTGGGAGTTATAAGCAGAGGGCCCGTTCTCGCCGGGACACACTATCGCATAATTTATTGCATTTGTTGCTTGTCTAATTGTTTTACGGCTTTCGTTACAAGTCGAAGCACATTCCGGTTCTCTTCATTTTTCATATGTATTTCCCTATATATATGTATATATAAAACCCGGAAGTGTGACTCGTGCTTGCCACCGTAAGCCTCCTTTATTATTCTATTAATTAGTTGAATTACGAGCCGTGTTTATTTATCGATTCCAACTTATTTATGCCATGTCTTTCGAACTTGTAACGGCCTCGTGACTCAACTAATATCATTTCAAAATGATCGGTTTGACCTTATGTGCAAATGTTTTCAAAGAATCCGGTTCGTCAACCTTTTGTGTTTTCAAATAAAGTCGAACCCGAATGTTGCTTTGTGTTATAGTTTTACCACTTATATTATTGTATGTATCTTTATCAAAAAGAGTAACATTCACCCTTTTTGGTTTTAAACGATAAACGACGAACTGTGATCAATACCTATATTGTATTACCCCCCTTACTGAGTATCCTTTATACTCACCCCTTCTATTTTGGTTCTTGCTTCAGGTAGACAGGTGGCGGTGTCACCTATCTTGTCAGTCGGCAGCAGTAGGTCTAGGTCGGCTCTTGTCTCTTGTCTTGTCAGTGTCCCAACAACAGTCGAGTCTTTACTTTATGAATTGATTTAGCTTATTGTATTTAATATTATGATTTATTTCCGTACTTAGGTGCCCCTGATGTGGGATAGGTAGTTGAGCCGTTGATGGCATTACTTGGATATTTACTTGGAAATTGCTTTATGAATTATGTTGCCATGGATGGCTTTTATGGTTAAATTGTTATTTTCTGTAATCGCTTCCGCATTTCTCTGTTTTATTGTGGTTGTTGTTGGGATGTCGTTGCTGTTGCCGGTAGTGCTTGTTTGAATGCCGTTCGCCGAAGTGGGTTTTTGAGTTGAGGCCCCTCGCTGAAGCTCGGGAATCCATTTCGGTGCGGATGTGGCGGTCCTTCTTCAGGGGGCGCTACAGTCAGTGGTATCAGAGCCTAGGTTCCTGAAAGGGAACTGAAAGCTCTAGTATCTCGTCTTGTCTTGCTTTTACTGTCTGCATGGGTTATGTCGGTCCGTGTCGAATTCGTGGTTCGATGAGTGTTTGTCAATTCTGGGTGCCTAAGATTGTGAAGGATTGCGGTTGGCTTAATTAACCAACTGGCGATCCTTTGCAAGTTTTTGTACTAAGGAAGACGTAACGCGAGCCGAGCGTGGAATTCTTTGTTGCATCTTATTTGGTTTCGGTGTATAGGTCGTGCGGCTTTAGGATAACGATTTATTTGTTAATATGCCTCGTGTGGTTGCATACTAACCTCATCAGACATGCATATTGAAAATTTGTGATGCAGAGATGATCAAACACTGTCTTCCTTTGAGATAGGACCCTACGGAAAGATGCTAACTTGGTGGATACAGCTTACGAGATTGGTCCTATACTCAGAAGGATTGGTGAAAGGTACGCAACTCATAATAGGCGTTGCATTATAACATCGCTTGTAACTTGTCTTAAATGTATCTGTGCTATTACGTGTTGTTCTTTTACTTTGTGTGAGTTTCTCTACGGGTTTTAGCGTTGGTACCGCTTTAACCTATGAGCTCCATCCGTAAATGTGGGTAAACAAGGACAACAAGCAGACTTGACAGACAGAATGGCACAATAGCACAGGGTCGTATTCGGGTGTTGACAAGCTACGAGAACGATGGATTTGGATTGTACGACAGCAAAGGAAACATATACTTTAACCAGTTCCAGAGCATCTTCAGGATCAACGGAGGGTCGAGACGGATCGTTCTGATGTGCCATTTTCGAGGACGACGACAGAACAGAACTCACGGAGACCGAATCTACTGTGAGTCAGACTAAGATACTATCAGACCTGAAGAGCACCGGAATCAACAGAGTGCTACAGATGAATTGTTCGACCTTTCGACCTTTACTTCCTCGGTTACCGCGATCAACTCAGAGGTACTAATGGTGGTACGAGGGCAGTAAAAGAGAGAGTTACTGGAGAACAATGGTTACCAATTCCAGCACCGTTAAGATAAAGCCAGTTGACGACAGCTACCTTGCGCAGCGAGATAGATGATAGCGTGATTTCAGAAGTACATTCGACAATCAGATTCCGAAACAGATTCAGAAGATGAAGAATTATTTGAGTTTGAAAATCGGGATCGCGGTATAGATATTCTATTTTCGAGGATGGAGCATGGAAGTATCTCATGACTAATCAGAAAACCATGTCAGTAAAAGGTAGCTCGCAGACGGAGTTGTTACTGATTTGATCGGGCTTGGGAATGTAATTCGTATCTCACTACCCCAGAGATACTACCTGACAGGATGCACATTCCACTTTCAGACAGAGCGTGGGAACAGATCAAGATCAACAAAGGAACCATATATGTGGATGATTTCTCACAGATAGTCACTACCGAGCTCGACCGAGCTTTGGAATATGATCAGTATCTCACCCCTCTAGAGATACTATCCGATGAGATACGTGAACTAACTCCGGACAGAGTACAGTGGAACCAGAGGTGACAGCAGGAATGAAGTCAGCATGGAATCGGACTACGAGGCAGTAAAGGAAACGTATCAGAAACCAACAGATGTCGCCAGCGCAAACCTGTGAAGGAAATGAAACATCGAGCAACCGAACGGAGAAATGAAGAATGGGTAAAAGAGGTTGATCTGAGTCAGACATCGAGCTGGGATAGAGTTCGGGGATCAGAAACCTTGAAGGATTCAATTTCTGATTAGATAGAGTTATCGCAGATTTCGAGGAATTCAAACCACATTACAGATCGGATGAGCTTACGTGTTTAATTGCTTTAAATAATTGTTAAGTGTTTCATGTGACCTACGTGCTTTAACTGCCTTTTAATTCGTACTTGCGCTGATTGAATGACTAGTTGATTAGGCTTTATATGATCTCTGTGTGGATAGTGCAGAATTCGATAGCCTCGTTATGCGCTATTAGAAAGTGCTAAGGACAAGGAGTTCTTAGTCGACTAGGAGCGATTCTATTGCGAGTTCGATATGCGGATCTGGTTAGCGTCGACTTTATCAGATCGACCTGGAAGAGGAACACTTCAGAAGCTGGTCGAATTGAGAACAGAAGTGAACATGGACGACAGATTTTCAGGAAACAAAGGAGTCTGTCCATGTACTGAAGACGTATTGAGTTGGACAGGTCGAAATTTTAGAACCGAAGCCAAAGAGAAATTTGGCAGAGAACGGTTCGACGTGAGGAGTAGAATCTGAGGACAGATTCTTTTGAAGGAGGGAGTATTGTAACGACCCGCAATCTCCAAGTTCAAGATTAGTGCATTTATCGGAATTCGGACCATTTACGGTCCCGATGTCATTCATAATTGCATGTTTTCCAACTCTTGCATTTAAATATTTTATAAATCATCGATTTGGTATTTAAAACCCAAGGCATTAATTAGAATTTAATTTGCATCGTTTTGTCACTAATTAGGGTCAATTTGGTAAATTTATAATTATAGCTCGTTTAATTTAATGTAGTAATTTAACGGTGTACATTGGACTGGGGTTCAATGTAATAATGCATATTTTATCGAGGTTCCAAATATTTTCATAAGATTCTAAATATTATTCATTAAATCATATTTTCAAGAAATTGCATTTTTGACCCAAAACTATTTACACTTTGACCCCACTCGATATTGACTTTTTGTAAATGCCCGAATTTTTATGAAACGAACCTCAAACCTTGTTAAGCTTTTCATTACGGTCATTTTGACACTAAGTACGCCTAATTCCGAGACTTTGCGTTTTTGTCTCGTTTTTCGAAAAATATATATAGTAACCTTCCATATTTAGAAACCACACACACACCGACAATCATCGAACGACGAGCCATTCTCTCCCAAACACGATTTTTGCAACGTTGTCGGAATTCAACGAATCATATGTCCAGACGACCGTATCGACGAGACGAACTCAACCATACAAGTTTCTCGGCGATTGGAGCAGCGACGGCGACGCTACGGCGGCGCGAAGGTGGCGACGGCAAGGGTGGTGGATCTGGCTTTTTCGGCGACTTTCAGGCGGCGGGCAAGGGTGCTTCTGGACCGATTTTTCGCAAGGAAGCCAACGGTGGTGGTCTCGTGGCTATCCGACCACCGACGGCGACGGAATCGACGATTTTCAGGCGGCGGTAATGCTTTCTGATCTTAGTTCTCCGGCGACGTCAATGCCTGGGGTTGGTCGGGAATTGAAGCCCATGAAGAGAGGAGCATTTTGGCTATCGGAGGTGTTTCGACGGAAGTCCGGTGGCGGCGCGGCGGCGGCACGCGGCGGCGCTACAATTCCAATCAGATTCCGGCGATGGAGTCTTCACGAAGATTGTTCTCCTCGACGCAACGGTTCTAACGGCGCTAGTATTACTCGAATCCGACTTGTCGTTTGTCTTTTATCGTATTTTTTCGTATTATTGTGTTAATTGGTAGCTTTTGATTGTAGCTTCTAGCTTTTAGCTTTTCGGATTGTTTTGGCATGGATCTTTTGTACTATAGCTTGTGTAAATTGTTGATTGTTGATGATATATGCTTGTGTAGTCGAACGGATGGGTTTCGGTTCGATTAGGCTAGAGATAGGATTAATATGAACTTGTTAGCTTTTGAGCTTTTGGGAAAAGCTATAAGTTGTACTTAATTGTTGTTGATTTAAATGAAATATACATGTTTGATGTTTAATTGCAAGGTAAACCCCTGGTTAGATTATGCTTAAATATTATTATTAATTAAATGTTAATTGTTATTCGTTTATTTAATTATTGCATACATTTGGATAAATTGACTATATTGCCCCTACTCGCTTTCTTATGTTTAAATGTTGAGTGAGTGTCCTTAAGCATGTTCGTATTTTGATAGCCGAGCGTCAGTGTCTGTTTTCTTGTTCGTGTCAGTCATTCATCCTCTAGACCCCGTGTTTCAGGTGGGATCTCTGAGGGAGAATCATACATGTTGCTTGCTTGCTTTTCTCATTTGTCGAGCTACAGGTAAGGGTTTAAACTTATTTTTCACTGGGGCAAGGACATAGACTATTATAGGTTGCGAAATAAATGATTACCCTGCTTTTTCTTATTACTTGTTGTACTGCCTTTACTATTCCTTATGTGCTTAGTCAAACCTTTTAATAGCAAAACCAAAATGATTTGAAATGCTTTCAACTAGAGACAAGGAAAACCCTTTTGTTTTAAATGCGAATTTTGGTCTCTCGACCTCGCAAATATAACCTTGTCTCGAATGGCCCCTTTGGCCTTCCACATCCCGATTCCCCAATTGCGAATGGCCCTTTTGGCCACCTAACTGTCATCGTTTTCAAAAGCGAGCCATAGATCGATTAATGTTTTGGGCCCGGAGTATTCAGGAGGTGAGTCTGGGGACGTGCGTCCAGGGAAAATCCCAATGGATACTCCAATCCGTATCTGCTTAGGTCAGCCAGGAGGTTGACTAACCTGAGTTAGTGCGGGGGTGGCGTTGTAGGCTACGCGCTTCCTAGAAAATTCTGTTAAGGGTGACGTTGTTAACACGCGTTTCCATAAAATTCTGAGTGGATCATGAATCTTGGTGGTGGAGTACTTGCTTGCATGATTTTCAAGGTTGGGAGTTATAAGCAGATGGCCCGTTCTCGCCGGGACACACTATCGCATAATTTATTGCATTTGTTGCTTGTCTAATTATTTTACGGCTTTCGTTACAAGTCGAAGCACATTCCGGTTCTCTTCATTTTTCATATGTATTTCCCTATATATATGTATATATAAAACCCGGAAGTGTGACTCGTGCTTGCCACCGTAAGCCTCCTTTATTATTCTATTAATTAGTTGAATTACGAGCCGTGTTTATTTATCGATTCCAACTTATTTATGCCATGTCTTTCGAACTTGTAACGGCCTCGTGACTCAACTAATATCATTTCAAAATGATCGGCTTGACCTTATGTGCAAATGTTTTCAAAGGATCTAGTTCGTCAACCTTTTGTGTTTTCAAATAAAGCCGAACCCGAATGTTGCTTTGTGTTATAGTTTTACCACTTATATTATTGTATGTATCTTTATCAAAACGAGTAACATTCACCCTTTTTGGTTTTAAACGATAAACGACGAACTGTGATCAATACCTATATTGTATTACCCCCCTTACTGAGTATCCTTTATACTCACCCCTTCTATTTTGGTTCTTGCTTCAGGTAGACAGGTGGCGGTGTCACCTATCTTGTCAGTCGGCAGCAGCAGGTCTAGGTCGGCTCTTGTCTCTTGTCTTGTCAGTGTCCCAACAACAGTCGAGTCTTTACTTTATGAATTGATTTAGCTTATTGTATTTAATATTATGATTTATTTCCGTACTTACGTGCCCCTGATGTGGGATAGGTAGTTGAGCCGTTGATGGCATTAATTGGATATTTACTTGGGAATTGTTTTATGAATTATGTTGCCATGGATGACTTTTATGGTTAAATTGTTATTTTCTGTAATCGCTTCCGCATTTCTCTGTTTTATTGTGGTTGTTGTTGGGATGTCGTTGCTGTTGCCGGTAGTGCTTGTTTGAGTGCCGTTCGCCGGAGTGTGTTTTTGAGTTGAGGCCCCTCGCTGAAGCTCGGGAATCCATTTCGGTGCGGATGTGGCGGTCCTTCTTCAGGGGGCGCTACATTACCAAACTGACCCTAGTTAGTGTTAAAACAATGCAAACTAAATTCTTATTAATGCCTTGAAGTTTAAATATATCAAATCGATGATTTATGAAAATCTTTAATGCAAGAGTTGAAAAACGTGAAATTACAAGAGATGCCCGAACCGTAAACGGTCCAAATTTTGAAAAAGGCACTAATTTCTGAACTCGAAAATTTTGGGGCGTTACATAAGCTCTCTCAGAAAAAGTAAGTCATAATGGACAATTCCAATTGGAGGTTAACTATTTACCCATGATCCCTTGAGGTTGCCGCATGCTTCCTCTAAAATACTCCAAGATAGGTTAACTACCTATCCGACAGGTGCTCGGAGTGTTTTTCTGTTTTGGTAGTTATAAGGATGGAGACCGTGGTTTGAGACCACACCCTTGCATGTTTTCGAAAACCTTTTATTTATTTTTTGTTTGCGAAAACCCCTTTTGCATGTTCCGCATTTTAAAATATTTTTCAAAAACATCCTGCTTCTTTTATTATCCTCACTTAGTCTCATGACTAACGTTTCCTCGACCCCCCTCCCGTTTCAGGATAGCAATCAGCGTTTTGAGGTGCAAATCATGAGGATCTATTTTGTTTATGTGACGTAGATCCTTCCCAGGAGACCCCGTCGAGTCGTGGTCGTCGTAGTCGTCTTAGTGTCCGGTCCCCATTTTCCCCATTACACCATTTATGCTTATGTGACCCTGTATGTGGGGATTTGTTTTGACTTTTGCCGTTTACAGTTAGCCCGTATCGGGCAGTGCATGCAGTGCTTATATTTATTTAGATGTACCATCTTCATGATGGGCCTTTGTTGTTTATCCTTTTCGCTTCCACTTCCATTTAGATGAGTGCTTGAGTTAGACACGCATTTGTAGAGTTGTGCTAGGGATGTTTATTTTCCCGTAAGTTCTTGGTGCGGCTTTACTGCGTGGTAGGCATTGGCGAGTCCCGTGACTCGGAGGGGCATGACAGCTACGCCTATTTTGGTGGTATCAGAGCGCTAGGTTCAACCCCTAAGCCGAATGCTTTGTGTTTCTGTATGTCTATCGGTTGGAAATACTTCGAGTCCTTGGAAGATCCAAAATTATCCATCTAAAACTCACGCACAGGGTGCATGTCTAAAAATTGACGGAAGAATGGACGAAAGTTAGATTTAGGGGGCAAAGTATAATAAATGACAAAGATTGTTGGGTGGAATATGAAAAAAGAAACGTTAGGAAGGAAAATATGAAATCTGAAAAAGGTGAAAGGGTTTAACACGATTATCCCGTTAAAAAATAATTTTTTTATAAACATATTGAAAGACTTCTACAAGTATAATGATGTCATAAAAAAGAGTTCCAATTTTAAATAGGTTTGTAGCTAATCTTTTTGGATAAAAATGATAATAAATAATATATTTATATATTTATTTACATAACAAAATAAAGTTTAATAAAATCACATTGATAAACTCAAAATTTCTAAATTATATAATACAGAGACCACCAAATACTCAAATTTATTCAAGTTTTCTTCCACATCCCTCTGTACGGCTGTACCTGCTTGTTTGTTTCTTGATTCTCTTTAACTATCTGGTACAATTTCATCAGAAATTGAATCGAATATTAACAAAACTAAATTCGAAAACACACACCAGAAACCAGATTAGAATGAAACTGGAAACTAAATTGAAAAGGTCGAACATCAAACGAGAAAAATTATAGATAGGTTTCTCCAAGCTATACACAGCAAACGTAACAGCTACAATATAAAAATTGAAGTTGAATTACATTCTTAAACAAGCCGAAAAACATTGCCATACAACATGATTTTAAAATCCCTCAACCAAAGAAGCTGGGATCATAGCCATTGCTAGAAGTAGCAAGAATATAGTAAGCGACAATATGTCCAATGGATCCCCAAGCGAGAACATCGACGATGTTAAACCCGACGGGGTCGTTGGATTTGAGGAGGCTGACGTATTCCTTGGCGCGGACATCGCCGGCTTCGAAGTGCGAAACGCCGTTCTGCTCCGGCAAGCCCTGTTTGGCGACGTTTTCCCGCTGGAAGTTGAAGAAGACGAATCTGCCCAGAAAAAGGGAGAGGCCGGTGCTGAGGCTGATGACCAGTTGTGGGCTGAGCTCCGCCTTGACGGTGAGGCTGTTGAAGCGCTTCTTGGTGGTGGTGATGGGGCGGCAGAAGGCGGTGGAGGTGCCGAACTTGATGCCAACGTCGGCAGTGGGCTTGCTGAGGGGTCTGAAGGTTGGGGCGGAGAACAGAGTGGAGGAGGCCATTGTCTTATTGAAGAGAGGATCTGTGCTGAATATCGAAGGGAAATGGATGTTGAATGTGTGGATTGAGGTATATAATTTAGCGAGATTGTGGGAGAATAGAGAAATGGATTATGAGAGGAGGGGAGAGAAGGAAGAAAGATTTTGTGTGGTGATCTGGCTCTGTTTCATTGGTTCTTTCCGGATCAGAGATTCATCTTTTTTCTAAGAGGATGCTGGATACTTTATTCTGATATTATTTTATGACCAAACATTAAAACCAGGGATCCTTGGCGCAATGGTAGCGCGTCTGATTACAGATCAGTTGCGTGTTCTATTCACATCGGGCTCAAATTCCCCTACCCTGAATACGGATCCTTTTTTTCTTTTATGTAATTTTTACTTTTTTTAGCTATAGAATTCATACCTTATTTTATTTTTAATTAATTTGGAGAATTACACTTAGAGCCAAAAAGAGTTTGCTAAACTAAAACTCATAATTCTCTTAGTCAAATAATTAGAGTTATATTCCACACCGAATTGTATAATTACAAAAAATACCCCACGAATTATGTAGCGCTCCCTAGAGAAGGAACGCCACATCCGCACCGAAATGGACTCCCGAGCTTCAGCGAGGGGCCTCAACTCAAAAACCCACTCAGACGAACGGCACTCAAGCAATAACCATCGGCAACAGCGACAAGATCCCAACAACAACCATAACCATGCAGAGCAATGCGGAAGCGATTTAAAAAGAAAACAAATAAATTCCATAGAAGTCTACGAAGCTAACATAATATCAATTAAACATTTGCAGTTTGAAATACAACAGAAGCATAAACACACAGTGCCATCCATGGCTCAACTAGCCTATCCTGTATAATCCTAGATATCTTCAACTATTCCACATCAGGGGCACATAAGATACCTAAAGTAAATAAAGCAGTAAATAGTACGAAAACATTTAAATACAATAAACAAGACTCGACAGTTGCTGGGACCACTGACAAGACAAACCTGACGACAAGACTGAGCCTATCTAGACCTGCTGATGCCGATTGACAAGATAGGTGACGTCGCCACCTGTCTACCTGAAGCAAGAACCAAAATAGCAGGGGTGAGTATAAAGGATACTCAGTAAGGGGGTTTTGATCACAGTTCGTCATTTATCTTTTAAAATCAAATGTAGTAAATGTTGCCCGTTTTATAAGGTCAAGCCGATAGTTTTGAAAGGATATTAGTTGAGTCACGAGGCCGTTACAATTCGAAAGGCATGATATGAATAAGTTAGAAACGATAAAGAAACACGGCTCGTAATTCAACTAATTAATTGAATAATAAAGGAGGCTTAGTTTGGACAAGTTCGAGTCACGCTTCCGAATTTTATATATATATATATATATATATATATAGGGAAATACATATGCCAAATGAAGAAAACCGGAATGTGCTTCAATTTGTAACGAAAACCGTAAAACAATTAGACAAGCAAGTAATGCAATAAATCATGAAATAGTGTGTCCCGGCGAGAACGGGCCCTCTCCTTATAACTCCCATTTATGAAAAGCATGAAAACATGTAGTCAATTACTCCACCACCAAAGTCAATGTCCAATTAGAATCTTATGGAGACGCGTGTTAACAACGTCACCCTTATCAGAATTTTCTAGGAAGCGCGTAGCCTACAACGCCACCCTCGCACTAACTCAGGCTAGCCAACCTCCTGGCCGACCTAAGCGAATACGGATTGGAGTATACATCGGGATTTGCCCTAGACGCTCGTCTCCAGGCTCACCTCCTGTACACTCCAGGACCAAATCATTATCCAATCCAGGGCTCGCATTTGAAATCAATAACAGTTTGGGTGGCCAAAGGGGCCGTTCGAAAAGATGGTGCAAACAGTTAAGTATGAATGGCCAAAGGGGCCTTTGAGACAAGTTGATGTAACGATCTAAGAAGTACTCATAAGCGTCGTACGCTTTGGGAGCATGCTAACGGATGTCCCTAACGACATTACTTATAAGTGTTTCAGAGATCAAATAGTTCCTTTTAAAACAAATAAGTTACTTGTCTCTAGTTGAAAGCATTTCAAATCATTTTGGGTTTTGCTATCAAAACGTTGACTAAGCACATAATAGAATAATAAAGGCGTGAACAACAAGTAATAAGAAAGGAGGGGTAATAAGTTATTTTGCAAACCTATAAAAACTACGTCCTTGCCCCAGTTGAAAATAGTTTAAACCCTTACCTGGCTCGACACGATAGTATGGAAGCAAGCGGTAGTCAAGTTTCTCCCTCGTTGGTCCCACCTGTAATACACAGGGCCTAGAGGATGAAAACGAGACCGACAATAACAAAAGCAAGACACTAGACAACAAATGACGCACGACAATACAATTAGAACTCAAATCATGTAATAAACGTAATATGGAAGTTAAACAATTAAACATATAAAGACATATATAAAATACGGAACGACAATCAAAGAAATACTAATGCAATACTGAATAATGAAAGAACATAGATAATAAATATTAAAGGCATGCTAAAACGAAATTAGGGCACGTAGACATGCTTAAAATAATATAACGAAGTTCTCTCGCGAAAACGGGATCGAACGGACAAGAAATGGGAAAAGTGGAAAAAATCCCTAGACGAGAAAGGTGTCAATTGACGGTCAAATAAGGTCGGATAAATTGCAAACTATGTAAAATATGTAATCCCGAGGCTCAAGGGAGCTATAGGTGAAATCGGATTAATTTTCGGAGGTCGTATGCGAAAGGTCAACATTTAAATAGGTGGGGTTGACCCAATTCCCGAAGTGCAAGAAAGGAAAACGCTAGAAAATCCACTAAGGCATGCGCACCGGCCAACGCACGGTCTTGAGCACGCTGTCAAGACCGTGCAGGGGCACACGGCCTTGCGCACTGGCTATGCGCACGGGCGCAAGCCGGTGCAGGTCAAAATAGGTGCGCACAGGCTAACGCACGGTCTTGACAAGACCGTGCACGAGCCCGTGCAGGCTAAAGAGGGTCACACGGGGCCGTGCACAGGCTTGGCAAGATCGTGCACAAGCCCGTGCGGCTCTTCTGGGTGCAGCGAACAGCAGTTCGTGAAATCTCACGCGAACACCAACATATAAATTCATAGATCTCCTAATTTACTCCATAAAACATCCTAATTTTCACATATAATCATATATATCATATTAGCTACACATAGGTCCAAGAAACACGCAAAATGATCAAGTAAATCTCCCTAAACATGAAAATCCTAAAGCTATAAAAAATCCTATATAAAAGCCACAAAAATCATAATGAAGAGGGAACGAAATGAAATGGGGTAAAAGGATTACCGGTAGAGAATGAAGTAAGGATCATTTGGGTTTTCACGGCTCGTCGATCGGGCGAGAAATGGGCTCGGTAGGCGATTCTCCTCCTCTTCCTTCTTTTTTCTCCTTTTCTCCTTCTCTCTTCTCTTCCTTCTTTCTCTCTCAAAGAATATGGGTTTGTGTGAGAATAATGGATATAAGAGAGGTATGTATGCAAAAAGGGATATTAAATGAGGTCGGGGTAAAAATAGGGAATTTGGATAAAAGGCGGGTTCATGGATAAAACTTATTCGTGAATATAATTATTCTCACGAAAAGCCTTCGGCACGAATAAAATATGATTCTGGAATAAATCTGAAATTTTGGGTCGTTACAAATTAGGTTTTCGTTAGAATTCTAGTAATAAGATGACGTCATAAAAAATTAACAGTAAATACTGCAACGCCCCAAAATTTCCAAGATTGTCTTTCGCGATTTCACGTTTTTAAACTCTTGCATTAAAGATTTTCATAAATCATTGATTTGACATTTAAACTTCAAGGCATTAATAAGAACTCGGTTTGCATTGTTTTGCCACCAACTAGGGTTAATTTGGTAAATTTATATTTTTAGCTCGTTTAATTTAATCCAGTAACTTAACAGTGCACATTGGACTGGGGTTCAATGTTTTAAAGGTGTAATTTTATCGAGGTTCTAAATATTTTATAAAGTCCGAAAAATCTTTCATTAAATCATATTTTCAAGAAATTATATTTTTAGCCCAAACTTATTTACAATTTGGCCCCAACCAAGGGTTGACTTTTCGTAAATAAATAATTTTTTACTAAACGAATCTCCCACATTGTTAAGAATTCAATTTCGGTCATTTTGACACTAAGTACACTAAATTCTGAGACTTTACACTTTTGGCATGTTTTTAAAAAATAGGGTATAAAATACAATTTTTGGAAATATTTGGGGCAGAATTGAAAATTTGGAGAGCACCATACACGGATCGCGCGACACACTTCTTCCCCAAAATCCAATTTTTGTATTTCTTCTCGGAATCGGACGTATGATATGTCGAATCGACCATCTCAACGAGACAAACACAACCATACCATTATTTCAGTGGTTTGAGCAAAGGTGGCGGCACTACGTCGATGTGAAGGTGCGGTGGTAGAAACGGCGATTGGGCATTTTGGCGAGCGGCAAGGGTGGCGACCACTTGGGCTTTGAAGCCCTTGACGAGACAGTTCTAATGGTAGTGGTCTCAACCCCAAACACTTACCGACGACAGAGATTCGGCGGTCCGAAGGTGGTGCGGCGGTGAGGTGGTGGCGCGTGGTTTTCCGGTGACCAACACACTTTTTCCAATATCCTTGACGTGGGTAAGATACTTTTGAAGTCAATTTCGGATTTCGTTGAACGAATTTTCGTTAATTGTAAATCTACAAATTTTAGGATTTTTCGGAGCTTCGAAGTGGAATAACTTTCCAGTGGATGATCCTATTGGGAAACGAACTTGAGGGAAGTGATGGGCTCGACGAGAGGAACGTCTGAATATATGGGTTCTACCACTAGCGGCGACACTGTGCTGACCGGAATCCGGTGACGGTGTTTTCAAACAGATTGTTCGCCTCCTCGCAACGGTTCCAACAACGTTGGTATTACGTTAATCCGATTTATCATTTGTCTTTTATCACAATATTTGTACACCTTTGTTGTAATTCTGCTTTTCGCGATAGCTTTTGGCTTTTCGAACCGATTAGACGTGTATTAATTGTAACTTAACCTTAATTATTTATGTGAATTGTTGTATATTATTGTTGTGCATTTGCATAGTCGAAATGATAGGATTTGGTTCATTTGAGCTAAGATTAGAATTAGATCTTGGCTTGTAGCTTTTGAGTTTTTATAAAAAGCTATAAGTTGTAATTCAATTTGTTTGATTGAAATGGATTATACATGTTTAATGTGGAATTACACTCATACCCCTGAGTAGCTTCTATGTTTAAATGTTTTATAATTAATTGAATGCTACTCGTTTATTCATTATTCCATCCTTTCGTGTTAAATGACCATGTTGCTCTTACTTGCCCATTTATGCATAAATACTGAATGATTATCTCTAAGCATGTTTACGTTTTGATAGGCCGTGCGTCGTTTGCCTGTTTCTTGGTCGTCTGTCTATCCCTTGTTGTGTCGTGTGTTGTAGCACAAGTGGCATTGCTTAAATACCAACAACTTGATAGAATCGTCTTAGCTGACTTGCACTAAGTACAAGGGTGAAGGCTGAGGATCATAGTACCTTTAACGGTGGGTGATGAAATCCCTCCTGTAACGCCCCGTTATTTTTATAACGCTTCGGTAAGTTTACCGACTAATTGCTCTTGTGTGCACTGTTCGCAATTATGTGAATTATATGAATTAATGGGTGATTCTATATGTGAATAATATGAAGACTTCATATTAAGAATCTTTATATTTGAATTACCCTACACTATGTTTATACTTGAAGTGTTGTATTTGAAATTTTATGAAAATTGTGTCATTATATTTGAATCACATGATATTATATTTGAAATATATGCAATATATATATACAAACATATACAAATATATATGTATATATATATATATATATAAATATCTATATAAATTGCTAGCTAATTTTGACTTTTCAAAATAACTTATATTTATTTAGTTACCTCATTTCTCTCTCAAACTTTCTACACTATTCTCAAGCAACATTCTCTTCTTCTTCCTCTCATCTCTCGGCCCTCACTCCACCAGTCACCACCGCCACTTTCAACCACCATCAAAGCACCAAAAATCATCATTTTTCTTGCTACAAAAAATTGCTCTATCATCCAAGGAACAAACCTCTACTTTCTATTTGTGCAAACAAGCTCTCTACATCTCCTTTCTCCTCCATTTTCTCCTTCAAGGTAAGGTTGTAAATCTCTCTAATCTTTGAGTTTCAATGTTTTATATGTTGATGAAGTGAAGAAGCATGCTAGAATGAATGATTGATGATCTTAGTTTGGTGATTGATTACATGTAGCATTACTTGTGATTTTTTCCATGGAATTTGATCAATGTGCAATATTGGTCTAATGCTCTTAGATGCTTAAATGGTTAGGGAATTCATGTTAGTTCATGATATTAAGCAAATTGGTGAAGTTTTGTGGAGTTTGGGATTGAAAAATGAAAGTTTGGCAAAAATAGGTAGGGGCTGATGAATAGTGATTTTTGAGCATTTGGCTTCATTTTTCGATTCTTTTGGCATAAAAAATCCTTAAATATAGTAGCTAAGTGATGCCGGAAGTTTCGGATTAATCGGAGTTGTTTTGCTATGCAAAGTATTAAATGAGGGGTGGTTTGTGTAATATTCACAAACCTTTGAATTTTATTTCCCAAGCTTCCATAGTACTTGTGTGCCTATTTTAGCTTACTATCATGTGTATTTGATTGTGTTCAAATGTATTTGAATGAGCTTAATTGTGTTTAAGTGCATTTATACATAATATGTTATTTTGAGCATAAAATGCATTTCATAGCCGTGCGTCGTATTTGGTTGTTTTATTGAGTCGTGTGAGGCCTGTGTATTATAGGTAGGACCTCGCGGGACTGATCTCAGGTCGTTGGAAACCCCTTTTGTAACCTACAGGTGAGGATGAAAAATGTTTTTAACTGAAGCTTGAACAAATATTTGCGAAAACCATATCCCTTATATTTCAATTATATATTGTCAATATTTGAAATAAAAAGGTTTTGATATAAAAATGATATATATGTATATCTTTTCCAAAATGGTTTTAAAATAGAGACAAGAGAACTATTTTGTTTTTAAACGTAACACTTGGTCTCGGGATTTGCGCGTATGCCTCGAGTTATTCGGCAACGTGTTGAGAAACCCTAGACGGTTACATACCTTGTCTCGAACGACCCTTTTGGTCAATCAAAACAATTATAAAGCGAGACTATATTTCCTTTAACCCTATTGAGGACGCTCTTAGGGTATATTTGGGCCCCGGATTATACTAGAGGTGGAACCCGGAGACGTGCGTCTAGGGGGAAGCCCATAGTATAATCCAGATTATATATATGGATGGAGACCCAGTGACGATCATCCAATATATATAATCCAGATTATATATAGATGGAGACCCAATGACGATCATCTAATATATAATCAATGGGTGTTACTTGTAACTAGTCGGAGGTAGTCTAGTTCAAGTAATACTTGCACCGGCGCCATTAGTCGGGTATGGTGAAATCGAGGGTAGCTCCCTCGATAAGCCAAATGGTATTGAGGAGGAATTTCATTATATTTGATATGTTTTTGGGAGTTATAAGGAGATGGCCCGTTCTCGCCGGGAATAAAAATGTTTTCTAAAATGTTTTACTTTAATATTTAATTCACAAAGCTTTGATGAATTATAAAGAGAAAGTATCGGCACTAGATTCGTTTCTGTATTAACCAAAGCGTGAATTAAATATGTTTTATGTTTTAATTATTATATATATTCCCCTCCTCACTGAGTTCGTTTGACTCACATCCCGTTTTGGTTCATGCTTCAGGTTAGCGGTCAGGTACTGGCAGCAGCGTTGTAGGCTTGTACAGTCCTTGAAGTCGGTCTTATGTATTTACTTTTGTGGATCGAACTTATGATGTTGAATTACATGAAAACTTGAAATGTTATGCTGATGTAGAATACTTGATGAATTGATGTTATATCTTGTGATAGATAATGGACTTATAAATGTTTATTTTGGCCACGGATGGCAGAGTGAGTATAAATTTGAACTTTTGCTCATTGCTTCCGCTTGTTGGTGTTGTTGTTGTTGTTGGTGTTGGTACTGTTGTTGGGAGTCGCTGTTGCCAGGTTGTGGGAATCCCATTGTTCGGGGTGGGTTTTCGAGTGGTGGTATTTAACTATCGCTCGAGAGCTCGTTTCGGTCCGGGGGTTGTGGCATGGGGGACGTCACAACTGAAGGTGGTATCAGAGCCTAGGTTTGGTACTTAGGCTTTGACGTTGTGTCGAGTCTGTCTAGGTCGAACGGCTTTAGGACAATGTGCTTTTATATGTCTATGTTATGTGACCTGTGTGGACATGATCATGTGGCTAACGAAACATGCATATTATTTAGTCTTTTGATACAGGAAAATGGTTCGCACTCGTGGTAGACCGAGAACCAGAGCTACTCCTCCTTCTCCTGCCCAGGAAGACAACAACATTAATGATCCTCCGGCTCCCCAACCTGAGCAGGTACCGCCGGCACAGCATAATCCATTCAATCCGGCAGTATTTATAGAGGCAATGCAGCAGTTCTTCAGACAGGGTTTAGCTCCGGCTCAGCCAACAGCCGCCCAGAGGAGACAGATAGAAGCTAAAGAGTTTGATCGGTTTCTTAGCCTAAATCCTCCTCGTTTCGAGGGAGCCCCCGATGATTTAAAGGCTACGGAGTGGATCGCAGATTTAGAACCTATCTTCCGGGTCATTGAATGTGAGGACGCTAGAAAGGTCGAGTATGCTGTTTTCCTTCTTAAGGGTCCGGCACGGGATTGGTGGAGATTGACTGAAGCTAGATGGAGAGCTGATCAGATAGAGCCGACTTGGGCTAACTTCCTCTCGGCCTTCCGAAGCAAATACATTCCCCTGGTTGTACAGGATAAACGAGAAGCGGAATTTCGAGCCCTAAAACAGGGGAATCTCACTGTTGATCAATACGAGGCCATGTTCTCCCGCCTCATTTTCTACTGTCTTTCCATCCTCACCGACGAAAGAAGGAAGGTGAATCAGTTTATTCAGGGTCTGAATGAGGAGATTCGAAGGGCACTTTTGGGAGCTCATCTCCCTACATACGAGGTTGCTGTCACTACTGCATTGGAGATTGAGTCCCAATTGCAGCAAATTAAAAAGGACTTCGCACCGAGGGATATAGCTCCACCACCGCGCAAATTTAGGAAGTCTTTTCCTCCTGCGGGTTCTTCATCTTCGAGCAAAAAGCAAAAGATCACAGGTCTTCAGATAACGGAGCCCCAGGTTAAATGTTCCTTCTGCAACAAACCAAGACATACTGAGGCAAACTGCTGGAGGAAACAGGGTTTGTGTGCCCGGTGTGGAGGCAGGGACCATCAAATCGAGAACTGCCCAAAGAGAAGGACTCCACCATTACAGAAGGAGCAACAGGATAGAGGAAAAGGAAAGGTTGTAGCACGGGCCTATGCCATGCAGGGAGATGGAGGAGACGCGGATCCGAATGCAGTGATACAAGGTACAATACATTTGCATAACATATTCATATTTGCATTATATGATTCTGGTGCGACGCATTCTTTTATTGCACCTGAATATGCTTCTAGATTATCTTTGTCTGCCGAGTGCTTGCCTTATGTGCTTGAGGTCAATTCCCCGTTGGGAATTTCTTATTTGTGCAATCGAGTCTTCCAAGACTGTCCGTTGAGGATAGACGATCGCGATTATCCTGCTGATCTCATTGAGCTTCCGATGAGTCACTACGGGATAATATTGGGAATGGACTGGCTATATCGGCATCAAGCTTATATTGATTGTTTCGGGAAAAAGATCGCTCTGGGAGCTGATAGCCAGATTTTGGGCAAAAGGTTTGACAAGATTCCTCGAGTATCTTATGTTAAAGCCGCCCGAATGATTCGCAAGGGATCTCCGGCCTTTGTTGCTTATCTACTGAACCGTCCGAAAGAGCAAGTTAAGCTTGAGGAGGTGCCAGTAGTTGGAGAATTCCCTGATGTGTTTCCCGAGAGTTTGAATTCTTTGCCTCCGGAACGAGAGATAGAGTTTGTGATCGATTTAGCTCCTGGTGCCGAACCGTATTCGAAGACTCCTTACCGTATGGCTCCGGCAGAGTTGAAAGAATTGAAGATTCAGTTGGATGGATTGTTGGAGAGTGGGTACATTCGACCGAGTACTTCGCCGTGGGGTGCGCCTGTTCTTTTTGTGAAAAAGAAGGATGGGACGTTGAGGATGTGTGTAGACTATCGTGAGCTGAATCGGATGACGATAAAGAACAAATATCCTCTACCTCACATCGAAGAGTTGTTTGATATCCTGCAAGGGTCGAAAGTGTACTCTAAGCTAGATCTCCGACAGGGGTATTACCAGTTGAGGATTCGAGAGTCAGACATTCCGAAGACTGGGTTTAATACACGGTATGGGCATTTTGAGTTCGTAGTTATGCCTTTCGGGTTAACGAATGCCCCAGCTGCTTTCATGGATTTGATGCATCGTACTTTCCGGCCATATCTCGATAAGTTTGTGATGATCTTCATTGACGATATCCTGGTTTTCACAAAGACTAAGGAAGAACATGCTGAGCATCTTCGCATCGTGTTAAGAACTCTCCGAGAGCATCAGTTGTATGCCAAGTTCAGTAAATGCGAATTTTGGCTTGATAAAGTCACCTTTCTTGGTCATGTGATATCAGGAGATGGAATCGAAGTGGATCCCTCGAAGATTGAGGCCGTGATGAAATGGGAGCAGCCGAAGACTCCAACTGAAGTTAGAAGTTTTCTAGGGTTAGCTGGCTATTACAGGCGTTTAGTTCAAGATTTCTCCAAGATAGCCGCTCCGCTGACCAATTTAACTCGCAAGGACGTGCCTTTTAAGTGGGACGATAAGTGCGAGGCAAGTTTCCAAGAGCTAAGGAAACGGTTGACTACTGCTCCGGTACTTGCACTACCTGAAGGTTCCGAAGGGTTTACGGTTTATACCGATGCATCGAAAGAAGGGTTAGGATGTGTTCTGATGCAAAACGGCAAAGTGATAGCTAACGCTTCGCGTAAGTTAAAAGATGCTAAGAAGAACTATCCTATCCACGATCTCGAGCTAGCTGCTATTATCTTTGCCCTGGGGAAATTGCGACATTATTTATACGGCGTGACATTCGATATTTTCACCGACCACCAGAGTTTGAAGTATTTGCATACTCAGAAGGATCTCAATCGCAGGCAATGTCGGTGGATGGAATTCCTTGAAGATTATGATTGCCGTATTCAATATCATCCAAGCAAGGCTAATGTAGTAGCTGATGCTTTAAGTAGACAAGCAAAGGTAGCTAGCTTGGAAGGAACCTCTACAGGAGTGGTGTCAGAAGCAGGGAGATATCACTTAGTCTCTCAATCGCGGATTGCAAACCTCTCAGTGAGACCGGACTTGGTTCAGAGACTTAAAGACGAGCAAAGTGTTGATGACTGGATTCAAAGACAGGTCATGAGGATGCAAGATGATCCGAACTCCTCATTTGCTTTCGATGATATGGGTCTTTTTCGTTTTAAGAACCGAATTTGCGTGCCGAAGAACTTGAAGACTGAAATCATGGAGGAAGCACATAAAGCTGCTTATGCCGTCCATCCGGGAGGTAATAAGATGTACCGAGATCTCAAGACTCAATATTGGTGGCACAGAATGAAACGTGAAGTTGCTGATTTTGTGAGACGGTGTTTGACTTGTCAACGAGTTAAAGCCTAACATCAGCAACCTGGTGGAACTCTACAGCCACTCTCTATTCCGGATTGGAAATAGGAAGATATTGCTATGGATTTCATGTCCGGATTACCGAGAGTTCGGGGCGGATATGACACGATTTGGGTAATTGTGGATCGTTTGACGAAATCCGCCCATTTCATTCCAATTCGAAAGACCACCAATGTCAAGAAACTGGCAGAGTTGTACATCGAGCAGATTGTAAAGCTACATGGAGTTCCGAAGAATATCGTGTCCGATCGAGATCCTAAGTTCACTTCTAGACTTTGGCAAGAAATTCACAGAAACTTGGGAACGAATTTGAAATTTAGCACAGCTGCTCACCCGCAAACTGATGGTCAATCAGAGAGAACCATCAAGATTTTAGGCGACATGCTACGAGCGTGTGCTCTCGACTCCTCTACGAGTTGGGACAAGCAACTGCCACTTGTTGAATTCGCCTACAACAACAGCTACCAAGCGACAATTGAGATGCCCCCATACGAAGCACTTTACGGACGTAAATGCCGATCCCCTCTGTACTGGGAATTGGAAGACTGGCGAAGAACTAAAGACGGAGTGGAACGAGCTCTACCTCCAAAGACGATCCAGGAAACACTTGATAAGATTGCGATCATTCGACAGAGAATGAAAGCTGCCCAGGATCGTCAGAAGAGTTATGCTGATAAGAGACGCCGGGATTTGGAATTTGAAGAGGGAGACAAAGTGTTTCTTAAGGCGACATTGAGAAAAGGATTCGCTAGAGTGGGAAAAGGTGGGAAGCTCAGTCCGAAATATTTGGGACCCTATGAGGTTATTGAACGGATTGGGAAGACTGCCTACCGCCTGAGCCTACCCTCGACTCTAACTGGGATTCACAACGTCTTCCACGTTTCTCAATTGCGAAAATACTATCCCGACGAATCTTATATTCTCCGAGATGAAGAAGTCCAGGTAGAACCTGACTTGACGATCGAGATGAAACCTGTTGAGATTCAGGATCGTAAGTTCAAGCAACTCCGCAACCGACAGATTCCCTTGGTTCGTGTGTTGTGGAGAAACCGAACCACCGAGCAAGTAACTTGGGAAACGGAAGAGAAGATGCGAACTCATTATCCCGAGTTATTTGCCTAGCCTAATTAGAATCTGGGGACCAGATTCTCCGAAGGGGGGGATAGTGTAACGCCCCGTTATTTTTATAACGCTTCGGTAAGTTTACCGACTAATTGCTCTTGTGTGCATTGTTTGCAATTATGTGAATTATATGAATTAATGGGTGATTCTATATGTGAATAATATGAAGACTTCATATTAAGAATCTTTATATTTGAATTACCCTACACTATGTTTATACTTGAAGTGTTGTATTTGAAATTTTATGAAAATTGTGTCATTATATTTGAATCACATGATATTATATTTGAAATATATGCAATATATATATACAAACATATACAAATATATATGTATATATATATATAAATATCTATATAAATTGCTAGCTAATTTTGACTTTTCAAAATAACTTATATTTATTTAGTTACCTCATTTCTCTCTCAAACTTTCTACACTATTCTCAAGCAACATTCTCTTCTTCTTCCTCTCATCTCTCGGCCCTCACTCCACCAGTCACCACCGCCACTTTCAACCACCATCAAAGCACCAAAAATCATCCTTTTTCTTGCTACAAAAAGTTGCTCTACCATCCAAGGAACAAACCTCTACTTTCTATTTGTGCAAACAAGCTCTCTACATCTCCTTTCCCCTCCATTTTCTCCTTCAAGGTAAGGTTGTAAATCTCTCTAATCTTTGAGTTTCAATGTTTTATATGTTGATGAAGTGAAGAAGCATGCTAGAATGAATGATTGATGAGCTTAGTTTGGTGATTGATTACATGTAGCATTACTTGTGATTTTTTCCATGGAATTTGATCAATGTGCAATATTGGTCTAATGCTCTTAGATGCTTAAATGGTTAGGGAATTCATGTTAGTTCATGATATTAAGCAAATTGGTGAAGTTTTGTGGAGTTTGGGATTGAAAAATGAAAGTTTGGCAAAAATAGGTAGGGGCTGATGAATAGTGATTTTTGAGCATTTGGCTTCATTTTTCGATTCTTTTGGCATAAAAAATTCTTAAATATAGTAGCTCAGTGATGCCGGAAGTTTCGGATTAATCGGAGTTGTTTTGCTATGCAAAGTATTAAATGAGGGGTGGTTTGTGTAATATTCACAAACCTTTGAATTTTATTTCCCAAGCTTCCATAGTACTTGTGTGCCTATTTTAGCTTACTATCATGTGTATTTGATTGTGTTCAAATGTGTTTGAATGAGCTTAATTGTGTTTAAGTGCATTTATACATAATATGTTATTTTGAGCATAAAATGCATTTCATAGCCGTGCGTCGTATTTGGTTGTTTTATTGAGTCGTCTGAGGCCTGTGTATTATAGGTAGGACCTCGCGGGACTGATCTCAGGTCGCTGGAAACCCCTTTTGTAACCTACAGGTGAGGATGAAAAATGTTTTTAACTGAAGCTTGAACAAATATTTGCGAAAACCATATCCCTTATATTTCAATTATATATTGTCAATATTTGAAATAAAAAGGTTTTGATATAAAAATGATATATATGTATATCTTTTCCAAAATGGTTTGAAAATAGAGACAAGAGAACTATTTTGTTTTTAAACGTAACATTTGGTCTCGGGACTTGCGCGTATGCCTCGAGTTATTCGGCAACGTGTCGAGAAACCCTAGACGGTTACATACCTTGTCTCGAACGACCCTTTTGGTCAATCAAAACAATTATAAAGCGAGACTATATTTCCTTTAACCCTATTGAGGACGCTCTTAGGGTATATTTGGGCCCCGGATTATACTAGAGGTGGAACCCGGAGACGTGCGTCTAGGGGGAAGCCCATGGTATAATCCAGATTATATATATGGATGGAGACCCAGTGACGATCATCCAATATATATAATCCAGATTATATATAGATGGAGACCCAATGACGATCATCTAATATATAATCAATGGGTGTTACTTGTAACTAGTCGGAGGTAGTCTAGTTCAAGTAATACTTGCACCGGCGCCATTAGTCGGGTATGGTGAAATCGAGGGTAGCTCCCTCGATAAGCCAAATGGTATTGAGGAGGAATTTCATTATATTTGATATGTTTTTGGGAGTTATAAGGAGATGGCCCGTTCTCGCCGGGAATAAAAATGTTTTCTAAAATGTTTTACTTTAATATTTAATTCACAAAGCTTTGATGAATTATAAAGAGAAAGTATCGGCACTAGATTCGTTTCTCTATTAACCAAAGTGTGAATTAAATATGTTTTATGTTTTAATTAGTATATATATTCCCCTCCTCACTGAGTTCGTTTGACTCACATCCCGTTTTGGTTCATGCTTCAGGTTAGCGGTCAGGTACTGGCAGCAGCGTTGTAGGCTTGTACAGTCCTTGAAGTCGGTCTTATGTATTTACTTTTGTGGATCGAACTTATGATGTTGAATTACATGAAAACTTGAAATGTTATGCTGATGTAGAATACTTGATGAATTGATGTTATATCTTGTGATAGATAATGGACTTATAAATGTTTATTTTGGCCACAGATGGCAGAGTGAGTATAAATTTGAACTTTTGCTCATTGCTTCCGCTTGTTGGTGTTGTTGTTGTTGTTGGTGTTGGTACTGTTGTTGGGAGTCGCTGTTGCCAGGTTGTGGGAATCCCGTTGTCCGGGGCGGGTTTTCGAGTGGTGGTATTTAACTATCGGTCGAGAGCTCGTTTCGGTCCGGGGGTTGTGGCGTGGGGGACGTCACACCTCCAATCTCCGAATACCATGCCTCGGGTTTTAACTCTCACGTTGTCAGATGCAATGACACTTAAATTGTGAAGTGTGTGAGATCTCTAGTGTGAGATTGGAATATGTATGTATATTTATATGTATAGGTATGCTTGAAATAAGTAACACATAAGAGGAATGGGGGTTGGGGAATCCTTGATCATTTACCTCGGCTGCGGTCAAAGTCTAACTTTCTTAGACATGCCCAGTAGAGTCGTCATTGTGGGCTGGCTACCCGGCGGGATGGGGGATTTGGTTCTCGTGCCTTCCCTATTCGTTGTTGTGGTTTGTTGTTGTTTTAGAGTCGCCACCCACTCGGTTTAGTTTGATGGGATTGAGAGAGAAACCCGTTGGCTTGTTCACCCATTTTGCTTGTCCATAGATTTTTATGAAAGGTAATTTATGATGGGGGAAGGGGTTGAGACAACCTATCACCCCCCCATCGCCCTTTTCGGGTCTTCTCACCAATACCAAATGACTAGAAGGATTCCCCAAGTGATGAAAGCATGTAAACATGTATGCAATCAAGTAGTATATATATATATATATATATATATATATATTGATATGTGGTTTATTTGCATGATTATTTATTGTATTTTCCCCCTTTCTCTGACTTTATTTGTCCTCTTTGCTATGATTCGGTTTGCTTTGTTAATATTGGATGTAAGAGTGGAACTTTCGCTAAAAAGAAGCTAAAAGTCACCATTTTGGAGCTGTTTTGCACAAGTCACATTTACGTGATCATGTATTCAGTCCAGTTCACTGAAGAGTCCTAAATCTCGTGGATTTACTTTCCTTATAGGATTCAAGATCCTCCACAGGCGTATTGAAGCAGATTTTGGGCTCGTTTTTTGTTGGCTTTCAGCAGATTAATAACTCCACTTTCCTTATCCTTCCATGGGCTTTTATGTGGGCTTTTACTTGGAGTTTTAGACGCCATCTTAGGGCAGATTTTCTGGACACAATTGACAGCACAACATGGAGAATTAGAGGGGGAACACAGCAGCAAATTAACGGGGGTTTGAGAGCAGTTACGTGAGGAATTTGAGAACAAAATCTGGAGAACTTTGGAGGACCTTGAGAGCCATTGACGTAGCATATATCTGGAGCACCAAACTTGGAGAATTGATCCACTCTTACATCATCACCACTTTGTCACCACCGTCTGGATTGAATACAGTGAAGAACAATCGTTTAATCTTTCCTTCTTTTATTATATTATGAATTCTATAGTTTATTATTTGTTAGATTTTAGTATGTTAGGCTAAACTATTGTTCTAGTTGGGGAATTTGCCTAAGTTCTAAATACTTGTGAGACCGAATTGTTCTAATATTTCTACTTTTTGATATTTATGAGAATTTCTATCTTTCTTGATTATTGTGATTGATTTCTTTATTCGAATTAGCTACTTGAATATTTGAGTTAATTGCATATTGTCTTCGCTTGTATTGAAGGTGTTATTTGATATAGGTGAATTTAGAGACAAACTAGTACTAGGGTAGTTGGGAAATTATTATCTGGGGTATTAGTGGAATTCTATAATCGGGTTTCAATTGGCATGGTGTTAGTGTTTAATTGACTCGAGTCTATATTTCTTAGATTGAATGTTGTTGATAGATTAAACTCCTAGAGGTGTTATCGAAGGGTTGTCTATTAATTAGGGATTAATTGTAAGGTGTAGCCCTGATTAGTCTAATCATAAGAAGAAACGAGGTCGTCTAAGGTAATTGATGACTATAGTAGGCTTATCGATAGTTGAATGATTATTCTTGCGTCCGGGATCGAGTAGAGAACTTAGGTGAACGATTCCCCAACTAGGCTTTTTTTCCTCATATATTTTAATCTCAATATCTTCTCGGTTCAGTAGCTTAATTTTCGAAGTTGTTAATCGAAAATCTCATCCAATCATCCATTATTTGATTCGTCCAGTAGTAATTTAGGTGAGGCATTGAATTGTTAATTTGGTTAGTTGTTAGATGTGTCAGTAGTCGTGTTAGTATTAGGTGTTAGATTAGCCTAGTTTCTAATTTATTTCAAGTTAGTTTTAGTAGTTTAACTTATAAAATCAAAAAAATACAAAAGAGATCCTGGTTTTATTGTTTATTTAATTTGTGTTTTCTAGATTATTGGTTGTATAGTTTTTAGTTATAAAATACTTAACCCCCCCCCCCCCCCCCCTAATTTATTTGCTTTTATTATTACTTGGTTATCTAAGAGAATTCGAAATCCTTCCAATTCCTGTGTTCGATCCTATTTACCATTATATGCAATTTGTGTTGATTGGTAGACTGGAATTATAAATATTATTTTTGGTGGATTCGACACCCATCAAATTTTGGCGCCGTTGCCGGGGATTGGTTTCTAATAGGATTTTATTTTCTTGTGTATGACCAAGTACAACAAAAAAGAAGAGCAACTACCGATAAATTACGAGATGGAAAGAACTTGCAGAAGGAATCGGAAGGAGACCAGACTGAGGATTGAACGAGAAATTATAGGTGAACCTTCTGAAATGGAGGATTACAGTGACGACTTGCCTTTCTTGTTCGACGATACAGAGGAATAGGAGCCTATAAGTGATCACGTAACAGGTATGGCAGACAATAGAACGCTCCGAGAATTAGGTCGTCCAACCGAAGAACAACAACCCCTATGCATTAACTTCCCTAAGCTAGGGGCGGGATTCGAAATGAAGTTTGGACTGATTCATTTGCTACCAGCATTCAAAGGTCTGGAGAACGAGGACCCAAACAAGCATCTGAAGGAGTTCCACCTCGTCTGCACTTCAATGAAGCCTTAGAATGTAACGGAGGGCGAGATCAAGTTGAGAGCTTTTCCCTTCTCTCTTCATGATGCAGCTAAAGAGTGGCTGTACTATTTGCCGTCAGGGACAGTCACAACTTGGGATACTATGTCGAAATATTTTTTGGAGAAATACTTTCCAACCTCGCGAGCCACTAGCCTTCAACGTCAGATATGTGGGATTAAGCAAAAGGATTCCGAGAATCTCCACGATTACTGGGAGAGATTCAAGAGACTGTTGGCCACTTGCCCACAACATGGGATTTCCCCGCAGTTGTTGATACAGTATTTCTATGAGGGTTTGGTGCCGATGGAACACAGGATGATGGACGTTGCAAGCGGAGGTGCTATTGTTGAAAAAACCCCAACTGCAGCAATGAAATTGATAGCAAATATGGCAGCAAACTCCCAACAGTTGGGCAACCCACCTGACATTCCGAGAAAGGTGCATGAAGTGAATTCGTCTTCTTTAGATGAAATCAAAACTTTGTTAACCACTTTGATCCACAAGAATGGTAATGGGAGTGTACCTGAACGGGTATGTGCTATCTGCACAAGTCCCGCTCATCACACAGACGCTTGCCCGACTCTATATGAGGAAACACCCGCACCCGAGGACGTGAATGCAATTGGATTTTAGCATAAGAAGCACGATCCATACTCGAACACCTATAAACCAGGGTGGGGTGAGCATCTAAACCTCAGCTATGGGCCGCGGTCACAGAACTACCAAGGGCCACAACCGCAGAACTTCCAAAATCAGAACCCGCAGAACTTCCAAGGCAACCAACCGAGGCCGCCACATCCTGGACTTGTCTATCCTCTAGAAGACTTGTTCAACCAATTCATGACTACTAGCCAACAATTTCAGCTTGAGACGAGGACGAACATGCAACAGTTTCAGACCACAGTCCAGAATCTCAAGAAACAAATGAGTCAAATGGCTAGCACCGTGAGCAAACTTGAAAATCTGGGGAAACTCCCTTCTTAGACTCATGACCCGAGGCATAATGTGAGTGCTATTACACTGAGAAACGGGAAGGAACTCGAGGGTCCAGCAACTAAGGCACCGAAACAAGGTCGAGCTTCAACACCGGATGTGGAAAAGGAACAAACTGTCAAATAGGAGCCTTTACGTGATCAAGTAACAGATCCCGACGCTACTGCTGTACCAAAACGATCGACTCCGTTGGTGATTCCACCACCCTTTCCACAACGTTTGGCACAAACCAAGAGGGCACAAAAGGAGAAGAATATTCTGGACACTTTTCGCAATGTGGAAATCAACATACCAATAATTGAGGCCATCAACCAAATACCACGATATGCGAAATTCCTCAAAGAACTCTGCATAAACAAGTGAAAACTGAAAGGTAATGAACGAGTAAGTGTAGGGGAGAACGTTTCTGTCGTATTGCAAAAGAAGTTACCTCCCAAATGCAGAGATCGGGGTATGTTTTCTATCCCATGCAAAATTGGTGACCTTAAGATTGGTAAGGCAATGTGTGAATTAGGTGCTTCTATTAATGTAATGCCTTTATCTATTTACTCGTCTCTTGGTCTTGGCCCCTTGAAAGGTACAGGTGTGGTGATCCAACTTGCAGACCGATCTTTGGTTTACCCTAAAGGACTACTAGAAGACGTTCTTGTTCAAGTCAACGAATTGGCTTTCCCAGCCGACTTCTTTGTCTTGGACATGGAGGGAGATATGTAGCGGGCGCCCCAAACGGGTAACGCACGCCCCGCACCGAGCCCCGACCCGAAGCCGGAATGGGATCCGACCCGAATCGAAACCCGGCGAACGGCAAGCATTTACTCAATTACTAGGCGGGGGTTTTAAATAAACAACAAGACAGAAGTGCGGAAGCGAAATAATCAAACATTAAAGCATGATAAATTGCATAATTATTAAAGCCCACCAAGGCTAACGAAATTCACTTAATTAAATAACAAACGGGTTCGGTACAATATCCCGATAATTATATAATAACGGGTTCAATATACGAAATCCCGAATACATTCTAATAAATCCTAAAATCATAAAACATAAAATAAAGCCATACGGGAAAGAGAGTTATACATGAGCAAAAATTAATGCAACTCCAAGACGCGACGACGACGACGCAGATCCCGCCTAGTGTCCTGAAACCAGTACAGGGGTAAAACAGAGGGGTTAGTCAAACGACTAAGTGAGGAGGGAATAATAATGTATATAACAAAACGGAAAATAAATCACCAATTTTAAATTAAAAGAAATCAACATAAAAGAAAGGTTTTCGTAATCGGGTGGTGATTTAACATAAAACGAAACATATCTTATGACTCGGCGAGTCGAGCCCTGAACTCCAATATCCATATATAAAAACCGGAAACCACCCTTATGCCTCCAATGTAGACGGACCGCTAAATCCGAACTACTCGTAACTGACAGGAATAACTCAGGTACTCAAAGGGCTGCCACTCCGGCCTCACCCCGAGCTCCCAAATGGAGGAAACCATAGGATTTACGCCGTAGACCCGACGTCTACCGACTTCGTCCTATCGCTCTTACTCCGGGCCCAAACGATCATGCAAACATTTCATAACTCGCTTTTCAAACATTTCGGGGTGGCCAAAAGACCGTTCGAGACATGTCATATGCGAGGCCGAAGGCCAAAGTTCGCCTTAGAAACAAAAAGGTTTTACATGTCTCTTTCGTAAACATTTCGAAGACTATACGTAATACTTTTTCATATCAAATAAGTTTCGATAAATCAGATGAACATAATAATCATAAATATCTACTAAGTATATATATAAACGGTGTGAAAACAAAACATAAACGTGGCTTATATGGGGAAAGGCATATTTATATATATATACGTAGTAATACTGGAATCAGAAAAGGAAAGCCTCACCTGGCTATGCAAAATGATCAAAAGAAGCAAGAACCGGCGCTACTCCACAGGAGTATCGTCTGCAAGAATACCAAGACACAACCAAATAAGACTAAAGACGACGCACGGCTTATACGAAAGAATTAGAACACATAGAAGCACGTTACACAATTAAATCAATCACTTAGGTTCAAATTCTCAAACGAAAACGGAGTAAATCGCAAATTTAAAAATGTAACTCAATTCCAAATGCAACGAAACTTTACGGACATGCTTAGAATATCATAAAGAAGCATGCATTCGAATTTCGGGAAAATCGGACTTCACATGCAAAAGTTAGAAAATTTAACGAAAACTTAAAATGCACTATTCACATACCCGAACATGTCGTAAATTCATAAATCATGCAATTCCTATCTATATCATACATATTGAATACACGAGCGAAGAAAGAATTCGGAAAAGACGAGCCGAAGCGGGACCCGTAGGCCAATTTGTACCCTGACTTACAGAAGGTCAGGGCACTGTTCGAGCCTTCCACACGGCCTTGTGCACGGCCGTGTGGCGAGGCCGTGCACAAACATGCAACACGCACGGCCTCATGCACATGGCCTCAAGGCCGTGTGCACAACCCGTGCGCAATTCATCCCTCGCACACGGTCTCATGCACACGGCCTCAAGGCCGTGTGCAACAGGCCGTGTGCGATCAAAAATCGCAGAACAAGCAGAAGCTCAGAAACTCGCGAAAATCAAACCCTAATCCAACATATAATCACTAAATCATGCAAATTAAACCCTAATTCTCACATATAATCATCTACAACATATATGCTTCATATAGAAACGATAAACACGAAAATTCATCCACATTTTCTATCAAAATCATATAAAACCTAAATTCTATAACTATTATCAAAAATCCAATAATCGAAGTAATGAAGGCATTAATCGAAAAATTTTGAGAGAGCTTACTCGTAGATGAGATCGCGAGGAGTTCGTAGACGTAAACGGCTCGAGAATCCGTCGAGAAACGGAGTCGGAACGATCGTTGGAATTTCTTTCTTCTTTCTTCTCTTTTTCTCTCTTGTTTGTGCGTGAATGGTAATGGAGAAGGAGAGAGATTGACTTAGTCAAATTGACTAAGGTTTAGAAATCGAAGGGGCATTTTAGTAATTTTGCAAAATAAGTTCGAAATCTCACGATGTCCAAATAACCTGTAATTACAGTCAAAATTCATATTATTAAACGCACATTGACAATTTGTAATTTAAATACATAATTTCAATCATATACGAAATAAATTCTAAAATTACATAATAAATATCAAATAAATATTAAATTACACAAATATTCGATTCGGACATACCAAACTAATAATTCGGATTTTCGGGGCGTTACAATCACCCCTCCTTATGAGAATCTGGCCCCCAGATTCTACTCGTCCGGCTGAAATAATTCCGGATGAAACTTGCGCATCTTGTCCTCGGTCTCCCATGTAGCTTCTTCGGTTGTCTGATTTCTCCAAAGGACTTTGACAAGAGAAATCTCTCGGTTGCGCAGAGCTTGAGTCTTCTTATCCAATATCTTTACCGGCTTCGAAACAAAGGTCAAATCCGGTTCTAGTTCAATATCCTCAACAGGAAGGATCTCGGACTCATTTGGGAAGTATTTCCGGAGTTGGGAAACATGAAAGACGTTGTGAATCCCTGTCAGACTCGGCGGCAAGTCTAACCTGTACGCTGCGTTCCCAATTCTCTCCAAAACCTCATAAGGACCCAAAAATCTCGGACTTAACTTTCCTCCTTTCCCAATTCGGGTGAAACCCTTTCGAGGAGAAGCTTTGAGGAATACCCTGTCACCAACCTCAAATTCCAACGGTCGGCGGCGGGTGTCGGCATAGCTCTTTTGTCGATCCTGAGCTGCCTTCATTCTCTGCCGGATGATCTGAATTCGGTCGATAGCATTTTGGAGAAACTTTGGAGGAGTCCCTCGATCCTTATCATCTTTCGTCCATCGCCAATCTTCGAGATCCCAAAACAACGGGGATCTACACTTTCTGCCATACAATGCTTCGTAAGGTGCCATTCCGATCGTAGACTGATGACTGTTGTTGTAAGCAAACTCGATTAGAGGCAACTGGTCGTGCCAATTGTTGCGAAAATCCAGGGCACAAGCTCGAAGCATATCACAGAGATATCTGATCATCCTCTCTGACTGACCATCGGTTTGCGGATGTGCGGCTGTACTGAAAGTCAGCTTCGTTCCCATTCGTTCTTGAAGTTGTTGCCACAAACGGGAAGTAAATCGAGCATCTCTGTCAGATACTATCGTAGTCGGAATTCCATGAAGCTTGACAATCTCTCGGTGATAAATCTCTGCCAACCTATCCACTTTGTACGACATGTTGATCGGTAGAAAATGAGCACTCTTGGATAGTCGGTCGATAATCACCCAAATGCTATCGTAGCCACCTCTAACTTTAGGTAAACCAGACACGAAGTCCATGGCAATACCCTCCCAATTCCATGTAGGAATCGGTAGTGGCTCAAGCAAACCTCCCGGTCTCTGATGTTCAGCTTTAACCTGCTGACAAGTCGAACATCTCTTGACGTAATCAGCTACGTCTCTCTTCATACCTCTCCACCAGAACAATTCCTTCAAATCCCGATACATCTTACTTCCTCCCGGATGAACTGTGTAAGGTGTGTTGTGAGCCTCATCGAGAATCTCTTTCCTCAGACTCTCCGGAACACAAACTCGGGACTTGTAGCGGAGAATTCCTGTGTCGTCCACACCAAACTGAGTCTCAGAATCAGCTGCGATGTGAACTATCTGTCTCTGAGTCCACTCATCAGTAGCCTGAACATCTCGAATCTTTCGACCCAATTCTGACTGGATCGATATGCTGTGAACATGGGCCTGAGAACTGATGTGAACTCCCTCTAACTTAGCCTCTAGCTGGGCTATGCTTGCCTTCCGGCTCAATGCATCGGCTACGACATTCGCCTTTCCGGGATGATACTGGATCTTGCAATCGTAATCCTCAAATAACTCCATCCAACGGCGCTGTCGTTTGTTCAATTCCTTCTGAGTAAACAAGTACTAAAGGCTCTTATGATCTGTGAAGATGTCGAATGTGATGCCGTAGAGGTAATGACGCCATTTCAATAATGCAAATACCACGGCGGCTAGTTCAAGGTCGTGTGTGGGATAGTTCTCTTCAGCTGGCTTTAGCTTCCTCGATGCATAAGCTATAACTTTCCCATTCTGCATTAATACACAACCTAACCCTTCGTGTGACGCATCTGCATACACGACAAATCCTTCAGAACCCTCTGGCAGGGTCAGTACTGGGGCTGTGGTCAATCTCTTCTTGAGCTCCTGAAAACTAGCTTCACATTTAGCTGACCACTCAAACTTAGCATCCTTCTTCGTCAATGCTGTTAACGGACCTGCAAGTTTAGAGAAATCCTTGACAAAACGTCTGTAGTATCCTGCTAATCCCAAGAAACTACGGATCTCTGTAGGAGTCTTAGGTCTCTCCCAATCCAGCACTGTCTCAATCTTCGAAGGATCTACCTCGATTCCCATTCCAGATATGACATGACCTAGGAAGGTCACTCGGTCAATCCAGAATTCGCATTTGCTAAACTTAGCGAATAATTGGTGCTCTCTCAAAGCTTGGAGCACAATCCGGAGGTGTTCAGCGTGTTCTTCTTCGGACTTCGAGAACACTAAGATGTCGTCAATGAAAATAACAACAAACTTGTCGAGGTACGGACAGAAAATTCTATGCATCATGTCCATAAAAGCTGCTGGAGCATTCGTAAGTCCAAACGGCATGACCACAAACTCGAAATGTCCGTATCGGGTATTGAAAGCTGTCTTCGGGACATCGTCTGATCGGATACGGAGCTGGTAATATCCTTGTCTGAGATCGAGCTTGGAATAAATCCTCGATCCTTGTAGTAAATCGAACAATTCCTCGATATGCGGTAGAGGATACTTGTTCTTCACTGTCATCCTGTTCAATTCTCGGTAATCGATACACATGCGGAGTGTACCATCCTTCTTCTTAACGAACAAGACTGGAGCACCCCAAGGCGAGGCACTCGGTCGGATATATCCAATAGAAAGAAGTTCATCGAGTTGGTTCTTCAATTCTTTCAACTCGGCAGGAGCCATTCGGTACGGCGACTTCGAATAGGACTCGGCTCCCGGAACTAGATCAATCACGAACTCTATATCCCGATCCGGTGGCAAGAATTCCAAATTCTCGGGAAACACGTCGACGAATTCATTGACCACGGGCGTCTCTTCGATCTTTGTCTGGTCCTTCGGGCGGTTGAGAATGTAAGCTATAAAGCACGTCGCTTCTTCTTTCTGAACGAGCTTCTTGGCTTCCATCATTGAGATATACGGGCCTTCTCCTGATCGGAAACCCTTAACCTCATTAGAGCCCAGAATAACCTTCTTCTCGAAACAATCAACCTTTGCCCGATGCTCGTACAACCAATCCATTCCGAGAATAACTCCATATTTCTTCATCGGCAGCTCGATCAAATCTGCTAGATACTCGATATCCTCGATGACAATCGGACAACGTTTAAGTGCTCGGTTCGCAACGACCTTCGAACCCAACGGCGAACCAACCACTAGCACATAATCAAGCAACGAAACAGGCGCATGCGCAGATAAGGAAACAACAGGCGCAATAAATGAGTGTGAAGCACCCGAGTCGTATAATGCATGTATGGGGATGCCATTTATATATATAGTACCTTCCACCACGTCAGTCGGATCTGCAACAGCATCCTCTGCATCGCCTTCCAAGGCGTAAACACGGGCATAAGCCTGAGGCTGAGCGGCTCCCTGCTGTACCGGTCTTCTCTTCGGACATTCACCAATTCTGTGATCGGGGCTACCGCATCCGTAGCAAAGACCGTTCTTCCTCCAACATTTGGCCTCTAAGTGTGGGCCCTGACAAAATCCACAGACAGGTCGTGGAAATCCCTGAGATCGAGGAGGAGCAAGCTGAGGTCGGGGAGGAGCAGGCTGAATGGCGCTCCTGAACGGCTTCTTCCCCGAAGAGGACCCAGACGGAATAAATGGCCTCTTCGAACCAGAAGCAAACTCTTGGCGGCTGCAGGGGCAGGTGCTAATGTCGGTCTCATCTGTCGTAGATCGGACTCTATAGAAAGGGCCGTCTCGACTGCATCTGTGTAGAACTGAAGTCTGTTCCCGAGCATATGCATACGAATCTCGTTCGACAATCCCTCGATGAACTGTCGAGTCTTCCTTTGCTCGTCGTCAACCATATACGAGCAGTGAATAATAAGCCTGGAGAAATGAGCCTCGTACTGGTCAACGGTAGAAGTACCCTGCTTGAGAGCCAGGAACTCTCGCTCACGTCTCTGTCGGACCACCAAAGGAATATACTTGGCCCGAAACTCCACCAAAAACCGATCCCAAGACGGGACCACATGCTCTCGCTGCCATCTCTGCTCTATATGAGCCCACCAGTCCTGAGCAGCTCCAATCATCTGGTACACTGTTAACTCGACCCTCTTAGGGTCCGGACATTCCATCACTCGGAATCTCTTTTCCATCGCCGATATCCAAGCCTCGGCGATAACATCATCAGGTGCACCCTCGAACTGCGGAGGGTTGAGTTTAAGAAACCTTCCCATATCATTCTCGGGGGCAGGTGGTGGCGTAGCTCTGTTGGTATGAACCATGAATTGGCCTAAGGCTTCCATAAACTGTGCCGGAGTAGGAACACCTGGAGGCGGACCTGGCGGTTCACGACGAGGAGGCATTCTGCACATTCAATACCAAACATGCATGACGATAAGTGATTATGAAAAGCTGTAACACGTAGAGAAGTTTATTCAAATAATCACATAGCCACAAACACGTAATCCTAAGCCGTACAACCTAGACACAACTGAACACGACAATTTAGAGCTTCGGCCATTGGACCAAGAGCTCTGATACCAACTGTAGCGGGCGCCCCAAACGGGTAACGCACGCCCCGCACCGAGCCCCGACCCGAAGCCGGAATGGGATCCGACCCGAATCGAAACCCGGCGAACGGCAAGCATTTACTCAATTACTAGGCGGGGGTTTTAAATAAACAACAAGACAGAAGTGCGGAAGCGAAATAATCAAACATTAAAGCATGATAAATTGCATAATTATTAAAGCCCACCAAGGCTAACGAAATTCACTTAATTAAATAACAAACGGGTTCGGTACAATATCCCGATAATTATATAATAACGGGTTCAATATACGAAATCCCGAATACATTCTAATAAATCCTAAAATCATAAAACATAAAATAAAGCCATACGGGAAAGAGAGTTATACATGAGCAAAAATTAATGCAACTCCAAGACGCGACGACGACGACGCAGATCCCGCCTAGTGTCCTGAAACCAGTACAGGGGTAAAACAGAGGGGTTAGTCAAACGACTAAGTGAGGAGGGAATAATAATGTATATAACAAAACGGAAAATAAATCACCAATTTTAAATTAAAAGAAATCAACATAAAAGAAAGGTTTTCGTAATCGGGTGGTGATTTAACATAAAACGAAACATATCTTATGACTCGGCGAGTCGAGCCCTGAACTCCAATATCCATATATAAAAACCGGAAACCACCCTTATGCCTCCAATGTAGACGGACCGCTAAATCCGAACTACTCGTAACTGACAGGAATAACTCAGGTACTCAAAGGGCTGCCACTCCGGCCTCACCCCGAGCTCCCAAATGGAGGAAACCATAGGATTTACGCCGTAGACCCGACGTCTACCGACTTCGTCCTATCGCTCTTACTCCGGGCCCAAACGATCATGCAAACATTTCATAACTCGCTTTTCAAACATTTCGGGGTGGCCAAAAGACCGTTCGAGACATGTCATATGCGAGGCCGAAGGCCAAAGTTCGCCTTAGAAACAAAAAGGTTTTACATGTCTCTTTCGTAAACATTTCGAAGACTATACGTAATACTTTTTCATATCAAATAAGTTTCGATAAATCAGATGAACATAATAATCATAAATATCTACTAAGTATATATATAAACGGTGTGAAAACAAAACATAAACGTGGCTTATATGGGGAAAGGCATATTTATATATATATACGTAGTAATACTGGAATCAGAAAAGGAAAGCCTCACCTGGCTATGCAAAATGATCAAAAGAAGCAAGAACCGGCGCTACTCCACAGGAGTATCGTCTGCAAGAATACCAAGACACAACCAAATAAGACTAAAGACGACGCACGGCTTATACGAAAGAATTAGAACACATAGAAGCACGTTACACAATTAAATCAATCACTTAGGTTCAAATTCTCAAACGAAAACGGAGTAAATCGCAAATTTAAAAATGTAACTCAATTCCAAATGCAACGAAACTTTACGGACATGCTTAGAATATCATAAAGAAGCATGCATTCGAATTTCGGGAAAATCGGACTTCACATGCAAAAGTTAGAAAATTTAACGAAAACTTAAAATGCACTATTCACATACCCGAACATGTCGTAAATTCATAAATCATGCAATTCCTATCTATATCATACATATTGAATACACGAGCGAAGAAAGAATTCGGAAAAGACGAGCCGAAGCGGGACCCGTAGGCCAATTTGTACCCTGACTTACAGAAGGTCAGGGCACTGTTCGAGCCTTCCACACGGCCTTGTGCACGGCCGTGTGGCGAGGCCGTGCACAAACATGCAACACGCACGGCCTCATGCACATGGCCTCAAGGCCGTGTGCACAACCCGTGCGCAATTCATCCCTCGCACACGGTCTCATGCACACGGCCTCAAGGCCGTGTGCAACAGGCCGTGTGCGATCAAAAATCGCAGAACAAGCAGAAGCTCAGAAACTCGCGAAAATCAAACCCTAATCCAACATATAATCACTAAATCATGCAAATTAAACCCTAATTCTCACATATAATCATCTACAACATATATGCTTCATATAGAAACGATAAACACGAAAATTCATCCACATTTTCTATCAAAATCATATAAAACCTAAATTCTATAACTATTATCAAAAATCCAATAATCGAAGTAATGAAGGCATTAATCGAAAAATTTTGAGAGAGCTTACTCGTAGATGAGATCGCGAGGAGTTCGTAGACGTAAACGGCTCGAGAATCCGTCGAGAAACGGAGTCGGAACGATCGTTGGAATTTCTTTCTTCTTTCTTCTCTTTTTCTCTCTTGTTTGTGCGTGAATGGTAATGGAGAAGGAGAGAGATTGACTTAGTCAAATTGACTAAGGTTTAGAAATCGAAGGGGCATTTTAGTAATTTTGCAAAATAAGTTCGAAATCTCACGATGTCCAAATAACCTGTAATTACAGTCAAAATTCATATTATTAAACGCACATTGACAATTTGTAATTTAAATACATAATTTCAATCATATACGAAATAAATTCTAAAATTACATAATAAATATCAAATAAATATTAAATTACACAAATATTCGATTCGGACATACCAAACTAATAATTCGGATTTTCGGGGCGTTACAATCACCCCTCCTTATGAGAATCTGGCCCCCAGATTCTACTCGTCCGGCTGAAATAATTCCGGATGAAACTTGCGCATCTTGTCCTCGGTCTCCCATGTAGCTTCTTCGGTTGTCTGATTTCTCCAAAGGACTTTGACAAGAGAAATCTCTCGGTTGCGCAGAGCTTGAGTCTTCTTATCCAATATCTTTACCGGCTTCGAAACAAAGGTCAAATCCGGTTCTAGTTCAATATCCTCAACAGGAAGGATCTCGGACTCATTTGGGAAGTATTTCCGGAGTTGGGAAACATGAAAGACGTTGTGAATCCCTGTCAGACTCGGCGGCAAGTCTAACCTGTACGCTGCGTTCCCAATTCTCTCCAAAACCTCATAAGGACCCAAAAATCTCGGACTTAACTTTCCTCCTTTCCCAATTCGGGTGAAACCCTTTCGAGGAGAAGCTTTGAGGAATACCCTGTCACCAACCTCAAATTCCAACGGTCGGCGGCGGGTGTCGGCATAGCTCTTTTGTCGATCCTGAGCTGCCTTCATTCTCTGCCGGATGATCTGAATTCGGTCGATAGCATTTTGGAGAAACTTTGGAGGAGTCCCTCGATCCTTATCATCTTTCGTCCATCGCCAATCTTCGAGATCCCAAAACAACGGGGATCTACACTTTCTGCCATACAATGCTTCGTAAGGTGCCATTCCGATCGTAGACTGATGACTGTTGTTGTAAGCAAACTCGATTAGAGGCAACTGGTCGTGCCAATTGTTGCGAAAATCCAGGGCACAAGCTCGAAGCATATCACAGAGATATCTGATCATCCTCTCTGACTGACCATCGGTTTGCGGATGTGCGGCTGTACTGAAAGTCAGCTTCGTTCCCATTCGTTCTTGAAGTTGTTGCCACAAACGGGAAGTAAATCGAGCATCTCTGTCAGATACTATCGTAGTCGGAATTCCATGAAGCTTGACAATCTCTCGGTGATAAATCTCTGCCAACCTATCCACTTTGTACGACATGTTGATCGGTAGAAAATGAGCACTCTTGGATAGTCGGTCGATAATCACCCAAATGCTATCGTAGCCACCTCTAACTTTAGGTAAACCAGACACGAAGTCCATGGCAATACCCTCCCAATTCCATGTAGGAATCGGTAGTGGCTCAAGCAAACCTCCCGGTCTCTGATGTTCAGCTTTAACCTGCTGACAAGTCGAACATCTCTTGACGTAATCAGCTACGTCTCTCTTCATACCTCTCCACCAGAACAATTCCTTCAAATCCCGATACATCTTACTTCCTCCCGGATGAACTGTGTAAGGTGTGTTGTGAGCCTCATCGAGAATCTCTTTCCTCAGACTCTCCGGAACACAAACTCGGGACTTGTAGCGGAGAATTCCTGTGTCGTCCACACCAAACTGAGTCTCAGAATCAGCTGCGATGTGAACTATCTGTCTCTGAGTCCACTCATCAGTAGCCTGAACATCTCGAATCTTTCGACCCAATTCTGACTGGATCGATATGCTGTGAACATGGGCCTGAGAACTGATGTGAACTCCCTCTAACTTAGCCTCTAGCTGGGCTATGCTTGCCTTCCGGCTCAATGCATCGGCTACGACATTCGCCTTTCCGGGATGATACTGGATCTTGCAATCGTAATCCTCAAATAACTCCATCCAACGGCGCTGTCGTTTGTTCAATTCCTTCTGAGTAAACAAGTACTAAAGGCTCTTATGATCTGTGAAGATGTCGAATGTGATGCCGTAGAGGTAATGACGCCATTTCAATAATGCAAATACCACGGCGGCTAGTTCAAGGTCGTGTGTGGGATAGTTCTCTTCAGCTGGCTTTAGCTTCCTCGATGCATAAGCTATAACTTTCCCATTCTGCATTAATACACAACCTAACCCTTCGTGTGACGCATCTGCATACACGACAAATCCTTCAGAACCCTCTGGCAGGGTCAGTACTGGGGCTGTGGTCAATCTCTTCTTGAGCTCCTGAAAACTAGCTTCACATTTAGCTGACCACTCAAACTTAGCATCCTTCTTCGTCAATGCTGTTAACGGACCTGCAAGTTTAGAGAAATCCTTGACAAAACGTCTGTAGTATCCTGCTAATCCCAAGAAACTACGGATCTCTGTAGGAGTCTTAGGTCTCTCCCAATCCAGCACTGTCTCAATCTTCGAAGGATCTACCTCGATTCCCATTCCAGATATGACATGACCTAGGAAGGTCACTCGGTCAATCCAGAATTCGCATTTGCTAAACTTAGCGAATAATTGGTGCTCTCTCAAAGCTTGGAGCACAATCCGGAGGTGTTCAGCGTGTTCTTCTTCGGACTTCGAGAACACTAAGATGTCGTCAATGAAAATAACAACAAACTTGTCGAGGTACGGACAGAAAATTCTATGCATCATGTCCATAAAAGCTGCTGGAGCATTCGTAAGTCCAAACGGCATGACCACAAACTCGAAATGTCCGTATCGGGTATTGAAAGCTGTCTTCGGGACATCGTCTGATCGGATACGGAGCTGGTAATATCCTTGTCTGAGATCGAGCTTGGAATAAATCCTCGATCCTTGTAGTAAATCGAACAATTCCTCGATATGCGGTAGAGGATACTTGTTCTTCACTGTCATCCTGTTCAATTCTCGGTAATCGATACACATGCGGAGTGTACCATCCTTCTTCTTAACGAACAAGACTGGAGCACCCCAAGGCGAGGCACTCGGTCGGATATATCCAATAGAAAGAAGTTCATCGAGTTGGTTCTTCAATTCTTTCAACTCGGCAGGAGCCATTCGGTACGGCGACTTCGAATAGGACTCGGCTCCCGGAACTAGATCAATCACGAACTCTATATCCCGATCCGGTGGCAAGAATTCCAAATTCTCGGGAAACACGTCGACGAATTCATTGACCACGGGCGTCTCTTCGATCTTTGTCTGGTCCTTCGGGCGGTTGAGAATGTAAGCTATAAAGCACGTCGCTTCTTCTTTCTGAACGAGCTTCTTGGCTTCCATCATTGAGATATACGGGCCTTCTCCTGATCGGAAACCCTTAACCTCATTAGAGCCCAGAATAACCTTCTTCTCGAAACAATCAACCTTTGCCCGATGCTCGTACAACCAATCCATTCCGAGAATAACTCCATATTTCTTCATCGGCAGCTCGATCAAATCTGCTAGATACTCGATATCCTCGATGACAATCGGACAACGTTTAAGTGCTCGGTTCGCAACGACCTTCGAACCCAACGGCGAACCAACCACTAGCACATAATCAAGCAACGAAACAGGCGCATGCGCAGATAAGGAAACAACAGGCGCAATAAATGAGTGTGAAGCACCCGAGTCGTATAATGCATGTATGGGGATGCCATTTATATATATAGTACCTTCCACCACGTCAGTCGGATCTGCAACAGCATCCTCTGCATCGCCTTCCAAGGCGTAAACACGGGCATAAGCCTGAGGCTGAGCGGCTCCCTGCTGTACCGGTCTTCTCTTCGGACATTCACCAATTCTGTGATCGGGGCTACCGCATCCGTAGCAAAGACCGTTCTTCCTCCAACATTTGGCCTCTAAGTGTGGGCCCTGACAAAATCCACAGACAGGTCGTGGAAATCCCTGAGATCGAGGAGGAGCAAGCTGAGGTCGGGGAGGAGCAGGCTGAATGGCGCTCCTGAACGGCTTCTTCCCCGAAGAGGACCCAGACGGAATAAATGGCCTCTTCGAACCAGAAGCAAACTCTTGGCGGCTGCAGGGGCAGGTGCTAATGTCGGTCTCATCTGTCGTAGATCGGACTCTATAGAAAGGGCCGTCTCGACTGCATCTGTGTAGAACTGAAGTCTGTTCCCGAGCATATGCATACGAATCTCGTTCGACAATCCCTCGATGAACTGTCGAGTCTTCCTTTGCTCGTCGTCAACCATATACGAGCAGTGAATAATAAGCCTGGAGAAATGAGCCTCGTACTGGTCAACGGTAGAAGTACCCTGCTTGAGAGCCAGGAACTCTCGCTCACGTCTCTGTCGGACCACCAAAGGAATATACTTGGCCCGAAACTCCACCAAAAACCGATCCCAAGACGGGACCACATGCTCTCGCTGCCATCTCTGCTCTATATGAGCCCACCAGTCCTGAGCAGCTCCAATCATCTGGTACACTGTTAACTCGACCCTCTTAGGGTCCGGACATTCCATCACTCGGAATCTCTTTTCCATCGCCGATATCCAAGCCTCGGCGATAACATCATCAGGTGCACCCTCGAACTGCGGAGGGTTGAGTTTAAGAAACCTTCCCATATCATTCTCGGGGGCAGGTGGTGGCGTAGCTCTGTTGGTATGAACCATGAATTGGCCTAAGGCTTCCATAAACTGTGCCGGAGTAGGAACACCTGGAGGCGGACCTGGCGGTTCACGACGAGGAGGCATTCTGCACATTCAATACCAAACATGCATGACGATAAGTGATTATGAAAAGCTGTAACACGTAGAGAAGTTTATTCAAATAATCACATAGCCACAAACACGTAATCCTAAGCCGTACAACCTAGACACAACTGAACACGACAATTTAGAGCTTCGGCCATTGGACCAAGAGCTCTGATACCAACTGTAGCGGGCGCCCCAAACGGGTAACGCACGCCCCGCACCGAGCCCCGACCCGAAGCCGGAATGGGATCCGACCCGAATCGAAACCCGGCGAACGGCAAGCATTTACTCAATTACTAGGCGGGGGTTTTAAATAAACAACAAGACAGAAGTGCGGAAGCGAAATAATCAAACATTAAAGCATGATAAATTGCATAATTATTAAAGCCCACCAAGGCTAACGAAATTCACTTAATTAAATAACAAACGGGTTCGGTACAATATCCCGATAATTATATAATAACGGGTTCAATATACGAAATCCCGAATACATTCTAATAAATCCTAAAATCATAAAACATAAAATAAAGCCATACGGGAAAGAGAGTTATACATGAGCAAAAATTAATGCAACTCCAAGACGCGACGACGACGACGCAGATCCCGCCTAGTGTCCTGAAACCAGTACAGGGGTAAAACAGAGGGGTTAGTCAAACGACTAAGTGAGGAGGGAATAATAATGTATATAACAAAACGGAAAATAAATCACCAATTTTAAATTAAAAGAAATCAACATAAAAGAAAGGTTTTCGTAATCGGGTGGTGATTTAACATAAAACGAAACATATCTTATGACTCGGCGAGTCGAGCCCTGAACTCCAATATCCATATATAAAAACCGGAAACCACCCTTATGCCTCCAATGTAGACGGACCGCTAAATCCGAACTACTCGTAACTGACAGGAATAACTCAGGTACTCAAAGGGCTGCCACTCCGGCCTCACCCCGAGCTCCCAAATGGAGGAAACCATAGGATTTACGCCGTAGACCCGACGTCTACCGACTTCGTCCTATCGCTCTTACTCCGGGCCCAAACGATCATGCAAACATTTCATAACTCGCTTTTCAAACATTTCGGGGTGGCCAAAAGACCGTTCGAGACATGTCATATGCGAGGCCGAAGGCCAAAGTTCGCCTTAGAAACAAAAAGGTTTTACATGTCTCTTTCGTAAACATTTCGAAGACTATACGTAATACTTTTTCATATCAAATAAGTTTCGATAAATCAGATGAACATAATAATCATAAATATCTACTAAGTATATATATAAACGGTGTGAAAACAAAACATAAACGTGGCTTATATGGGGAAAGGCATATTTATATATATATATACGTAGTAATACTGGAATCAGAAAAGGAAAGCCTCACCTGGCTATTCAAAATGATCAAAAGAAGCAAGAACCGGCGCTACTCCACAGGAGTATCGTCTGCAAGAATACCAAGACACAACCAAATAAGACTAAAGACGACGCACGGCTTATACGAAAGAATTAGAACACATAGAAGCACGTTACACAATTAAATCAATCACTTAGGTTCAAATTCTCAAACGAAAACGGAGTAAATCGCAAATTTAAAAATGTAACTCAATTCCAAATGCAACGAAACTTTACGGACATGCTTAGAATATCATAAAGAAGCATGCATTCGAATTTCGGGAAAATCGGACTTCACATGCAAAAGTTAGAAAATTTAACGAAAACTTAAAATGCACTATTCACATACCCGAACATGTCGTAAATTCATAAATCATGCAATTCCTATCTATATCATACATATCGAATACACGAGCGAAGAAAGAATTCGGAAAAGACGAGCCGAAGTGGGACCCGTAGGCCAATTTGTACCCTGACTTACAGAAGGTCAGGGCACTGTTCGAGCCTTCCACACGGCCTAGTGCACGGCCGTGTGGCGAGGCCGTGCACAAACATGCAACACACACGGCCTCATGCACACGGCCTCAAGGCCGTGTGCACAGCCCGTGCGCAATTCATCCCTCGCACACGGTCTCATGCACACGGCCTCAAGGCCGTGTGCAACAGGCCGTGTGCGATCAAAAATCACAGAACAAGCAGAAGCTCAGAAACTCGCGAAAATCAAACCCTAATCCAACATATAATCACTAAATCATGCAAATTAAACCCTAATTCTCACATATAATCATCTACAACATATATGCTTCATATAGAAACGATAAACACGAAAATCCATCCACATTTTCTATCAAAATCATATAAAACCTAAATTCTATAACTATTATCAAAAATCCAATAATCGAAGTAATGAAGGCATTAATCGAAAAATTTTGAGAGAGCTTACTCGTAGATGAGATCGCGAGGAGTTCGTAGACGTAAACGGCTCGAGAATCCGTCGAGAAACGGAGTCGGAACGATCGTTGGAATTTCTTTCTTCTTTCTTTTCTTTTCTCTCTTTTTCTTTCTTCTCTTTTTCTCTCTTGTTTGTGCGTGAATGGTAATGGAGAAGGAGAGAGATTGACTTAGTCAAATTGACTAAGGTTTAGAAATCGAAGGGGCATTTTAGTAATTTTGCAAAATAAGTTCGAAATCTCACGATGTCCAAATAACATGTAATTACAGTCAAAATTCATATTATTAAACGCACATTGACAATTTGTAATTTAAATACATAATTTCAATCATATACGAAATAAATTCTAAAATTACATAATAAATATCAAATAAATATTAAATTACACAAATATTCGATTCGGACATACCAAACTAATAATTCGGATTTTCGGGGCGTTACAAGATACTTCCTCTAAATCCTCTGATATCCTTTTAGGCTGTCCTTTTCTCAGTACTGCTAAGGCTAAGATTGATGTGCATCTCTTCCTTATTTCTCTTTCTTCTTTCTCTAATAATAGGGGTTTATGTGGGGATAAGGAATATAAGAGGGGTATGTATGCAAAAAGGGATATTAAATGGGGTCGGGGTAAAATAGGGAATTTGGATAAAAGTCGGTTCACGGATAAAACTTATTTGTGAATATAAATATTCTAATGAAAAGCCTTCGGCGCGAATAAAATATAATTCCGGAATAAATCCGAAATTTCGGGTCGTTACATTTGACATTTGAAATTTTTGAAGAAAAATTATTTCCAAAATAAATAGAACTATTTTCACAAAAGGAATTTTCAGAAAATACTCAATTCAAATGTCAAAACAGTATTCAAATAAATCATACACAACGAATTGTGTTTGATATCTCTAAAATGAACTAAATATCTTTCAGTGCTTGATTTCTTATAATGGACACATATATAGTTTTATTCTGATGTATTATTAAGATAATTAATATGTCCTTCTTTATTGAAGCCTCGTTCCAAATGAGCTTCTTTTCAGTTCAATAACTGATATACCAGTTTCACTGGTAAGTTTTCAATTGAAGGGCATAGGCAACATTTTAGGATCAGGTCTATTCAAATTCACTATTTCTGACAAATCAAAATTAACCTTAACTCAGTGTTCCCAAACACCTATACTCTCAGTTCCATTTTTGAGTGAGCTAAGCTTACTCAATACTGAGAAGACAATTAATCTTATTTACTGTATCATAGATCTGATTTAAGTGCATGCTACATCAATATGTATATTATGCACTTTCATGATAATAGTAGCTTACTATAGACGCCTTGTCTATTAGCTACCTTGTGCGGTTTGCCCTTTTAACTTATTCTATGTCATTCCATATGACATCTTAAGTTTGTCTTAAAAGTTTCTCTTATAGAAAGAGAAATTTCGAGAAAGGAAGAGGGATAGTGCCTATTGAATTTAATGCTAGATTAAATTTCCTGAAGCCTAAATTTGCTTAATTGTCAATACAATTAAGTAAACTCCTTAATTATTAATTATGCGGGCTTAATCTATTTCTAATAAATTTTAAGCCCAAATCACCTAATGACTTCAAAAGTTTTCCAGTGATTTAATTAATCAGTAGACTTGAATTAGTTTCCCAAACTAATTCTCAAGTCCAGAAACCTAAATTAACATTTAATTAAGGTATAATATTAACTATTAATATTTATCTTTCTGCATCGTTCACTCGGAATAAATACATCCTATCTATTGGACTCGAGGGTAGCAATTAACGGATTTTAGTCATGTTGACTGAGCAGAAAGTCTACGATTATAAAGCAGAAAATGTATGAGTGATAAATAATAAGAAATTTAAATAAAAGAATGATGTGGTCTTTAATCATTCAGTCTCCCACTAATTTATTCAAACTTTATTGACCCCTATGCAATAAAGCTAGAGAAAAATAGTAATAATTTTTCTTTAGTGGGTATTAAGATCCCAAAGCTTCTTGCAATTGAACCCACTTGTAATGGCCATTCAATTCAAGTCTTAATGTAAACATCTTTTGTTAATTATATCTAATATAACTCTTAATAATGTTTTGCATTGCCTCCTTCACATAGACCTAACTGTGTGCGACATCTATGTTACTTTGGCAGAAAGCCCAGCCCCTTAATCATTAGATTTCAATGAATTGGTACAACGGAGATCCACTTGTAATGGCCATGCCGGCTGCAGCAACCATCGAAAAATTGTATCTTGTATACTCAGAAAATTACCTACTATTTAATGCCGACATAATAGAGACCCACTTTTAATGGTCGTCTCCACTATGCAGGGTTAGAAGTGAATTTTCTATTAACGGAATGCTTGGAAAATTTAAAATCCTTGTTTATAATTTTCCATTACGGCTTAATATTAAAGAAAATTTTGACATTCAAAATTTTGGGGTTTAATTTTCGAAAAATTAAAATTATAGATTTCAAAAATCTATCCAATACCTCATCATTTAATTATCTTGTTTATGTGATTAATGCATGAAGATAAACATCCACAAAACACACATAACAATAATTAAATAAATTACCTAGCAATTAAAATGGTTTATCATAGGCTTTTCCCTACGCTCGGTCCATAAGAGCCATTTTATGGACCAAGATTCTATTCATGCAACAATAACATAAATTTAAATCATGCGAGGAGCAAATAGAATCCTATTCCATTACAATTTAAGTAACCCGTTTCATTTGGGCCTTGATTGTCTCTTCTCTTCCAAGCCCACTTCGTCTTGAACTCCTTCTCCTAATCTAATTAGAAATTTATCGCCAATCTATGATTCTAGCTCTCTCAAATTACAAATCATTTAAATACATTGGTGGAAAAATAAAATCATTCAAATTGGAATAAGAGGCTCGCAGGCCCTCAATTTAAAACCACAGTTAATATTGCATCCACAAAATAAAATCATCCATAGTGCATATTAAGCCCATGATAAAACCAACATACATCCAATGCAATGCATAAAATTAAGTTTACCAAGTAATTAATGATATGCATATTTAAGTTGTTTATTCTCAATAAACTACTTAAATCTTCATTAATCTTACTCACTATTAAAATTAATCTAAAATTAAATTAAATTAAAAAACTATCAATTTAATCTAATTTCATAAAATTTCCAAAACTCTATTCCATGTGCATCAATAAACAAGTTCAAGTTGGGAGGAATCATAAATATCCATGATTTTCGGAAAACGTATTTTCGCAAAAACTCATATTCTATCCTGAATTTCAAAAATTCATAGTAAATCAAAAAATAAACCTTTTAATCCGATTCAAAATCCTAAAATTAGGGAAAACGTGTGAGGAACAATTTCTCAGAAGACTTCAGAGTGATCTAAGCATGTTAGAGTCCATTTCTAATGCGAGTTACAAACAGTCGCCAAAAACGTGATGTGCAAGTTTTCTGTAAAACTAGGTTTTTGTTTCCTGATTTCCAAAAATCATATAAAATCAAAAAATAGAGCTTTTGAACTAATTCAAAAGCCAAAATTGAATAAAAACGAGTTTAGAATAATTTCTCAGAAGACTCCAAAGTCATATGAGTATGTTAGACTCCTCTTCTAATGTGATTTCTAAACCGTCACCAAAACCGCGTTTTTCAAGATTTGCACAAATTTAGGGTTTTGATTTCAGATTTCCAAAAATCACCAAAAATTGAAAACTACAGATTTTGAATTGATCCAAAAATCACCAAAAATTGAAATTGAATGTAGAAGATTTTCTCAGAAGACACCAAAGTGATTTGAGAACTTTATAACGGGTTATAAATTCAATTTCTAAAACATCACCAGAAAAACTTTAAACTGAAAAAAGATTTTCAAGATTAGGCAGTTTTTCAAGATTAGGATTTCGACTTCCAATTTCAAAAAATCAAAAAAAATCGAAAAATAAAGATTTTGACACAAATCAAAACTCCAAATTCAACCCCATTGTGTTAACTCTAATTCTTCCAGAAAATGTCATATAAATCACATAATAATCATAAAATAAATCGTAAATCACGTAAATAATCGATTCGGGCTTACCAGATAATAACTCGAATTTTGGGGGCGCTATAATTTAGGTGATTCAAAGACCGTTGCGACTCTTACGCTCTATCCTATTGTAATAATGCATCGAATTTGGGATCTGATGAGTATATACAGGAGCCAAAGTATAATTTGGGGTTGATAGCAACTCATCGCAGGCTGACTCTTTTGAATCGTTTAAGCATTCAGAGCCTGACTAAATATCGATTTGAGCTGAGTCGCTCATGTAATTGACTCTGTGAACCGTCGTCATGAGGCTAAGTGCAAAATCAAGGTGTTCACAATAGTCTTAGTGATCAAAATACGTGGTAGATAGAAAATATGATAGTTCAAAATAAATAGAACTATTTTCACAAAAGGAATTTTCAGAAAAATACTCAATTCAAATGACAAAACAGTATTCAAATAAATCATACACAACGAATTATGTTTGATATCTCTATAATGAACTAAATATCTTTCAGTGCTTGATTTCTTATAATGGACACATATATAGTTTTATTCTGATGTATTATTAAGACAATTAATATGTCCTTCTTTATTGAAGCCTCGTTCCAAACAAGCTTCTTTTCAGTTCAATAACTGATATACCAGTTTCACTGGTAAGTTTTCAATTGAAGGACATAGGCAACATTTTAGGATCGGGTCTATTCAAATTCATTATTTCTGACAAATCAAAATTAGATAAATTTCTCACTGAGGTTCAAAACCTTAACTCAGTGTTCCCAAACACCTATACTCTCAGTTCCATTTTGAGTAAGCTAGGCTTACTCGATACTGAGAAGATAATTAATCTTATTTACTGTATTATAGATCTGATTTAAGTGCATGCTACATCAATATGTATATTATGCACTTTCATGATAATAGTAGCTTACTATAGACACCTTGTCTATTAGCTACCTTGTGCGGTTTGCCCTTTTAACTTATTCTATGTCATCCCATATGACATCTTAAGTTTGTCTTAAAAGTTTCTCTGATAGAAAGAGAAATTTCAAGAAAGGAAGCGGGATAGTGCCTATTGAATTTAATGCTAGATTAAATTTCCTTAGGCCTAAATTTGCTTAATTGTCCATACAATTAAGTAAACCCCTTAATTATTAATTATGCGGGCTTAATCTATTTCTAATAAATTTTAAGCCCAAATCACCTAATGACTTCAAAAGTTTTCCAGTGATTTAATTAATCAGTAGACTTGAATTAGTTTCCCAAACTAATTCTCAAGTCCAGAAACCTAAATTGACATTTAATTAAGGTATAATATTAACTATTAATATTTATCTTTCTGCATCGTTCACTCAGAATAAATACATACTGTTTATTGGACTCGAGGGTAGCAATTAACGGATTTTAGTCATGTTGACTGAGCAGAAAGTCTACGATTATAAATCAGAAAATGTATGAGTGATAAATAATAGAAATTTAAATAAAAGAATGATTTGGTCTTTAATCATTCAGTCTCCCACTAATTTATTCAAACTTTATTGACCCCTATGCAATAAAGCTAGAGAAAAATAGTAATAATTTTTCTTTAGTGGGTATTAAGATCCCAAAGCTTCTTGCAATTGAACCCACTTGTAATGGCCATTCAATTCAAGTCTTAAAGTAAACATCTTTTGTTAATTATATCTAATATAACTCTTAATAATGTTTTGCATTGCCTCCTTCACATAGACCCAACTGTGTTTGTCATCTATGTTACTTTGGCAGAAAGCCCAACCCATTAATCATTAGATTTCAACGAATGATATAGAAGAGTAAAGATTTCAAATGTTAGGGCTTGAAAAGTTATATTTACTCAAGTTCAAAATCTACCCGGTTCTTTTGGCCCGCGAACAGTTTACCCGATTCAACTGTTTACCAGTGATTTTTTTCTATTTCTCAAGTTTTACAACGATTCTTGATGTCCTCCAGTTCTGTGATTTTGACCGGCCTCTTTTCAGACCGGTTGAGGGACCCAACTGTCGGACTTGACTTGAGGTACAATGATTGGCATAGTTGATAAGGAGCGGACTTGTACCTATCAGAGAGCATGACTGATGTGAGGGTCTCACTGATGAGAAATTTGTAAAAATCTATGTATGCAATATTAAGCTTTAAGACATGCCTTAGTTGTTGAATATGTAATATTTTCTATTGTATTTTGTATTTTGTATTTTAGTCTTTTCCTTTATAGGTTAGTTAAGCGTTTACACGCTTCTGTTAGTTTTCCTAAGCGCGCTTATTGGGTTGAGTTAAAGGTCATATATAATGATATCTGAGGCTCCCATTTTGTAATTAATAGTTCACAATAATGAAATTACTTCTTCGCGCATCTCTGTTCTCTCTCTTCCAGATTCAATTTTCTCCAAACACTCTTGATTCTCTACATGGTCTCTAGAGCATCGATCCTTTGGGCGATTGCTTCTATGATTTGCTCTTCAATTGATTGAAGGTTTTACGGTGATTCGTCCATTAATTTTTCGTTTGAATCCTCTTTCTCGACTGTTCTAGAATTCCGCCCTAAGTTCTGACGATCTATAAATCGCGAATTTTCTTTGAAGATTTTTCTTCAATTTACCGTTTCTTGAGTGAAATTTCATCTCTAAATCATTCGATTTTTGATTCATAAACATTTGTGAATTTCTATGATGACAAACATCAATGAAAAGAAGACTGAAGTCTCCAGCTCCAACACGACTACTAATGCTCGTGATGATCCTTTCAACATCAGCAATAGTGATGCCTCTCTACTCAACATCATCGCCATCCAGATGAATGAAAAGAACTACCTTACATGGAAAAGAGCTATCAAGATGGCGTTGAAATCTAAGAACAAGTTAGGTTTCATTGACGGATCAATTCAGGAACCTCTATCTGATGATATGATGCACAACATTTGGGAATGTGTTGACAGTATTGTAAGTTCCTAGATATTAAACTCACTGACTAAAGATCTCTATGAGCACTTTCTTTATGCTAATTCTGCTAGAGAACTATGGGAAGATTTGAGGAAAACGTTTGGTCTGTGTAATGGTCCTCTAATGTACAATCTGAAACGTGAAATCTGCACAATTAAACAAGGTTGTTTAGGATTATCTGCATATTTTAGTAGACTCAAAACTCTTTGGGATGAACTCATCTCTTTGAACGATGTGCCTACGTGCAAATTAGGGGTTGAATGTCCAGTCTTACAATTCTTGCTTAAGAGTCAGTCCTCAGACATGTTAATTCAGTTTTTAATGGGACTGTATGAGATGTATGATGGAATTAGGCAGAACTTACTAGTTATGGACCCCCTACCAGATGCAACTAGAGCATATTCCTTGATTTCCAATGTTGAGACTCAAAAGGATATGCAAGTCTCTCGTATAGAAGGCAACAACTCAGCATTACTGTCCAAAACCTCTAGAGTTGGTAGAGGTCAGAAAAGAAAAGACAATAAGAGAGATAGGCACTGTGATCATTGCAATGAAGATACGCACAATACTGATGCATGTTTCAAGCTAACTGGTATAGTTCCAGATTGGTATATTGCCTTGAAACAGAAGAAAAGTCAAGGATCCTACAACTCTAGCAAAACCTATTCCTCATACAAACCAGCTGCAAATACTGCTCTGGACACCCCTCTTGACTCCACATATGACACAGGTACATCTAGCAATATTAATCTGATGAATACTAACATTTCTGCAATTATCAAGCAGGAAATGGCAAAGTATTTCAAGGAATTGACAGCAAAAGGAGCAGAACATGTAAACTTTGCTGCTGATTCCACATTTAGTAACACTGAATTTGAAGGTATGATATCTACCTCTATTTCTGCCAAGTTTGATTCTATTAACAGTAACCTATGGATTGTGGACACAGGTGCTTCTAGCCACATGTGTTCACAATACAATTTGCTTTTAAATCCTACTATCCCTGAAATTCCTATTTCAATAACCTTACTTGATGGTAGCTCCCAATTTGTCAAATATGTTGGACATGTGAGATTAGGAAATAAACTAATCCTTAAAGATGTTCTGTTTGTTCCAACTTTTAAATACAACCTTATCTCTGTAAATAAACTTGTTGCTGCTGATAATTATATATTTGTGTTTTCCAAAACTACCTATTCCTTGCAGGACCAGATATCTAAGGATAATATTGCAACTGGTTATGCCAAGGATTCCCTTTACTTTCTTGACACTTCTACACCATCATGTATAAAAACTAGACATGTTACTGATAGTTACAAAAATATTGCAGAATCTTCATGTACCTTAGATCAGGCTACTGCACATCCATACACTATTTCTGGATTACAATGTAATAAAATGTCTGCTACTGTTGCTTTCTTAAACATTGCTAGTGATACTTGGCACCATAGACTAGGACACATGTCCCCTGTTGTTTTAAATCACATTGATTGTCTGTCTGATTTTAAATTCTCTACCGAATCTGCTTGTGATGCATGCCAAAGAGCCAAGAAACATAGGCTTGCTTTCCCTAATAGCTCTATTAAAACTGTTAAACCTTTTGAGCTTATACACCTTTACCTTTGGGGTCCTTACAAAAAGCCTACTAGATTAGGTTTTCATTACTTCTTAACTATAGTTGATGACTATAGTAGATGTACTTGGGTTTACCTTATGCCCTACAAAAACTATACCTTTGAAATTATACAAAATTTCATCAGTTTAGTGGAAAATCAATTTGAAACCACTATTAAGACTCTAAGATCTGATAATAGTACTGAGTTTACCAATCAGAAATGCTTACAATTGTTCCTTTCTAAGGGAATTATCCACTAAACATCTTGCTCCTAAACTCAACAGCAAAATGGAGTTGTAGAAAGCAAGCATAAAGTCCTCTTACATATTACTAGGGTCCTCATGTTTAAGTCTAATTTGCCCACTCAATTTTGGGGTGATGCATTGTTAACTGCAACCTACAATTTAAACAGAATTCCTAGTAGAATTCTATCCTGGAAAACTCCTTATGCAAGGCTTTACAAAACTGATCCTTCTTATACAGCTTTAAGGAGGTTTGGCTGCTTATGCTATATTACTAACACAGGCCCACATAAAGATAAACTATCATCCAGAGCCTCTAAATGAGTTCTTATAGGCTATGGTGGTACTCAAAAAGGTTATAAAGTATATAACCTAGACACCAAGACTGTTACTGTCTCAAGAGATGTAAGGTTATTGAAGATACCTTTCCTTTTGCTTCCAATATTGCCTCTGATAATCTGGATACAGGTAATCCTCCTTCCACTTCTAATTCTACTTCATTTCCCATCTCATATGATGATGAATACTCTACTGATTCCTCTAATGAGGATTTACATGGTTCTAATTCTGATTTACCCACAGAATCTCCCCTTAACAACAATACTACTCAATCTGAACAACCCTTTATTCCAAGGGTTAGTACTCGGGTCAAACAAACTCCTAAACATCTTTCAGACTATGTCTGTCTTACACATTCTGATTTAAATGCCTTCCAGCATGACTTGGACAACCTCATGGATGCTTCCAAGTTTCCTTACTCCTCTCAGTACATGAGTTTTATGGCTAATGTAACCTCTGTTCCTAAACCTTACAGTTACAAACAAGCCATTCAATATCTAGAATGGGTTGCTGCAATGAATAAGGAATTAGAGGCCCTTGATAAAAACCAAACTTGGACATTGACTAACGTACCTAAAGGAAAGAAACCAATAGGCTCTAAATGGGTGTTCAAAATCAAATTTAACCCTGATGGCACAGTGGAAAGATACAAAGCTAGGCTTGTTGCCAAAGGTTTTAACCAAATATTTGGCATAGACTACTTTGATAGCTTCTCCCCTGTGGCAAAATTGGTCACAGTTAGGATATTTTTAGCTGTGACTTCCTCTAAGAATTGGTTTCTTCACCAATTAGACATAGATAATGCATTTCTCCATGGGAATCTTGATGAAGATGTTTACTTGACCCCACCTGAGGGATATACTAAAGCTAAAGTTGGTGAAGTTTGTAAACTTCAGAAATCATTGTATGGGCTTAAACAAGCTTCCAGACAATGGAATTCTGAGTTTACAAATACACTTTTGAAATATGGCTTTAGTCAATCTCCTCATGATAACTGTCTCTTTATCTTGCATACATCTTCACATTTTCTCATGTTGATTGTCTATGTAGACGATGTTTTAATCTCTGGTTCTAATGAACAAGCTATTCTGGATGTTAAAACATTTCTGCACAATACTTTTACTATTAAAGACTTGGGAAGTGCTAAGTACTTCTTAGGTTTGGAAATTGCAAGGTGTTCTTCTAGATTACTTCTAAGCCAACATAAATGCATACTTGATATCCTTAAAGATACAGGATATTTAAATTCAAAGCCTGTTTCCACTCCCTTACCTGCTGGATTAAAATTTGATGACATTGATTTTGTTCCTTACAAGAATCCCTCCCAATATAGAAGACTTATTGGGAGATTGTTGTACCTAAACATGTCACGACCTGATCTGAGTTATACAGTACAACAACTCAGCCAATTTGTGGGAAATCCCTCTGAAACATATTGGAATGCAGCAGTTCACATTCTGAAATACCTTTTAGGATGTGCTTCAGCAGGTTTGTATTTCCCTGTTCAGGATGATATCTTACTCACTGCATTTTGTGATGCAGATTGGGCCACCTGCCCCATTACCCGGAAATCAGTTACAGGTTATTGCGTATTCTTAGGACGGTCACTGATTTCATGGAAAACGAAGAAGCAACGCACTGTGAGCTGCTCCTCTTGTGAAGCTGAATACAGGAGCATGAGTTCAACTGTTAGAGAGTTGCAATGGATAACCTATCTTCTCAAGGACTTATATCTCCCAATCTCCTTGTCGATTCCATTCTACTGTGATAACCAGTCGGCTATCAACATAACCGAAAAATCCGTATTTCACAAGCGCACTAAGCATTTGGAAATCGACTGCCATGTCGTGCGAAATAAATTTAAGGAAGGATTTATCATTCCAAAGCATGTTTCTACTTCTTTACAAACTGGGGGTTTTTTTACCAAGTCCCTCAATTGGCCTATGTTTCGAAAATTACTTTTCAAGTTGGGCTTTTTTCACAAACATCCCACTTGAAGAGGGGATGTTGAATATGTAATATTTTCTATTGTGTTTTGTATTTTGTATTTTAGTGTTTACCTTTATAGGTTAGTTAAGCGTTCACACGCTTCTGTTAGTTTTTCTAAGCGCGCTTATTGGGTTGAGTTAAAGGTCATATATATGACATTTGAGGCTCCCATTTTGTAATTAACAGTTCATAATAATGAAATTATTTCTTCGCGCATCTCTGTTCTCTCTCTTCCAGATTCAATTTTCTGCAAACACTCTTGATTCTCTACATTAGTCCTGATAATAATCGGCGTCGGACCCGCTAAAACTTTTTCTTTCATTAATAAAAGAAGGTATGTATCAATATGTGGTAAGTGGTTGGGCTTGGGCCGGCCCATATACAATTTAAAAGTGAAACACGTGCAGCACGCGCTAACTTCCAAATGGCGGCTATAATTTCCTGGGTTATAAAGGTGGACACGTGTCACAAACTGTTGGCTCCCTCCCCCGCGCTTTCAACGTCAAACTCCTCCCACCAAAATCCACCCAAATTCTCAAGTAATTCTGAAAATCTTGAAGCTGATGAACAAAATATCCAGAAATTAACCAACATTGAACACAAAACCTTTTCATTGTTGCAGTTCCGATGCACCAGCCATGAACTCTCTGATTCGGAAGGTATGGGGATCCGTCGTCCACCGATCGGGATCCTCATCGGGTTCGGGCTACATTTCCAGCCCGAATCCGATATCGGAAAACGATCGGTTCCTCCAGATGATGTATCTCCAGAATTCATCGACGGGGGAGTTTGACCGGATTCCGATAGATATTCTTATGCAGATTCTCAAAATTCTCGGTCCCAGAGAGTCGGCGAGATTGAGAGCTGTGTGCAAATCGTGGAAATTTTTGGTGTCGGATAATCGTTTGTGGATTTATTTTCTGCAGAATCAGCCGGAGCCGTGGGATTCCGTTTTCTTTGCTGAGACTCACTTGCGCTTCGGTTATCCACTTCAGTATGATTACTTGAGAACTTTTAGATTTAATTCGTAAAGAACTTTATGTGTCCGTTTTGCTAATTACTGGATTCTGGTAATAGTGTTTTTTCTTTTATCTTGGTATGTTTGATGATGCAAGTAAATCATGAATTGCAGAATTAGAACTGTCGCATACTTAGTTAAACAACCGAATTCGTTGTACTTAAATCTTTAACCGAGTATGGCAGTAATGAAGGTGGTAGTGGTAGTTAGTTTACTCAGTGTCGACTGTACTGAATGTGGTTGGTAGTCAGTGCTGCTTGTGCAATATGGGTGCTTAAATTTCGGACTCAGTATACTAGTAAATCAGCTGATTCTCCATAACCGTTTGTTGTGTTCTTTAACTACTGCTGAGAGGATGATTCAAATTAGTTCTACCGGTTGATTACTTGCATATGTGACAATTATGGGTTGAGGGAAGAAATTTGTAGATTGTGAGTGGGTTCGTTGCAGACTTTAGATATGTTCCTGTGATAGATATGTGAATATGCCTCAGGTAGCCTGTAATTGACGGAGTGTAGTAGAAATTTTAGAGTAACTATGGGTCTCCTATTCAAATGGTACAATTAACTCCTTCTGGATGTCTCTTTTGTGCACATTTGGAACTTGGGAATAAACTATTTTGTTGTCTGGAATCCTATTTTCATATTATAAGCAAATGATTACTCCACAATCCTTCAATACCCATCCGAAGTTGGTAGATCCTTCTTATCTATATACTTCACGTTCAGTTGCTCTTAACCAAAATAAAAAGTAAAAGAAAAAAAGAAAAAGAGAACTGTTCGTTTCTTGCACCTTCCCGCATCAAACTGTTATCAATTGGTCTGCTCTTTCTTTCTGCAATTTTGGAACGTTTAGTGTTACATTTTCCTGTGATTGGTAATTAAATCCTCAACTAGTGGAGGTTCATTTTTCTATTTTGAAACTTGTGTAATCATAGAAGATGTGTCATTCAGATTGATCATCGATATATCGAAGATTTTTTTCTCTTACTCAATATTTGGCTGAAGAGTTACTGGTGATTTTCCTACTTTGTAATTAAAGTGCCTTTTCTTAAGACAATAAATTTAGAGTCTTATTTGCAGAGCATTTCCTACTCAGATGCACGACCTGTCATTTATGCATGTTTTTGGTCAACGTGTGGAATTCCCTGGAGCTATTATCATCGATGGTATGTCTTTAATGCGTGGTGACACCACTTTTTGCAAGTTTGTGTATTTGTTCAAGATATGTACTACACAACTATGGAGATACCAGATGTTTGTGTGACATGCACAAGGATATATACTGTTAAACACACACATGCATAATCCATAAATATGTAAAATATATTGATATATATATTCATGATTGTGTTTGTGTGCGTTTGTGACTTTCTTTCTCAGCTCCTGTTCTAGTGTTATATCTTTTCCCTTTGTCTTGTCATTGACTATTGAAAATGCGGATGAGAAAAGGACAAGTACACTACTGCAGAGCATTGATGGTTACTGAAAATCAAAATAGATCTTTTTGGAGTTCTGAAATCATTTGCATTCCAGTTAGTTTCTTGGGTTTAATTTGCATATTAGTTTCTGATATTGTTTTCATGTATTTCTGTATCACAGGTGGCTCAGGTTATTGTAAATATGGTTGGAGCAAGTATTCCTCTCCATCTGGTCGGTCAGCAACATTCCTGGTGAGCTTTCTACTGGGATTTGTCACATTGTGCTTCTGTAGATGAACTTGTGAATGCTAAGCTTCATATCCTTTCAAAACAAGTGCATTCTACTATATTAGCTCATCCTGCAATGTTTTTCTTTGCAGGAATTCGGGAACATTGAATCTCCTATGCCTTCTAGACTTAGACATTTCTTTTCAACAATTTGCAACAGGTTTTCTATGAACCTTTCAGTTGGGTACATATGTTCCTTGTTTATGCAAGGAAGACGTTGAAAGCATTTTGCATGTTTTTGATCCTTTGACATTAAACAACCAGCTAAAGAAATCTGCATAACCTTCAACTTTTTGTGCTTTACTGTGTTCATCCTACCCTTGTGTTTGATGTGGGTTTCATGTCTTGAGCTCCTTTTATTAACTTGGAGTATGATGGATTGCAGGATGCAGGTGAAAACATCAACACAGCCAATAGTTGTATCACTACCACTCTGTCATTATGATGGTTAGCTTCAGGAATTGTTTAAATGAACTTTTATTTATTTCATTATTTTCTCAAGTTTTACTCATTGATTTATTTCATTTCCATAACTTGTCTACAGAAACTATTCAGACATATTTATCTTATATATTACACTATTTAAACTTTAAAATTGTTTACAGATCATAGTATTACACCCAGAAGAGCGATAGGAAAACAAAAGAAGAAAAGGTTTTCAACTTGTTTAAATTTGGATATAAAAGAGACATGTTCTGAAAGTTCACTGAAACTCTTTCGCCTTTTACTTCTGGTATTGTAGTTGTTAGATTTTAGGTGGTGAGACATGCTCCTTCGCCAGTGTACTAAAGTTTCCCTTGGTCTTTGTTCCTATAACAAATCAGATACTGATTCCGCTAGATGTTCTAGAAGACAACTGAAGGATGCCATCTACTCGACATTATTTGATATGAATGTTCCTGCTGTATGTGCCATCAACCAGGTGCACAATAACTCCATGTGGAGCTTCTCTCCAATTACTAAATTTGTCAGTTCATAACAAAAACCGCATCCGGTGACAATCATATGCCATGATTTTCGGAGACATATTTTATGAAACAAGTTGTTTATGACATCTTCATGTAATTTTAATGGGATTCAGCCCTTGTGTTAGCTGCTTCTTGGACTAAGTTCAAAACTTGTGCAACATACAAGTTATCACGCCATTCATGCATTTCCTATTTTTAGCATGAGTGTAATGAACTCTAATGAGAACAGACTATTTACTGTGATACCGGCTGCTCATTTGATTCCTTAATCTTGAAGGGAAGATTGCTTGTGATTTTGGATTAACAAATGCGTTCATCATAAAATAAACTCTATTTGAACTATTGTATCTTTTGTTATGAAGGTGTGCACAACAAACTTCCTGTTTGAAGATCAAGTCATCAAAAAGTGACAGTCTTTGGTTTGAATAAGATAATAAGTGTACGACTAACTTAAAATTTTATCCTAGTCTATCACTGCTCACAGGATTCTTTTCAAAAATATGTAGGCAACTTTGGCTTTGTTTGCGGCGAAACGAACATCAGGAATTGTTGTGAATGTGGGTTTCCACCAAACCACTGTTGTTCCAAGTAAGATGTACTGACATAGTTCCAGGGTTTCAGAAGTAATTTACGTGCAATCATGAATCTTCATTTTTATGCTCTATGAGATACTTCTATTTTTTCTAGGAAAATTAATATCGTTGGGTTGATTTTTACTTGGGCAGTTATGGAGGACTTAACTATGTCATTTTTTTTTCACAGTTTTACATGGGAAAGTGATGCATAAGGTGGGTGTGGAGGTGGTAGGAATGGGAGCTTTGAAGCTTACAGGGTTCCTTCGGGATCAGATGCAACAGAACAATATACATTTTGATTCACTTTATACTGTCCGCACATTGAAGGAGGTATACAGTCTCTTCTCAAATTGTGGCTTCTAACCATCCTTATGTTTGTTAAATACCTTGCTTCACTAGTCTTTATTTGGATACATTGATTTCTTCTCATGACAACTGAATACGTCAGATTTTTTTGCATTGTCCCCCGTTTTATGGTCTTTGAGATTCCTTGGATTATTTAATGAAATGTTGAATGCCATATTTCGTGGGTTGTTTGGACTTGCAGAACCTATGCTATGTTGCTCTTGACTATGAGGCTGAATTATCAAAAGATAGTCAAGCATCTTGTGCAATTACGTCAGACACCTGGTTTACACTTTCAAAGGAACGCTTCCAAACGGGAGAGATACTATTCCAGCCTCGCATGGCAGGAGTGTATGTATTAGTTCATCTCTTTAATGAACTTGATAACGATGAAATTGATAATTTGGGTAGCAATTGTCTTTCTTTGCTTGTTCCCTGATGGATATATTATATTTACAGGCAAGCGATGGGTCTCCATCAGGCAGTGGGACTTTGCATGGATCACTGTCAAGATGCCGAAATAAGTAGCAACAATAATTGGTGTAAAACTGTAGTCTTGACTGGGGGAAGTGCATGTTTGCCAGGATTAGCAGGTTTAAAGCCTTTTATTTCTACTCTTTTTTGTTTAGAACATATGAAGTCTTAGATTTAATGTTGGAAGTTGACGATATGTTGTTGTTTATCCAGAAAGACTAGAGAAAGAACTGCACGGACTTCTGCCATCTTCCATTTCCAGTGGGGTTCGAGTTTTTCCTCCACCTTATGGCTCTGAATCTGCATGGTTTGGAGCAAAGCTTGTTAGCAATGTAAGTGCTTCTGCCTATGTTCGTAGTCTACTATTTAATGTGATATGTAATGCAGTTGTTAGTATATTATAGGCATAATTACGCTCACATTCCCCGAGGTTTGGCTTAGTTACCCAAACATACCCTGAGATTTAGAAAATTACATAAACATACCCCGAACGCTAACATTCATTAGAGAACCTTAACGAGAAAAACACTTTCACATTATGTTCTTGGTTTTTCTGATAAAAAATAAAAATAAAATCAGAGTATAGAATGGATGTCCCGGAAATCCGGTCAACCACTTAATACATGTAACAAATCTTTTTGACAGGGTATGTTTATGTAATTCCCCGAAACTTGGGGTATGCTTGCATAATTAAGTCAACCTCAAGGTATGTGAGTGTAATTATTCCTATATTACAACCGCGATTGTTAGTTGTATTTGAATTACATTTTACATGGAGAGTTAGATGCTTGCACGTAATTTATGGTCTATAATGTCTTTTGGCGGATACATACAGTTGAGCACCTTCCCTAAATCTTGGTGCATGACTAAAAAGCAATTTCGGCATTTGTCCAAGCGCAAGCTGATTTGGTGAACCACGGAGCATCGAAAGCTACTAGAGTTTGTATGCATACCAGAAGTAAGCAGATTTTTTCTTCGCTTGAGTCGAATCTTTTTTATTTATAAACTTGAGGCTCAATTCGTTGAGGTTGGACCTGCTGTTGTCCATAAGAAGCTTCTTGTAATGTATATGGAAAAAATAATATTTGTATTCCTTACAAATAAATTAAAGCAATATATATTATATACCAATACATCTCATTACGAGATAAATACCCGGTTGAATAGTTGATTACTTCCATTTTTCGTGTAATTATTTTAAATGAAGAGTAATGTTGGTGTTTCAAATACAAATATTTTTCGTTTTTCGTTTTAAATAAAGGAAACATGGTAATTTTACCACTAGTGTTAGTTTTTCTGGCTTAAAACTTCAGGGGAGGTAGTAATTTTTGAAAATTCACGAGGTTTATTGTATTTAGGTCATACATCAGGGAATAGTTGATCATTATTTTTAAAAGATTACACACCATTTCAGTATAATTGACAGAGACATAAGCAACTTCCGAGCCTTAAAAGTAACAAACAAAATGTGGTGTTAGTAATACAGAGCATATTACATTCATAAGTTTTCGAATCTCGTCCACTAACAAGAGAGACGAATACAAAGGAAAAGATTGTGTACCCTCGTGCTTTAACGTGGAAGCACAGAAAAATTGAAAGATTGTATAAATTTAATTTCACAAAGAATCAGATAAATCACAATACAAACAATCGTGGAAGCTTCACATAAAGCAAGCAACTGCAAGCATCAAGACAGGCAACAAGTTGGAGATTATCTTCTGATTGGCACTATTCGTATTCGCTTTCTCTGATTGTAAAGATCCTCCTGGAGGTGGCGCAGGACATTCGAGCCCTGCCTTTCCTTCCCGACACTCACTAGCAAATAGACCAGGTGGATATTTCCCGTAGAGGTTTATATAACTGAACATTGTTGAAGCGCAATCATTTGTTAAGTCGTTGAGATCATCGGCAAATGGGCAAGCAAAGTCTTTAAGAGCTGAACAGCACAAGCTTGGTGGGTATTGGGGTCCTTTGCATTTGCTGGTGATCACAGTGTAGTTCTGAAACTCAAAGTTTACAGGGCATGCTGTGAGATGTGAATCAACAAAGTTAGTATGGGGTTGGAAACATTATTACGCAGATGAACAACAATAGATGCAGCTTCCTATATGTATCAATACTCTTCTGTCATTGAGAACCCTGTACTTTGCAAAAAGAACACAAAAATCCCTGTGATTTAAAATGTGACATGAAAAACATTGTACTTACTTAGCTCACTGGCCTCTATGTTCATTACCGTACAGGGAGTTTCATTGCTATTCATTAGTAATACAGGGTTACTCTTGCTAATTTTAGGGTTTTCAAGGTCCCTTTTTGCAAATAAAAGGTTTACAATGTCCCATTTTATTTTACATATAATAAACATTTGGGGTATTCTTGACATTTCATATGGTCTTTTACTATTTCAAATGCATGTTTGGCGCGTGCAGATCCGACAATACGTGGAGGGTTTTTTTAACATTTTAAACCACAGGGTTTTTTATGTCACTTTGTATCTTACGGGGGAACCGGATGTAATTCTACCATTCAAATATGTACACCACATAGCAAAAATTCTTCTCCCAAGGCAATTCACCCCTCAAAACAATGGAAGCTCAATAGGGAATGACCACTAAAAATTCCAACCACTAATATCTCGAGAAGAAGAAAACCACCATCCCCACAAACGAGAAAACCTAAAAATCTAGGGCATGTTTTCTATCAAACGAATGCAATTTTCACAAGGATTATACATGGGCAGAAATCTATTACGGTTTTCCACTGCGAAACTCTTGAGCTATTCATAATATTTTAGTGACATAGGATTACTAATATAGAGCTAGGATGAATGGACACAGACACGACATGAAAGCTTTTACAAATTTAGCACATGAAACGGTGTCCAACATGGAACTAGACACGACATGAAAGCTTTTACAAATTTAGCACATGAAACGGTGTCCAACATGGAACTAGACACGACATGAAAGCTTTTACAAATTTAGCACATGAAACGGTGTCCAACATGGAACTACACGATGGTTTTTATTAGGAGTATCTGTGCTTCTACTGTCCTAGGTAGAGAGAGATGTTTTTCCCGAGAGGGAGAAGCTCGATACAGAATGAAGACATGAGGATGAATCGACCCTTGAAAGTAAATCTGGTAAGAAACTAATTGAAAAAGAACAGAATTGCTGCCATTAGCAAATACAAAAAGCACTTCCTCCATATGAATTTGGGACCAAAGAAACTACACCGGAGGATTTTGATTTATTTTGCACTTGAGAATAGTTTCACCAAGAAGCAAAGCAAGGAAGTGATTATCAGAATGACAGAATTCATCGTTTCCTGACTTCACACAAGTTTGAAGCATTTGATCTTCTAAAAGGGACCTTAGATTTATTAAAATCTTATTAAACCCATAATATGAACTGGAAAATTAAGCAAAATCCCAGAGCAAGAATCCCTTCAAAATGACTGAAAATGAGACAAAAACCAAGAATTAAAGAGAAGAGTTAAGACACGTACGTTTCTTAGCCTGGAGAAGCCTTCTCTCACTCAAAATTGAAGATCCGAACACACCTTCTGCATCAATTAAGCAAAATTTAACAAATCAATAATCAGCAAAACAGCTCAATTGAAACCGATTAAGACCAATTTTCAGAATCGAAACACTCTCAGAAACCTGAAATGAAAGTGGAAGCTGAGAGAGCGGTGGAAAGTGAGAGACAAACAACCAGAAGCAAACAACACTTAATCTGACTTAAACCCATCTTTCTTCTGATCCAATAAATCAATATCTATCTGCATAAACCCACAAAACTGCAACACCCAAGATCCTCTGAGGATACAATACTCCGCTACTTTCGTTGCAGATCTCTCTTTCTAAGAACCACTTTACGCAATGATATAGCTAAGGATCTGCCAACAGACAACAGTAGATAGATAGATGGAAAATGTAGGAATTATGTGTGGGAATTGAGAATAATATGCATAGATAGAACTTAGAAGAGATGTTTGATTTTAGAATTATAAAAAATGTAAGTGGGGAAAGAGACGGGTGCTAGAACATGGAGACCAGACAGCCCACTGCCAGTTCTTCACGCGAAAACTGATTTTCTTTACGACCGCGTATGAGCAACTATATATATTTGTTTATTAATCTATACTATTATATAATGGATTCTCCTTCTCTTAGAATAATTATTGTTAGGTCTCTCATTTTTTTGTTTGTTAATTTTTTTTTGGGAAAATTATAAAATCGGGGCACTTATTATCACTAAATTGATTTTTTAAGACATAAGAATTAAAATTTGCGTCAATGTCTTGTAAATTTGTTTTTTGTAGCAATTTTGGGATGCCAGTGGATTTAATTTTACTTTTACCTTTTTTTTTAGTAATTTTAAACTTGGGCGGACTAAATTTCAATTTCACGCGCGGTATTCAGAGACAAATTTTGGAACTCCGACGGATTAAATTTCAATTTCACATGTGGTATTCAAGGCGAGAATTGAAATTAAATCCGCAGAAGTCCCGAATTGCTAAAAAAAATAAAGTTACAAGGTATTTATGCGAATTTCAATTCTTGTGTCCTAAAAAGTCAACTTGATGGTAATAAGTGTCCCGATGTTGCAATTTCATTTCTTTTTTGTTATTTTCTCTTTCTATCTGTTCTTCCTTATTCCTTCATTTTTTTTCTCTGATATTAATATTTTTCTCTTTCTTCTCTCAACTTTCCCACCTTATTTTTTCTTTCTTTTTTCTTTTTTTTCTTTCCTCTTCTTCTCTCTTTCTCTCTAAACTCCTGAATATTTATTTAATTATAAAAATTAATTTTTAATATATTATAAGTTTTGTAAATATAAAAAAATTATAAATATATTAAAAATAATTAATATTATCATAAATAAATTTTTAATTATCATTTATAAATTTATGCTATGTAAATTTATATATTATTAATAATATTTTAATTTTATATTGCACACCCATCCTGTGTGCCATATTTACTAGTATATATATATTATATAATCTAGACTATTATATAAAGTACCTTCCCTTTAGAATAACTATATTTTGGTCTCTCACTTAATTTAGATTGTCATTTAATAATTAATTAATTTAAATATTTTTGTCTCTCTTCTTTTCACTTTTCACGTTCTTTTTCCTCTCTTCTTGCTTTTCTCTCCCAGTCTCTCTTCCTAATTAAATTTCTCAATAATTTAATTTTTTTATTTATTTAGCTATAAAAATTACATTTTAACATATTATAAATTTTGTAATTATATTAAAAATAATCAATATTAACATAAATAAAATTTTATCTGTATTCATAAATTTATGCTATCTAAATTTACATATCATTTATAATATTTTAATTTATATTGAACACGCATAAAGTGTGCCATATTTATTAGTCTATACTATTATATATATCTATATTATTATATAAAGCGCATTCCCCTTAGAGTAACTACGTTTTGGTCTCTCACTTAATTTGGATTGTCATTTATACTATATAGAAAAGAAAGCCCTTTACACACTCCGTCCGAACGGTGTGATAAACGGTAGTTATCACACGCTACACTAAAAAATTGTGAAACTGACCAATATATCCTTGACATTCTATTATTCATCTTTTAGTGTTAGGGGTAAGAAAATACTATTTAAATTTTATTTTCTCCACAACTTCAATCACGTATGTATAAGGGAAAACCAACCTTAATCACGTTGGAGACTCCTGCAACTCCCACTCTCTTTTCACCAGATTATGAGAATAGACGGCAATCGTCTCTTTCTTTCCACAGATTACTCGATCAGCCGTTCCAACAAATTAGAAGAATCATTGCTCATCCATCACCGCAAAATCTGAGAACTACACAGAACACGGTAATTTCCTCTATTTTTTTTCTGTTATCTATCTCAGTCTCTCTTTCTCTCTCTACTGAAAGGAAAAAAAGTGGATACATTGGAGGGGCAACCGTTCCAGGTAAACACAGAAGTGTTGAAGCAAAGGTTCAATTTTTCAAGCTGGTGGTAATTCAAGTGGGAGTGTCTGACCAAAAAATCTATTCAAGTCAGATTATTTGAATTTGGGGTAAGTAATGACTATTTTTTTGGTACTTTCTCATATTTATTGGTTTTCTGAATATCTAGCTTGAGGTGAACTCAATTAGTTTAAGCGGTTCTTCAATGATGCGTGTCAAATGAATTTGTTTAGACACGACACGAGGATAGTTTATTATTTTTCTTTTGGCTGATATATGGATCTTCTTTAGTTTATTAATTAATTGATAGGTACTTTTTAAGTATTGTAAAGATTGCCAGATGTAAGGTACAAAAGAGCAGTTTGGAGGTGCACTTTCAACCAGAACCAATGATTTGTCGTAGTATATCTCATGCTTTCGAGTTTAAAATTAAATCTCATTTTTGATTTTGTTTTTAGCCCTTAATTTACGGTGCATTGAGCGTTTATATGGCGATCATGGGCTTGATGTGGTCGACGTATTGAGAAAAACTGCACATGCTGCACTCCCAGTAATATTAAGGTTGAAGCAGAAACATGAAGAATGGGCAAGGTGTCGATCTGATTTTAACAAAATTTGGGCTGAAATTTATGCCAAGAACTTCCACAAATCACTTGATCATAGGAGCTTCTATTTTAAACAGCAGGATACAAAGAACTTGAGTGCTAAAGGTAATTTAGGATTTACGTTTATTTTCAATCACTTTATTTAGCATTTTGTACAGGTTAATTACAGCTTGAGAAGGTCTAAATAGGGTCAATCCCAGTCGCTTGGATGTTTACAGTGACATCCTCTGAAGGTTTGATTTTTAATCATCTTTTGTTCCACGATTCATGTGTATTTTTTCGTTGCGTTTCGTCTCTTTTGTGGTTTGTCACTTTTTTTAATAGTTTTAGTCTTACACGTTTTAAGATATAATTTAAATGTACAAATATATTAATAATTTAATAGTTTTAGATTACAAATTGAAAATTAAAAAGGAAAAAGAATGTAATCAAAGTGTTGTGAATTGTACCCCTATGGGTCTCAAGATATTAACGTGGGATTTCCGTGATATGATAATTTTATGAAGTGGGAGACAAGTGAAGAGAAGTGAACAAACGTGGAAAGTTTTACAAATTTTAGTGGGGATTGTGTAGAATGTCAAAGTCTCAAATTTAACCCTCAAAGTGTATGACATTTAAATCATAGTTCTCTCAATATTCTTTGAGAAAAGAATTTTGGTTTTTTAATCTACATATTTTGAATTCATAAATTTATTCTTATCGTATTTCTATATATTTTCTTTTAACTCATCAAATTTTTTTTTAATGTTACAGGGATCAATTGCGAGCTAGTGCCACAAATGCAATATTTGTTTTATTCTATCTATTTTACAAATTCTCCGCATCCTTGGTGTATTTCTTTGAAGAAAATTAATAGTGAACTTAAGGTGAGTTCTTACTTTTTTTTACCAATAGTTTAATAACAATTAGCTTACTCGCTCCTACAAAGTTTTAGACGAATGTATTTAATTTGATTTATTATGATCTTAGTTGTATTTGTTATTTAATTGAGTTTAGATTTACAATTTTTATAACGTCCTTTCATAGTAGTTTCTATTTTTACGTACTTTTTCAAAAAATAGAACTACTCTTTTTTAGCGAACTTAAGGTACGTTTGTAATTATTTTTTGTAAAGTTATAAACTAATATATCCAACTAATAAGTTATCAGAGTTATGGAGGGGCCGCATACCACTATGCCTGAATACTTCTTTATTTATTTTGTTCCGCTTCTTTATTGAATTGCAGATATTGATGATTAAGGAGTGAAGAGATTAGCCCGTTTTTAAGATCCCTGATTCCCTGGCTTATCTTAATTTAAGTTATCTATTGGTTCCCTATAATCTTTGGAATCCATCTCATTCACTATTGTGAAATACTCATATTGTTTCTTTTAATTCAGGTACATTTTTAATACTTTTTTCTATAATTTAGTTAATTTCAACATAGAATTCCATTTTGATATTGAAACGAATTTCATTCTCATTGAAGCAGAAATATTGGCCGGGCAAGTTAAGGAGCAAGGAGTTTTCATACCACGAATTCCACTAAAGAGTGCAGAAGATGCAAAGATGCCTTTTAAGTTGACTCGCCGACAATTTCCAATACGCTTTGCTTTGCATTAACAATTAACAAATCTTAGGGACAGACTACTCCCAATGTTGGGATTTATCTCCCAAACCATGTTTTTACTAATGGTCAATTATATGTAACTTTATCACGAGGTTTATCAGAGGAAACAACAAAAGTGTTGGTGAAAAAGGGTTCTATCAATCGCGTCTATACAAGAAATATAGTATCTAAAGATATATTCGCAAAGATAAGATTAAGGCTACCTTGATCAAAGAAAGGTAAAATGTCTATTCATATACTACAATTTAACTTGCTGATTATAATTATATACTTTTCTGAAGATATGTGGTTGTTTATTTATAGGAATTGCCTTATTTGTGAAGAAATGTACGTGCTGCAAACGGGCTAGAATTTATTAGTTTAAGGGATGTATTTTAATTTTCTTTTCTTTGTCTTATTTATTAGTTTATTAGACTGTAAATTGACATTTCTTTTCTATAAATACTTTTTACATTAATTTGATACTCCTATATTAATTTTTATTTAAGTACATGCTTTTTAAAAATATATAGTATTGCAATGTACGATATATTGAGAATTTAAGACATAAATAATAAATCATAATCAAAGCATTTTATGCGCACGGGGATCCGCGTGCCCCAGTTACTAGTTTAATAATAAACTAGCGTGTGTCCGTGTTATGCACGGAAAATTTCAACTACAATTTGTCGTATATATGATATATAATTATTATATCTCTCTATAATTATATTTGTAGAATAATGTTCACTATATATATACTTCTATAAAATTTTATTAATTAAAAATGGTAAATTCGTTACCAATTATATTTAAGTAGTCTTCAAAAGTTTTTAAATATAACATTGAAACAAATAAAATTATGCTTAAAATAATAATTATTAAGAAATAACTTCGATTATATTTAATGATTGATGCATAATATTGATAGTCAAATATAGTTATTGAATCTAGCTTAGTTATTTTATATATACACAATCGAAAAATAAGCCAAAAGAGAATGTAAAATAACGCAAGGAAAATTCATCATGGACTAAACTAAAACAAAATAAAGATAACTAAAAAGAAATGAAAGAAATTAAAAATTAAATAAAAGGGAATTAATATATAAAAAATAAAAGAAATTTTGCAACGATCAAGATAAAAGTGGAAAATTGATTAAATAAAAAGAGAAAAATATTAGTTTTTTTTAAAGGAGAAAAAATATTAGTTGAATAAAAATATGCAACCATGAACTGAAGTAAATTAAAGGTGAATTTGATAAAAAAAGATTTAACGTGAGTAAATTTTTCAACCTAAATGATTAATTAAAAGTAGATAAACAAAAAAGGAATTTAAAAATAATAAAATTACTAAATCAATTATATATAAAAGAAAAGGAAAAAAATATTTAAAAATATATATATGAAACTTTGAATTAAAGAGAAATAAATTAAGAATAAACTAATTAGAGGAAATTGAACTTTTTTTATATTTTGAGGTATTATGTTGTTGGTTATGATTTTGTTTGTGTCAGACGCTCATTGATATCTTATTTTAATTATATATTCCTCTTTAAAAAATACTAAACTAATGACAATTTTTATAATAAATGAAAAATATAGCTGTTAAATTTGACTTTCAAGTCTATCATTTTTTTTTTTAATAAACCGACAAACGTCGTGGAGTATTTTACCGAGGATACCACCTCCTATATTACATTAAAAAAAAATAAAAAATCAATCAAATCAATGTGAAGCCATAAATATCATTAAGTTGAGTCCATGACCATATCTAACATATAAAAAGTAAGAAAAACGCTTAATAAAGCAGAAGATAACAACAGCAAGGTCAAACCCGCAACAAAAGTCCCCCATCTGTTACAATTCCTAAAGAAGAAGTTCCAAATCTTCCCAAGTAGATTGGTGTCCAGGCCGCTACTCATGATGATAAGAGCATTTTCCATCAATAGCTTCAAATTCCATCAGATAATAGAACAAAGTGTATGAGTAAATCTGAATATTCCCGAGAAAGTCATGTTATTGGGAAATAACCAAAATTTCAAAAATGAAATCAAAGCCTAAAACTAAGCATAACTTTCAAGTCTATAATAATAAAACTAAGCATAAAATCAAAACCAAAATAAAATATGATTATCGAAAAATGAAATCAAAGAGATGAACATGACAGTTAAAAATCAAGAAATTTTGTCTCTCATTTGACAAAACTTGAGAATAAATCACAAAAAAGACCGATTAAAAACTTAACAACCAAAAAATCTCCAAAAAAATTTTAGAAAACCAAGCTCAATAAAATTGAGACAAAAACATGCATAAAACATCTAAATATAATTTTAAAAACAAAAGTAAAAATACAGAAAACTACAAAAATTGAAAAATAAGAAAGATTTTATTGCAAATTGAAAGGTAGGAAGAAACATAAAGAGATTGTGGTTTGACCTAAAAAAAATTAAATAATGAGATTGAACATTGGTAAGTCTGTAAACATAACCACATTCATGGATGAGAGAATAAATTGTAGAAATATAATGAATTTCATGAAGATTGAAGAGCAAATAAAAAAATTGGTAAATAGCAAAGGAGGAATATATGTTTTTTCCAACTTTCACTAAATTAATTATATAGTAATTTTAATACCCAGTTAATGTTCCTTCCGTTTTCATATGATAGGAAGATTTAAATTCAAAATTTAAAGTCATTTCATGTTTTATGGAAATATTATCTAATCTAATTACTAAATTCTTCATTTAAGGAATTCTTTTCAAATATTGCTGGCATCTAAGGGCTTAGACTTATTTGCTTGATTAAAAATTAAAAATATTTAGTACCAAGTCGAATTTAGTTCTAGAAATGGTTAAATATAAATTTAAATTTTGATTATTTTTCATGCAACCATATCTGCTTAGTTGACGGAAAAAAAAAATATTTTCTTAATCAGACATAATAAACTAATCATAAAAAAATAATTAAAATAAAAAATTCTTAATTGTAATTCTTATGTTTAAGACTCAATTATGTGGCTATTAAAATTTAAAATTGGATGAAACGTAATTGATGGTTAAATAAAAGGAAAGTGAAAGAATTACCAATAATAATGTAGTTACCTATGTAGTTTACTTTGTATAAATAGTAATAAATCAATTTTCAAATTCTCACTGCACTTAATGACACGTAATTAAAGAAAGAGTTAAAAAGGTAATGATTTTTGATAATTTAAAAATATATATATATATGTCATGAATGCCAATCAACCAATCAGTCTTTTTTATTTTAATTAAAAAACTCAAAAAAAAAGGAGAAAATAGTATTCATTCACATGAAGGACAATTGAGGGCTGAGACCACTCTCAAATATAATATAGTATAGATTAATTTAATATTTTTGTCTCTCTCCTTTTCACTTTCCCACGTTATTTTCCCTCTCTTCTTTCTTTTCTCTCCCATTTTCCTCCCTCTTCCTAATTAAATTTCTCAATAATTTAATTGTTTTACTTATTTAGCTATAAAAATTACATTTTAACATATCATAAGTTTTGTAATTATATTAAAAATAATCAATATTAACATAAATAAAATTTTATCTGTATTCATAAATTTATGCTATCTAAATTTATATATCATTAATAATATTGTAATTTATATCTCACACGCATCAAATGTGTCATATTTACTAGTATTATATAACGCCCCATATATTTTTTTATTTTTCTTTCATTACGAATTCTTATCTTACCTATTTTCTTGATTTATCCATCCTGATTAATTAATCTCGTGGAAGGATTAATTACCCTAACATTCCTACTATCCTTAATCATCCTCAATAGTCTAATTACCCCTAAAGCCTAAATGACCATTTTACCCTCATACTACTATCCTTAATCACCCTCAATAGTCTAATTATCCTCACTCAACCTTCTACCGGTAACTTTCTCGTTCCATCTCGATTCGTTAGCTCGTTCTTCTCTTATGTTGAGTTTTCTCCATAGTTGCATAAGTTAGGTTTTTGGTGAAATCATGTGTTATACTAGCTCGTTTGAAATGATTCTTGTTCCTAAGTGATTGTTATATGTAAGAGAAGCATATATGTGATTTATAGCTTGATTAACCAAGCTTAACTTGTGTTATTATGATTTTTTGAGTTAATTCTCTCATTTTGCGTAAGAAAACGAATTTCAGACTAAACCTAGGTGACTCACTCGGTGCCGTAGCCCGTGTGGAGCCACACGTTCTGCAGCACCACGTGCAGTGGCTCGTGCATGCTCCCTATTTCTCTCTCACGCCCCTTTTGATATGGGCTTTAGACCGTGCAGAGCCCCGTATCCCTCTCTTACTTTGAAATTCAGCTTGTTCCAAGAACGCACCTACTGACCTTTTCCATACAAAATATCTAAATTCTTCTTTTGACATCGGATTCGAAATCCGACTTCACCAATAGATTTGTTAGGCCTTTAAACTTATTATTTCACGAAGTTAAAACTTTTCCGGCTTCGTTCGGGCCATGAATAGTGCCTTTCTCGTTTAGAGCTTTTTAGCATATTTTTCTTGTATCGTCCGAATGTTTTGAAACTTATAGGAGTACTTCTTTATAGTGTTATAAACATGAATGTGAACTCCAATTTGTGTTTTAACATGTTTTACATTGTTTATTACAATATTTCGTTTAATGGTCTAAAACGCATTCTTGTGAGTATCTCAATAGAATACGTGTTTTATGTGCTTTGACATTCTTTATTTACTTCTCATACGCTGTGCGTCATGTCAGTGTCTTACCTGGTATTGTTGGTTAGTAGTTTCAGGTGTTCTCTTCGAGGAATACTTAACTGACGAGTCTATTTTTCAGGTGTTCTCTTTGACATTCTTTATTTACTTCTCATACGCCGTGCGTCATGTCAATGTCTTACCTGGTATTGTTGGTTATTAGTTTCAGGTGTTCTCTTCGAGGAATACTTAACTGACGAGTCTATTCTTCAAGTTTTCCAGGTGAAGGTTACGACAGTTTTCAATTGGAGTAAGAATCCTTTTACATTACAATCCGTTTAATCTTTATTTTCAACTGTTAGTGTTGCACTTGTTAACTGTCAGCGGGTTATAAATCGACTAACTTCTTCACTTCTAATTGTCGGCTTAGTGATTATATGCAAATGACTTTCAAAGGATCCATTCATCAGTCTTTTAACAGTTTTAAAAATAAAGCCGAACTTGAGTGTTGCGCTTTCATATGAAGTTTTTCAACTTATATGGTTCTTTCATAAAACGTGGAACATTCGCCCTTTTGGTTTTTAAACGATAAACGACGAATAGTGATCAATACTTATATGATATATCATCGCTGAGTATCCTTTATACTCACTGTAGCGCCCCATTCCTTGGCTGGAGAAAGGACACCACACCCGCACCGAGACAAACCCTCAAACGAGGTATAAGTACCCCATTTAAAAATCCATCCCGGCGAATGGCAATCAATCAAGCAAAACTAGCAACAGCAAACGACAGCCCAACAACAACAGCAATAAATAATTAAATAAATCAGAGTTGCGGAAGATAAACAATTATAAAAATAACATATAAGCCATCCATGGCCACGTAATTCATACATCATTCTCAATCATAATATAATAATTGCCATTCATGGCCAGTCTAATCTATCCCACATCAGGGGCACGTAAGTACGTAAATATAAAGCATAATTCGGGATACATAATTAACTAAATTAATAACAAGGACACGACTGTTGTTGGGACACTGACAAGACAAGACACACGAGCCAACCTAGACCTGCTGCTGCCGACTAACATGATAGGTGACAACGCCACCTGTCGACCTGAAGTAAGAATTAAAATAGTGGGGTGAGTAAAAACACTCAGTGAAGGTCAAGAGGGAACAAGTACGAGCCACGTGTCCGGGTTTTAATTATATATATATGAAAATACATTTGCATAATTGAAGAAAATCCGGATCGTGCTTCGACTTGCATACATAACATTCAATAATAATAATAAATAATTAAAGCAGTAACATGCACGCAATTAATATCCCAGCGAGAAATGGGTCTGTTCCTCCTTATAACCCCTTCAAGTTCTGGTACTCCATCACCGGTGTCTGACCCCGAATTGCTATTTCGGGCGACTGTGAATTTTAGGAAAACGTGCAACGAATGCAACGCCCACCATCACTCCCAACCGTGGCTATCAACTCCTGACGGGCCACGATTGACGCTTAATTTTTGGGAGAAGCACCTCGGATTACCCCTAGACGCTCGTCCCCAGGTATAACCTCCGGATAGTTTCCCGGGCCCAATTTTGAAATGTCACGAATTTGCTCGCTTTGAAAAACATACATAAATTGAATTTGGGCAAGTTTGAGTGACGACGAAGGGTATAAAACCTAACTCAAACCGTCACGCTTAAAATAAATAACTTTACTTGCCTTATAAAATAAAATGATTTAGGGATACTCATAAGTACAATTTAATATTAAGACATTTGAGATCAACCTTAAAATATAGATTAAATATCTAATAATTATACGAGAAAGGAAAACAAAGCAATATGAGCACATAAGGGGACTTCACAATAAATAAAAGGAATTCTTACTCCGTTTGAAATATTTTAAAACCCTCACCTGGAAACACGGAACGACAAGACACTCCAAGCAATGTCCTGACAAGACAGCCTGAAACTAACAAATGACAAAACCACATAAGACAAGACACGACAACGACTCACAAAGACTACATTGCAATTAAAACCAAAAAACAACATGTATCAAATGAATATACAATTAAAATACAATTAAATCAATTAAACTAAAAATACGAAATTAACAATGATGAACATACTCAATTGAAATTCTAATTGCATATTCATGCATATAATATTATAAAGAAGCACTCATGCGATTTTCGGATTTTTCGGACAACATTCAAAAATTGGGAAAAAAACCCTAAACGAAAAAGGTTCGATTCAAGGTCCGAACGAGATCGGAATTTTAAAAACTTTACCAAATATTCATCCTTGAATCATAAGGAAGCTATAGGCGAAAACGGCTCGATTTTAGGGGGTCGTATGCAAAAAGTCAACTTTTATTTTTGATCATTTGACCCCATTACCGTGAGCAACTAAGGAAAAAGGCTGGAAAATTGGCTAAGGCATTCACACGGGCTAACGCACGGCCTTGTGCACGGTCTTGAGCACGCAACCAAGACCGTGCAGGCTGAAACAAAGGCACAAGGCCTGGTGCACCGGCGTGCGCAAGCCGGTGCAAGGTTAAAGGGTTGTGCACGGTCTGGCGCACGGTCTTGAGCAAGACCATGCGTTGGACCGTGTGGTTCTAACACCCAGGTGCAGAAACGCGATTTTTAAGGTTTTCTCGAGAGTTTCATGCAAAAATCAAATATGGGGAATTCTAAGGCTAAAATTAACATGTAAAATTCACACTCATGCATCGTACACATTAGTATCTATCATTTGATCCGAACTACACTAAAAAAGATAAACTATGACCTACGAATCAAGAAATTCATCAAATATTTATTCAATATAAAAACTATAAAAATTGAAAGATTTAATGGATGAAACGAATTGGAGAAAGAAGGTTACCGATAAAGAATCGAATGAGGATCGTAAATCTGGTATCGGAATTTAAATTGGTCGAGAAACGGATTCGGAACGGGATTTCCTTTTTCTCCTCCTCCTTCTTCTTCTTCTCCTTCTCTTTTTCATCTCTCTTTCTCTCTCTCGATTGTATAAGTATCCAAGAGTGTGCAATAGGGTGTGTTCAAGAGGGTGTGAGTGTGTTCAAGAGAGTGTGGGTGTGTTCAAGGTAGTGCAAGGTTATTTTAAAAGGTTGTAGGTTCGTTTAAATAGATTAGAATAATTCGAGGATAGAAAATGTAATTATAAAAGGTTAAAGATATTGAAATAATTATAATAAATTAAGATTAACTAACAAAGTTAAATCTTTTCATATAAAATTCAACTAAATGTCGAATAATTATTCCAAGAATTAATTATGGAATTTTCGGGTCGTTACAATACTCCCCCCTTTAAAGAAATCTGTCCTCAGATTCTACTCCGAACCTCGGGGTTTATTAAAGGAAGTATATCACAGCATTTAAAAGAATTCGTCATACAGAAATTGCGCAACTAACACGTAAGCAATTAATTAAAACGAACAATTAACAGTTAAGTTCAAATAAACATTTAACATATAGTTCATACATAATAGTTCCACTGAAATCAAATTACAATTAAAACGAAAATAATGAGAAAATAGAGGAAAAACCAATGCCAACTAAGAATCGGGTGCTCCCGAACTAGGCGGCATGCCAAGACTGCTTAGATAGCGAGCGAGTTGTTCATTGATGGACCTCTCGAGATCGGAAATCTGCTCTCGAATTTCAGCGTGGTTGCGTTGGGTCTCGAGTCTGATTTCCCTCAGGTCTGCCGACTGTTGGTTCAGTCGCTCAGTAGTCTGTTCTGCGAAAGTTGTGAAACGGTTTCCCCAAACCGTCCACCTGTCGGCCTCCCATCGGCTTCGGGTTTTCGACTCCGCTTGTTGATACTGAGTCCACTGTTCCTCACTTAATCTGTCCCATTGAGAGGATCCAGCCTGGTGCTGTGTCGGGTAATCCTCAAAGCTCTGCTGGAATGGAACCTCTTCGGTTCTAGGAGGATCGGGTACATACGGAACCTGATGAGGAGCGAAGCCCCCTGCTTCGTAAAGTTGTTCCATCATTTGCTCCTCCCTCTCTTGCCGGTCCTCCTCAGGATGACCTCCTATATCGGCATCCTCTTCATCGTCGCCATCGCTCCCGACGGCGGCTTCCTCGACCGTCATTGGTACGTATCTACCATGTCGCCCTCTCACTTTCCTACAAAGTTTCATCTGAGCAAGTTGCTTGTAGGAAATTGTTGAATCCTCGGCTCCTGCCGGAGCCATTCGATCCATGCCGGTCACTCCGGCACACTCGAGGATCGCTGTAATGTAGGACCCAATTCTGATTTCTCCTTTAGGTCGGGTACCTACATATTCTACATATCGAAGGAAAAACATAATGCCGTTGACTGCTTGCCTTCGAACCGCGCAATCAAGGACGTAGAGTTCCTCAATATTAATTGAACCGTAGCTATCTCCTCTAGCAAAAACGGTACATGAGAGGAACCGGTGGAAAGTCCTCAAAGCGGCATCACGAAGGTCGGTTGCCTTCGATTTTCCTTGTTGAAAGGGTCTCCTAGAAGTGGAGACGTTTCTCCAAGCTTCGGCTTCGGATCATCCAACTTCACGGCTTATCATACCCCGGATGGGTAGTCCAAAATGCATTGTTAGTTGCCGAAGAGTGAGCTCATAATCTTCATTAAAAGCTCGGAACTCAATCTTGAATGGTAGCTCGGCATCGTCTTCGTGGGGAATTACTTGAAGTGTTGCAATGAATTCGTACACAAGCCGGGGGTACGAATTCCTTCTTATGTCCAAGAATGTGGTCCATCCCACGTCTTCTATGTATCGAGCAATACCGGTGCCAAGTCCCAAATTTCCTAATGCTTCGATGTCGAGAAACTTGGTGGAGAACACCGGGCGTTCGTGCATTCGCCTAAAAATTTTAGCTTGTAAGGAGTTTGAAATATCCACATTGAATGGAAGTGGAGATGGAGGGTCATCTCGTCTCCTCCTTCGTCGAGAACCTTCGGCGGCCATATGAGAATGTTGTTGGAAGCTTGTAGGATTGAATTTGATGAAATTCCTCACTCGGAAATTTTGTCGAACACTTGGCGTGCGTGTATTTTGGGCAGCAATGTGTGTAATATCGGCTCGGCGGATCGTCCTCAAAACCCAACTAACTGAAATTCGTAATGTAGACTATGTACCTTCCGAAAATTAGGAAGATCCAACGGACGGATCGAAAGTTATTGGCTTGCAAAGATTGGAGGATGAAATTGGGGAAAAATTTGAGAGGTTTCTGCTGCTGGAAGTGGGGGAAAATTGGGGTGAAAAGTTTCTGTTCGCGAAAATGGAGTTTAAATGGGCGAAGGGGTACACACGGATGGACGCACGGGCGTGCGCTGGCCCGTGTGGAGCGGTTCAGCCGGTTCAGCGGTTTAACGCTGAACTGGCTTGCACGGGCTTGAGCTGAACCGCACGGTCTTGAGCAGGACCGTGCGTTAGGGCGTGCAAGCACCCCTGGATCAAATAAAAACGCGCAAAATTTCGAAAGCACCCCGGATTTAATCCGGAGTTCAATCAAACAATAATTACATAATATCGCACAATTAATAAATTGAATACGAGAAATATGAATGTTATGAAAATGCACGGTACCTTTTATTCTGAGTAATGAAGTCCGTTCTAGTCTCCCATTATTCCTTTTATTCCAGAATTTTTGCTCAAGTCCTTCGATGTCGTAGCTTCTCCTTTATTGTACGTCCCCAACACGGTCCCTTCACGCTTTATTCTCCGGTAGCCTCCCTCTTTGAATTAAGAACCCTGAATCCTCAGAATCATCATCCACTATCCTCTTCCTTAGGTGTCTTCTTATTAGGGCAATTGTCGAGAAGATGGTCAGGGGATCCACACAGTAAACACTGTCCCAATCGTTTCCGGCAGTACTCTGCGAGATGATTTGGCTTATGGCAATATGAGCAAAGGATGGTGCTCTCACTGGATCCACTGGTCGTCGCCTCTTTTCTGTGAGAAGTTGTACGAACAGCCACTGGAGTTCTCGATCCATAAGATGGGTTCGGTAAAATGATCGGTTGAGCATTCCTAGCTCTCATTTCAAACTCTGCTTCGGCCCGCAAGGCTCGGCCAACAGCTTCAGCATAAGAACAACAACCAAGACCTATGAGTACTTGGCGAATTTCGTGCCTTAATCCAGATATAAATCTCGCAGCTCTGTTCCTTTGATCTGGCTCCCGGTTAGGTGAGTAGTTAGTTAGGTAGGCAAATCTGGCCTCGTATTCTGTCACGCTATCTGCTCCCTGAGCTATTTCCAACTCTATCGTCGAATACGAGTGCGTTGATCCTGACGTAGTCTGAAGTGGAGGTAGTGGCGGATCTGATCTAGCTTTCTTACGCGGCATACCTGCGTTCACAACTATTTGGCAAAATAGGTGCATGTCTTGTGAGAAATGATGCCAACAATTCATAAACACATAAGCATGCCCAATCACTCAACAAAATCCTACCGACACACACTACGACAGACCAAACCATGTAAGACACGCACAGTGTTCCACGATCGACTCGCGTTACATCTTCCTTAGTACAAAAATTTATGAAAGATTGCCAGTCAGTTAATTAAGCCAACCGTAATCGTCTACAATTTTAAGCACCAAGATGAGACAAACACTTGTCAAAACACGAACTCGACACGAACTGACACCAAGCAGACAGACACTCCATGCAAGGTAGACGAGATACTAGAGCTTTCGGTTCCTGTTCGGGAACCTAGGCTCTGATACCACTGACTGTAGCGCCCCATTCCTTGGCCAGAGAAAGGACACCACACCCGCACCGAGACAAACCCTCAAACGAGGTATAAGTACCCCATTTAAAAATCCATCCCGGCGAACGGCAATCAATCAAGCAAAACTAGCAACAACAAATGACAGCCCAACAACAACAGCAATAAATAATTAAATAAATCAGAGTTGCGGAAGATAAACAATTATAAAAATAACATATAAGCCATCCATGGCCACGTAATTCATACATCATTCTCAATCATAATATAATAATTGCCATTCATGGCCAGTCTAATCTATCCCACATCAGGGGCACGTAAGTACGTAAATATAAAGCATAATTCGGGATACATAATTAACTAAATTCATAACAAGGACACGACTGTTGTTGGGACACTGACAAGACAAGACACACGAGCCAACCTAGACCTGTTGCTGCCGACTAACATGATAGGTGACAACGCCACCTGTCGACCTGAAGTAAGAATTAAAATAGTGGGGTGAGTAAAAACACTCAGTGAAGGTCAAGAGGGAACAAGTACGAGCCACGTGTCCGGGTTTTAATTATATATATATGAAAATACATTTGCATAATTGAAGAAAATCCGGATCGTGCTTCGACTTGCATACATAACATTCAATAATAATAATAAATAATTAAAGCAGTAACATGCACGCAATTAATATCCCAGCGAGAAATGGGCCTGTTCCTCCTTATAACCCCTTCAAGTTCTGGTACTCCATCACCGGTGTCTGACCCCGAATCGCTATTTCGGGCGACTGTGAATTTTAGGAAAACGTGCAACGAATGCAACGCCCACCATCACTCCCAACCGTGGCTATCAACTCCTGACGGGCCACGATTGACGCTTAATTTTTGGGAGAAGCACCTCGGATTACCCCAAGACGCTCGTCCCCAGGTATAACCTCCGGATAGTTTCCCGGGCCCAATTTTAAAATGTCACGAATTTGCTCGCTTTGAAAAACATACATAAATTGAATTTGGGAAAGTTTGAGTGACGACGAAGGGTATAAAACCTAAGTCAAACCGTCACGCTTAAAATAAATAATTTTACTTGCCTTATAAAATAAAATGATTTAGGGATACTCATAAGTACAATTTAATATTAAGACATTTGAGATCAACCTTAAAATATAGATTAAATATCTAATAATTATACAAGAAAGGAAAACAAAACAATATGAGCACATAAGGGGACTTCACAATAAATAAAAGGAATTCTTACTACGTTTGAAATATTTTAAAACCCTCACCTGGAAATACGGAACGACAAGACACTCCAAGCAGTGTCCTGACAAGACAGCCTGAAACTAACAAACGACAAAACCACATAAGACAAGACACGACAACGACTCACAAAGACTACATTGCAATTAAAACCAAAAAACAACATGTATCAAATGAATATACAATTAAAATACAATTAAATCAATTAAACTAAAAATACGAAATTAACAATGATGAACATACTCAATTGAAATTCTAATTGCATATTCATGCATATAATATTATAAAGAAGCACTCATGCGATTTTCGGATTTTTCGGACAACATTCAAAAATTGGGAAAAAAACCCTAAACGAAAAAGGTTCGATTCAAGGTCCGAACGAGATCGGAATTTTGAAAACTTTACCAAATATTCATCCTTGAATCATAAGGAAGCTATAGGCGAAAACGGCTCGATTTTAGGGGGTCGTATGCAAAAAGTCAACTTTTATTTTTGATCATTTGACCCCATTACCGTGAGCAACTAAGGAAAAAGACTGGAAAATTGGCTAAGGCATTCACACGGGCTAACGCACGGCCTTGTGCACGGTCTTGAGCACGCAACCAAGACCGTGCAGGCTGAAACAAAGGCACACGGCCTGGTGCACCGGCGTGCGCAAGCCGGTGCAAGGTTAAAGGGTTGTGCACGGTCTGGCGCACGGTCTTGAGCAAGACCGTGCGTTGGACCGTGTGGTTCCAACACCCAGGTGCAGAAACGCGATTTTTAAGATTTTCTCGAGAGTTTCATGCAAAAATCAAATATGGGGAATTCTAAGGCTAAAATTAACATGTAAAATTCACACCCATGCATCGTACACATTAGTATCTATCATTTTATCCGAACTACACTAAAAAAGATAAACTATAACCTACGAATCAAGAAATTCATCAAATATTTATTCAATATAAAAACTATAAAAATTGAAAGATTTAATGGATGAAACGAATTGGAGAAAGAAGGTTACCAATAAAGAATCGAATGAGGATCGTAAATCTGGTCTCGGAATTTAAATTGGTCGAGAAACGGATTCGGAACGGGATTTCCTTTTTCTCCTCCTTCTTCTTCTTCTTCTCCTTCTCTTTCTCTTCTCTCTTTCTCTCTCTCGATTGTATAAGTATCCAAGAGTGTGCAATAGGGTGTGTTCAAGAGGGTGTGAGTGTGTTCAAGAGAGTGTGGGTGTGTTCAAGGTAGTGCAAGGTTATTTTAAAAGGTTGTAGGTTCGTTTAAATAGATTAGAATAATTCGAGGATAGAAAATGTAATTATAAAAGGTTAAAGATATTGAAATAATTATAATAAATTAAGATTAACTAACAAAGTTAAATCTTTTCATATAAAATTCAACTAAATGTCGAATAATTATTCCAAGAATTAATTATGGAATTTTCGGGTCGTAACACTCACCCTCCTGTTTTCACTCTTGCTTCAGGTTCCCTCAGGTAGATGGGTGGCGGTGTCACCAATCTGGTCAGTTGGCAACATCAGTTTAGTAGTCCTTCAGGTATTTGTTTGGTCATTCTTAGTGTCCAACAACAGTCGAGTCTTGTTGACGATTTCGTGTTTAATGCTTCTGTTATAATTGAAATAATGTATCATTGATTTTGATTTCTGTTGTAGTTGAGCCTATGAAGGGCGTAGGTGTATCAATTACTCTGAATGCTGAACTTGTTGCCATGATGGCTTATTTACTGAGTTTCTTCAGATCATGTTTTTTTAATTTCCGCACTCTAATTATTATTTTATTTAGCTTTGTCGTTGTTGGACGGGTTGTGTTGTTGTTGCCATAGTGTTGAATGCTTGTCGTTCGCCATGATGCTATTTTCGGGTGGGGTCATTCACTTTGCTCGGAAATCTATTTTGGTCCGGTTGTGGCATCCTTCGTTCTCGCAGGGCGCTACATATTATATAATTCCCCTTCTCCTTAGAGTAACTACATTTGGGTTTCCCACTTTCTTGGTCTGGTCAATTTCTTTTTCTTCTTTTTATTTTCAAAAATTCTTATCATTTTTTCACACATTATTTTATTATCTATCTTCTTTATTATTTTTTCTTTCTCTCTCCTCTTCCTTATCGATTTATTTTTTCTCTAATATTATATTTTTCTATCTCTTTCTCCACTTTCCCACGTTGTTTTTCTTTCTTTTTTCTTATCTCTCTCCTCTTCCTCTCTCTTCCTATCTAAACTCCTCGATAGTTTATATTTTTTATTTATTTAATTATAAAAATTACTTTTTAATTTGTCATAAGTTTTGTAAATATACTTTTAAGAAGGTAATACAATTTCTCTCTAGCGCTATCCTCTCTAGGGTTTAACGTCGCTCTATGTCCATTATGGCAGCCCCGCCGTCACCACAACTGACCAAGCTACCGGATCCTCCATCGGCGTCCTATATCGCGGCAGCAACCACTAAACTGCCGGACTTCCATACCCCTGACGACATTGCTCGTCTAAAACTATTTGACCTGGACACCTTTACACCTCTCGGCATGCTGACGAAATACAAAGGGAGGCCGGCGGTAGTTTTCACCCCTGAGGAACAGGAAGAGCTTTGTGAGGATTTCAAATTTGCTTTGATCAGAAAATTCATACGAGGTTATCCAACGATGGGACAGTTGGAGTATTGCTTTAAACAAATGGTATTGAAATGTAGATTTGAGTTTTCTCAACTATAACCACGTACTGATCAAATGTAAAAATAAGGAAGATCATTCAAGATTGTTCATGCGCGAGACTTGGTACTTTAAGGATTTTCCTATGTGCGTGCTTAAGTGGACGCCAGATTTTAACCCTAAGGTTGAGTCCTCGATAATTCCTGTATGGGTGTCATTCCCGAGTTTTCCTCCCCAATACGTTAAGAAGAAAGGGTCTATACATTGCTGCTATGGCATTGGGAAATCCGATAAGAACTGATGAATCCACAGCTCGAAAGAAAGCCACACGTGAACCACGGATGTGTGTGAAGATTGATATCGCCAAACCTCTAATGAAATCGGTATTTGTAATGGTTGGGGAAGAATTTTTTGAGCAAGAAGTTAAATATGACCCTATTTCGGACTATTGCAATTCATGCAAAGTATTTTATCACAAGACAAAGGAGTGTGGTGAGCACCGGAACCGAGATGATGAGGAGACTCGCGATCAGGAAAACCCTAGACAAGCCCCGACGCAGCGTCGCGTGAAACCGAAGCAGGATAACCGGACTAGAATAGCTCTCGATCAGCAACCCAAATGGATGGAATATTGGATTCAAGTCGACAAAAACAATAAGAAAAATAAGAACAGACATAGGGAGGGACCTTTGGATGGAAAGAATTTAGAGTATGGTAGAACTAAAATTCTTCAAAATCCCGCGAAAGCTGGGGTCGGTGCAGGTACAAGCAAAGAAAGAATCAACACCTATGAAGTACTCGCTGACGAATCAGAGGAGGAAAATCAGGAACAAGAGGAGCAGTAAACTCATAATATCGATGCCTCTAAAGATTTGACATTAAATGGAGGAGTTGGAATTGAAAACCCTAAGATCCCCGATCAAGAAAATATTCCCATAATTACGGAAGAGGAAATTGACATAATTGGGAAACATAAGTTGCAGTCCAGCCCTACGGAGTTTGCGATTACAGTGGGGAAGAATCAGTTTCTCCCTGATACAACTATTATAGATGATGTCGTCGACGGCTCAACCCGCAAAGAAGCAGGACCTGATTCACTCTCACCAGGGGCTCAGAACATGCCTAATTGTAGCCGCCACGGGGAGAAGACATTAGAAAACTTGCCACTAGTGGAGGCTACTGGAGAGAATTCTAACCGCACACTGGGAAATAATCTATCCTATGGGCGCGCTTTGGCCTAGCGCACAGGGGCTGCTGAGAACACTCAAGCGGATGTCGTCAATTCTGAAGTGCACCGCACGCGCGAGCCATCACAACATCAGGGCGATGGCGAGGACCATCCCGTAGATGGGTCCCGAGTAGTTACATCCAGTGAGAAACAGCTTACAGGAGACCCCCCTAATAAAGTTGGCATTACTCCTCAACCAGAGTTGGGTGATCAGGATAATAATACAAATATAGTTGATGGAATTCATAATGCTCTTGTTATAGAAGATGCACAAGTGGCGGATGGTGCGAACAAATATCATTCGGACTCGGAATCCCAAGTCAGCAAAACCAGACGTAAGACTAAGACGAAGAATATTGAGCCTTTTCGAATGACGACTCGAAGTAGGAGTGAGATGAGCTCGGACAATTCCAAATATTACCAATGATTAACATCCTTGTATGGAATATCCGTGGTCTCCGGGAAGAGGCTAAATAAACATACGTTCAACACTTGAAACATAAGTATAATTTACACGTTTTAGTTTTAATTGAGCCTGTTATTCAATTGGATAGTGATTAGATGACGAAAAAATTTGGTTTTTGCATGTCACGAGAAATCAATCGAACCACATATGGTGCATTTGGGATGTTGGCACTTAAGTTGACATTATAAGTGATCACAATCAAACTCTTCATGTTCGAATCTCAAACGGACTGATCCCGCAGCCGTTCTGGGGAACTTTCGTCTATGGTAGAGACACCAGGAGAACTAGACAAGAGCTTTGGGACTTGCTGCGCGCAGTTGCCACGCCGGATCCGTGGATTGTGGCGAGAGATTTCAACATGGTTAAATCTATCGATGAATGTGTGGGCGGAGCTTCACCACACATTCGGGAGATTGAAGACTTCTGTACCTGCTTGGAAGAATGTGCTTTGGTGGATCATAACTTCACCGGCAACTCTTAGACCTGGAATAGAGGTACTATGTCTCGAAAGCTGGATAGGGTTGTGGTTTCGTCCGGTTGGTCAGAGCTTTTCCCTATTAGTAAGGTGGAGCATCGTAGTAAGCATTCTTCAGATCATAGTAAGTTGATCATTACACATTCGAGAGGGGAAAATCAGCCATCTCCAGCCTTCCGTTTTCAGAATATGTGGGTGAGACATCACCAGTTTCTCGAGGCTGTTAAAGCTAATTGGGATCTGCTGGAAGCGGCCATGGGAATGCGAAAGTTTCAGAATAAATTGAAACGCTTAAGATAATGTCTTAAATCTTGGAATAGGGAAGTCTTTGGGAATGTTTTCTCACGTGTGAAGCAGGCCGAGACTGGGCTTGAGATTGCCGAGAAACAGTTCAATGATCTCCGCACAAAAGCTACGATGGTGGAACGAAATCGGGCTTCAGCTAATCTTACCAGGATTCTGCGCATGGAGGAGGATTTCTGGTGTCAAAAGGCTGCTTATGAATGGGCAGTGGAAGGCGAACGGAACAGAAGGTTTTTTCACAATGTGGTTAAAGAAAAAACGTGTGAAACCGGATCCACCTTATTGAAGAAAATGGTCAGTCAATCGAAGGTCAGGAGAACCTTGCTAATTCAGTCGAAAGGTTCTTTAGTTGATTACTCACTAGAGAGAATGTCAGTTTTGTGGATGACGACTTTGCACATATACCGCAACTTATTGTTTAGGAGGACATGGACGCTCTACTGTCGAGTCCGACCATGGAGGAAATTCATGATGCTATTTTCAGCATGGACAAGGACTCAACGGCGGGGCCAGATGGTTACTCAGTGTTATGCTACCAAAATTGTTGGGAAATTATCAAGGAAGACATTCTAGAGGCAGTGTTAAAAGTTTTTGCAGGCATTCCTGTAGCACCCCCTGAAAGAGGACCGACACATTCGCACCGAAATGGATTCCCGAGCTTCAGCGAGGGGCCTCAACCCAAAAACCCACTCCGGCGAACGGCACTCAAGCAATAACCATCGGCAACAACGACAACCATCCCAACAACAACTAGAAAAGAGCAGAGAAATGCGGAAGCGATTAAGGTAAACAATTAAATTCCATAAAAGCATACAGAGCTAACATAATATCAAGAAACATTTATAAGTCAGAATACAATAAAATAACAACACGTAATGCCATCCATGGCTCAACTAGTCTATCCTATGCAATCCTAGATATCGTCAACTATCCCACATCAGGGGCACATAATTACATAAAGTAAATAAATACAATAAACAAGACTCGACGGTTGTTGGGACCACTGACAAGACAAACCAGAAAGACTGAGCCTATCTAGACCTGCTGATGCCGACTGACAAGATAGGTGACGTCGCCACCTGTCTACCTGAAGCAAGAACCAAAACAGCAGGGATGAGTATAAAGGATACTCAGTAAGGGGTTTGATCACAGTTCGTCGTTTATCTTTTAAAACTAAAAGTGGTGAGTGTTGCCCGTTTTGAGAAGGAATACGAATACGAAATATAAGTTGTAAGATGACACAAAGCAACACTCGGGTTCGGCTTATTTGAAAACACAAAAGGTTGACGAACCGGATCCTTTAAAATATTTGCACATAAGGAATAGTAAAGGCAGTACGACAAGGAATAAGAAAAAGCGAGGTAATCATTTATTTTGCAACCTATAATAGTCTATGTCCTTGCCCCAGTTAAAAATAAGTTAAACCCTTACCTGGCTCGACAAGACAGTATGAAAGCAAGCGGTAGTCAGGTTTCTCCCTCGTTGGACCCACCTGTAATACACAGGGCCTAGAGGATGAAAACGAGACCGAAAATAACAAAAGCAAGACACGAACAACAGACGACGCACGGCAATTCAAATATAACTTCACTCATGCTACAGGTACAGTATGGAAAGCCAGGCAATTAAGCATATAAGGATATATGACATATGAAATAACATTTAAAGGAATATTTAAAGCAATTGTAATGATGGAAGAACATTAATAATAAATATGAAAAACATGCTAGAACGCACTTAGGGCACGTAGACATGCTTAAAATAATATAACGGAACTCTCTCGCGAAAACGGGGTTAATCGGATAAGAAACGGGAAAGGTGGAAAAAATCCCTAAATGAGAAAGGTGTCAATTGACGGTCAAATGAGGTCGGATAAATTACAAATTATGAAGAATATCAAATCCCGAGGCTCAAGGAAGCTATAGGTGAAATCGGATTGATATTCGGAGGTCGTATGAGAAAAGTCAACATTTAAATTAGTGGGGTTGACCAATTCCCGAAGTGTAAGAAAGGAAAAGGCTAGAAAATACACTAAGTATGTTGCACCGGCCAACGCACGGGCTTACGCACAGGCTTGGCAAGCCGGTGCAAGCACAAAAGGGGTTGCACGGCCTCCCGCACGGTCTTGAGCACGGTGCCAAGACCGTGCAGGTGCAAACGGCCATGCGCACGGGCCTGTGCACGGGCTCAAGCCCGTGCAGGCTGAAAAGTGCTGCGCACGGGCTCCTGCACGGTCTTGCTCAAGACCGTGCGTTCGCCCGTGTGGATCTACTGAGCAGCAGACTCAGCAGATCGCGAACCTCTCACGCGAATTCAAAATATAAATTCGTATATCTCCTAATTTACACCATAAATCATCCTAATTTTCACATATAATCATATATATCATATAAGCTACACATAGGCACGAGAAACACGTAAAATGGTCGAGTAAATCTTCCTAAACACGAAAATCCTAATATAATAAAATTCTATATATAAATCACGAAAAATCGCAAGAAAGAACGAACGGAATGAAATGAGGTAAAAGGATTACCGATAGAGAATGTAGTGAGGATCGTTCGGGTTTTCACGGCTCGTCGATCGGGCGAGAAACGGGCTCGGTAGGGCGTCGGGAAGATTTTCTCTCTTTTCTCTTTTCCTTCTTCTTTTCTTTCCTCTCTTTCTTCTTTCCTCCTCCTTTTGTGAAATGAGAGAATGAGAGAGATAGATAGATATTTATGAAAATATCTCGGGGGGGGTAAAATGGTCATTTAGGCTTTCAAGGGCATTTATGTAATTTAAGTAATTGAGGCTATATAGAAGATAGGTTAAATCAATCTTTTCCACAAGATTAATTAATCCAATTGGATAGATCGAGAAATTAGGCAAGAAAGAATTCGCGTAATTATTAATAATATAATTAAAATATTCGGGTCGTTACAATACTCCCCTCTTCAAAAGAATCTGTCCTCAGATTCTCCTCCGGACTTCGGGGTTAGTTAAGAGGAGCATAATCTAAGAGTTCTAACGCGAATTAAAAAAAATGAACATTTAGGAGCAATTAAAATACATTATAAAACATCATTCATAATAAAACATTTAAATGCAAATAACATTCCAATAAAATTCAAAGTCATGCGAAAGACGGAATTGCAAAAACCCTAAACAAGGCTAACGACGAAGAAGAAAATCCCAATGTAAGGTCCATCATCACTGTCATTATCTATTTCGTTCTTCCGACTGATTCTTGTACTCTTCGTATCCTCAATGAAAATTGTCACTTCCTCTTCCTGTTTCTTGATTAGAGTTCATTTTACAGGAAGTAACGCCATCATCATTTCTCTCATTGTACTCCTCGTCCTTCTCACAATCTGTTTCTTCAAGATCACACTCTTTCTTATTCTTTCTACAAAGTGTTTTCTCACCTTCAATGGTATTGGATGATTTCTCCTCTCCGCTTTCCATTAAACCATCATTTTCATCATTTCTTCGCTCGACTTCATACGAAACATCAGGGTCGTCATTATCGGAAGCTGATGTCGACTCGTCTCCCATATAATCCTCATCGTCAGATAATTCATTATCCTCTTCACTAGTTGATTCATCTTCAGACATACTTTCAGAAGTATACTCCTTCAGACTCGATTTGTCAACGTCGGTGCTATCCAGAATCGTATAACGTACTCGCAACAGAATCGATCCTAGTCGGCCAAGAACTCCTTGTCCTTAGCACTTTCTAATAGCGTATAACGAATTTATAGAATTCTACGCTATCCACACAGAGGTCACATAATCTTAGCAACTAATCAATCAATCAGTGCAAGTGTGAATTTTGAAAGCAGTTAAAACACGTAAGTCATATAAAACACTTAACATATATTTGAAGTAATTACCATTCAAAGCAGAACACTATGAATAAATGCTATGGTAATGCAATATACCTGTACGAGCATGTCGAGATCGGTAACCACTTCTTCTTCCCCCAGGGTTCTCTCTGTTGGGACAGTCCCGAATGCGGTGCTTGGTGCTTCCACAGGAAAAGCAACGTCCCAATTGTTTCCTACACTTTGCCGTCCTGTGATTCGTCTTCCCACAGTGCTCACAGGGAATGGGGTCCTCGTTCACTTCAGGTTCTGTAGGTTCCGGCACCTCGTAGTGTGGTCTCTTTGTCCGAAAGGTACTCGGTCCGGCTGGCTCTCTCCTTGCTATCTCGTTGGAAGAGGATCCTATCATAGCAGGGGCACTCTGGTTCATTATTTGGAGTTCGGACTCCACTCTCATAGCTCGAGTAACTGCATCGGGGTAAAGACGGATGTCAAGTGCCATCAATGCTCTTCGGATCTCCGGCTGAAGTCCCTCGATAAACTTTCGTGCTCTCTTTCGTTCGTCCGCGGCATAGTGAGGAGCATAGGTGATGAGGCGATTGAACTATGCTTCATACTGAGCTACGGTAGATGCTCCTTGGTTGAGATACATAAATTCTCTCTCTCTGCTGTCGCGTACTACTTCTGGCACGTACTTCATTCGGAAGTCAGTCACAAATCGTGACCAAGTGAGGGGAACTCTCTCGGCGATCCATCTCCATTCTGTGAAGTGCCACCAATCTCGAGCGGGTCCTCTCATAAGGAAGGTAGCATACTCGACCCTCTCGGGGTCACCACACTGTAGTACTCGAAAGATCTGCTCCACGTCGGATATCCAGACCTCGGCCTTAAAATCATCTGGTTCGCCCTCAAAGCAGGGTGGGCGATAGAAGAGAAACCTATCCAAGGTTTGGCCCACAGTCTGTCTGGAAGGTACGTCCTGCTGTTGTTGTTGTTGTATCCCTTGACATACTTGCACGGCGATCTGTCGAATAATCGATACCCATTCTTCAGCCATTGGGTTCGGGGGTGTTGGAGTAGTAGGGGGTCTTCCGCGAGGCATTATGCACCTGTGAACAACAAACTGGAAAATGATGCATGCTCGGTTAATGGAATGATCATATAAGGCATATAAAATTCAAACAAAGCATACATATATGATTCGAATAGCATGTAGACAAGTTAAGCATGAAACAAATCACAGAACAAGAAAAACTCGATCCTATAGCCGTACGACCTAGACACGACAAGACCCAAGCAGGACACGACCAGACGACAAGACAAGACAGACGCTACCTCGAGTTCCACATCCACCTGCATTCGATCCCAACTCAGTACTACAATTGTAAGAGATCAAGCGGTTGGTTGGCCATTCCGAAAGAAGATCAATCACAATTTCAATACTAAGGAGTTCTCAAGCACCTGTGACTGGAAACTCTAAGTCTCATTAACACGAAACGGGCAGACACAAGAGACAAGACACGACGCGATTACAAAGCTTCGGTTCCTTTTGGGAATCTAAGCTCTGATACCACTGACTGTAGCGCCCCCTGAAGGAGGACCGCCACATCCGCACCGAAATGGATTCCCGAGCTTCAGCGAGGAGCCTCAACCCAAAAACCCACTCCGGCGAACGGCACTCAAGCAATAACCATCGGCAACAGCGACAACCATCCCAACAACAACTAGAAAAGAGCAGAGAAATGCGGAAGCGATTAAGGTAAACAATTAAATTCCATAAAAGCATACAGAGCTAACATAATATCAAGAAACATTTATAAGTCAGAATACAATAAAATAACAACACGTAATGCCATCCATGGCTCAACTAGTCTATCCTATGCAATCCTAGATATCGTCAACTATCCCACATCAGGGGCACATAATTACATAAAGTAAATAAATACAATAAACAAGACTCGACGGTTGTTGGGACCACTGACAAGACAAACCAGAAAGACTGAGCCTATCTAGACCTGCTGATGCCGACTGACAAGATAGGTGACGTCGCCACCTGTCTACCTGAAGCAAGAACCAAAACAGCAGGGATGAGTATAAAGGATACTCAGTAAGGGGTTTGATCACAGTTCGTCGTTTATCTTTTAAAACTAAAAGTGGTGAGTGTTGCCCGTTTTGAGAAGGAATACGAATACGAAATATAAGTTGTAAGATGACACAAAGCAACACTCGGGTTCGGCTTATTTGAAAACACAAAAGGTTGACGAACCGGATCCTTTAAAATATTTGCACATAAGGAATAGTAAAGGCAGTACGACAAGGAATAAGAAAAAGCGAGGTAATCATTTATTTTGCAACCTATAATAGTCTATGTCCTTGCCCCAGTTAAAAATAAGTTAAACCCTTACCTGGCTCGACAAGACAGTATGAAAGCAAGCGGTAGTCAGGTTTCTCCCTCGTTGGACCCACCTGTAATACACAGGGCCTAGAGGATGAAAACGAGACCGAAAATAACAAAAGCAAGACACGAACAACAGACGACGCACGGCAATTCAAATATAACTTCACTCATGCTACAGGTACAGTATGGAAAGCCAGGCAATTAAGCATATAAGGATATATGACATATGAAATAACATTTAAAGGAATATTTAAAGCAATTGTAATGATGGAAGAACATTAATAATAAATATGAAAAACATGCTAGAACGCACTTAGGGCACGTAGACATGCTTAAAATAATATAACGGAACTCTCTCGCGAAAACAGGGTTAATCGGATAAGAAACGGGAAAGGTGGAAAAAATCCCTAAATGAGAAAGGTGTCAATTGACGGTCAAATGAGGTCGGATAAATTACAAATTATGAAGAATATCAAATCCCGAGGCTCAAGGAAGCTATAGGTGAAATCGGATTGATATTCGGAGGTCGTATGAGAAAAGTCAACATTTAAATTAGTGGGGTTGACCAATTCCCGAAGTGTAAGAAAGGAAAAGGCTAGAAAATACACTAAGTATGTTGCACCGGCCAACGCACGGGCTTGGCAAGCCGGTGCAAGCACAAAAGGGGTTGCACGGCCTCCCGCACGGTCTTGAGCACGGTGCCAAGACCGTGCAGGTGCAAACGGCCATGCGCACGGGCCTGTGCACGGGCTCAAGCCCGTGCAGGCTGAAAAGTGCTGCGCACGGGCTCCTGCACGGTCTTGCTCAAGACCGTGCGTTCGCCCGTGTGGATCTACTGAGCAGCAGACTCAGCAGATCGCGAACCTCTCACGCGAATTCAAAATATAAATTCGTATATCTCCTAATTTACACCATAAATCATCCTAATTTTCACATATAATCATATATATCATATAAGCTACACATAGGCACGAGAAACACGTAAAATGGTCGAGTAAATCTTCCTAAACACGAAAATCCTAATATAATAAAATTCTATATATAAATCACGAAAAATCGCAAGAAAGAACGAACGGAATGAAATGAGGTAAAAGGATTACCGATAGAGAATGTAGTGAGGATCGTTCGGGTTTTCACGGCTCGTCGATCGGGCGAGAAACGGGCTCGGTAGGGCGTCGGGAAGATTTTCTCTCTTTTCTCTTTTCCTTCTTCTTTTCTTTCCTCTCTTTCTTCTTTCCTCCTCCTTTTGTGAAATGAGAGAATGAGAGAGATAGATAGATATTTATGAAAATATCTCGGGGGGGTAAAATGGTCATTTAGGCTTTCAAGGGCATTTATGTAATTTAAGTAATTGAGGCTATATAGAAGATAGGTTAAATCAATCTTTTCCACCAGATTAATTAATCCAATTGGATAGATCGAGAAATTAGGCAAGAAAGAATTCGCGTAATTATTAATAATATAATTAAAATATTCGGGTCGTTACAATTCCTATGCCACTGGGCTTTACCAGTACTAGCATCGCTCTTATCCCAAAGAAAGAAAACCCAGTGGAATGGAAAGATTTTCGCCCTATCAGCTTATGCAATGTGTCAAATAAAATCATGTCAAAGCTTTTGATGGTCAGGATGGAGAGCATCTTGCCGAGAGTCATCTCTCCTGCGCAATCCGATTTTCTCAAAGGTCGTGCGATAGCTGATAATATTTTGTTAGCTAAAGAATTGGCCCATATGCTGAATCAAAAGATCATGGGGGAAAGAGCAATCGTCAAATTGGACATGGAAAAGGCGTATGACAAGGTGCATTGACCTTTTCTTCTTAAAATGCTTGAATCTCTTGGCTTTGACAGTAGGTGGAGACACTTGATTAATAACTGCATCAATAACTGTTGGTTTTCGGTGATTGTTAATGGACAAAGTGTTGGCTTTTTCCATTCGACGAGAGGGCTTCGTCAAGGGGACCCAATTTTCCCGCCTTTGTTCATTATGGCGGCGGAATGGTTCTCCAGAGCCTTAGACACGTTGCATAAGGTTAAACCGAAAGTGAGATATGCTCAACATGCCAACGTCATAGTGTCCCACCTCGCCTATGCCGATGACATGATCATCTTCTCCAAAGCTAACATCAGTTCCCTAAGATATATCAAGAGGGTTATGGCCCATTACGAGAGGGTTTCTGGACTACGTATTAGCCCGAGTAAGAGCTCAGTTATGATGTCTAAGCATAGTAGCCCACATAAAAGGTCGAGAATCATGAGGACATTGGGTTTCGCTCATGGTGAATTTCCCTTAAAATACCTTGGATGTCCGCTTTACCTGGGTAGAAAGAAAATTATTCTGTTTGAAGGGGTGGTGGAGAAGATCCGAGACAAACTTATGGTTTGGGAAAGAGCTCATCTATCTTATGGTGGCCGGCTCATGATTATCAAGAGTGTGCTGGCTTCTATTCCAATGTACTTACTCCGGGTACTAGATCCACCTAAAGATGTGTTTCATAAATTGGATACGATTTTTAATGCATTTTTTTGGGGATCTGGAGCATCGAAACGAACACACTGGTGCACGTGGGCAGAGGTGTGCTATCCTGTCGAAGAGGGGGGTCTTGGCGTTCGGCGTTTTGCAGACATTATGAACGCCTGTTCTATGAAATTATGGTGGAAATTCAGAGAACAGAAATACTTATGGGCTCTATTTCTAAAGGATAGATATGTGAAGGAGTTACATCCTTGCGAAGCTTACCTCAAAACTGTTTCCCACATATGGAAAAGGATCAGCGGTGTTAGAGACCAAGTTGAACAAAATACCTTCTGGATCATTGGGAATGGGCCGATCTCGTTTTCGAAGGACAGATGGTCGGGGAGTTGGCTCTTGGGGAAATCATGGAGCCGAGTATGAGAGAGGCTACGGTCAACCAAGTCTTGCTTAACAACGAATTATGGAGTCTGACTGATCTTCAAACGCTTGTGCCAATGGAAGTGGCACACATGATCTGTGACATTCCGATTCATCCTGGCGAGGACAAGATGATATGGAAGCTTTCTGCAAATGGAAATTTCTCCACCAAGACTGCATGGGAGGATGTCAGACAGAAAAAAGCTCCTGATAAACTTTATAACTGTATTTGGAATTCTCACATCAGGCCTAATGTCTCGGTTTTTATTTGGCGGCTTTTACGAGTCTGGGTCTCTGTGGACAGCATTTTGCAAAGAGGTGGTGTTATCATGGCCTCTAAATGCCAATGTTGCTCTCAGGATATCGAACACTTGTTCCTGGCTGGCTACAAGGTGCAACGAGTTTGGCGGTACTTGGAAAATCTTTTTCAAGTTTCACACATGGAGTTTCATTCTATTGATGCCCTCTTGCGTCACTGGTGCTTTTCTATCCCTAATAAAAAACGAACTCATGTGCGATCTATTATCCCATTGATCACCCTCTGGTACATATGGGAAGAACGCAAGAAAGTTCATGGTCAGTCGCATTATTCACAAGATCTGGAATAATATCTTTATTCTCAATCATTCGAAAATCCTTACAGGGGCGAGATGGAAAGGCAATTTTGATGCGGCGGCTGCTTTAATGATCGATACTCAGTTGATTAAAACACATAGATCACGGTGGTTAGGTGGCTTATGCCGGAATTTGGATGGATAAAGGTCAATTCGGATGGAGCTGCGAAAGGAGGTTCGGATGTAGCGGGCGCGGGTGGCCTCGCTCGGGACAAGGAAGGGAGTTTACTCTTCGGCTTCTACCGTTTTCTTCAGGCCAAAGAGAGTTTATTTGCTGAAGTATGGGGCCTTTACGAAATCCTTTTCATGGCAGTAACCAGAGGATATTCTAATATCTGGATTGAAGCAGACTCACAAGTTGTCATTGATTTTATTTGCACATACCGCCTGTTCGTGGGACAAGCTCCACACCCTGATGCTAATTCGTGAGATCATGAGTCGCTGCACCATCAGATGTTCTCATATCCATAGAGAAGGAACCAACAGGCAGATTACTTGGCTAATTTCGCATGCAATAACAAGGATTATAAATTGGTTACGCCGCAATCTTGTGATATGCAATTGAGAAAGTTCATTCAGGAGATGCTCTGAACCTGCCTTATATTAGATATAAAGATGTGGAAGTTTAATTTTACTAATGTCGATTTCGTCTATTTTTGCAGATCATGGTTTTTATGCTTTGTGAAGTTCTTATTTAATGCATGCGGTGCTGACCCTTGCATGGACTATCACGTGTTAAGAGATGTTTGGGAGGTAAACAAGATGTTAATAATGATGGAATATAAGATTCATGTGCATGCTCTGGTTTGCAGATTAACGAGGTGGCGCCATACGTGGAATCGGAGCTTCAGCTATAACTTGTGCGATCTGGCCGACATGGGAAGAGTTGTGATGTACTTAGACTGTGGCTAAGCCTAGTTGTAACTGCTGGAATTTGACGGATATTATGGTACAAAATGTCGTGACTTGAAACCGGGACGAATTGGGAAAGTTCAAAGCACTCCCCAATTTCTTAATTGGCTATACCACGATGGGCATTGATGATTATTTTGGCTACTGACCTTGGAGTGTTGGTTTTAGGATGATATGATCCAGCTTGGTGGGTGCGAAACTAATGTTCAATGTTAAGACGGTCCATTAATATGTATCTTCCTTTTGCGAATTTTGCTTGAAGTCTTTTTGTGCTTTGAACCCTCATAGGGTCGACTTTGAACCCTCATAGGGTCGACTTTGCTAGTCTTATGATGTACTTTGTAAATTTTCCTTTATGATCTATGTAGGAGGGGGGCCTCTTTTAACCCCACGGTCCTCTTGACTGGTTCCAGTTAAAAAAAAAAAATTGTAAATATATTGAAAATAATTAATATTTTCATAAAATAAATTTATAATTAGTATTTATAAATTTATGCTATCTAAATGTATATATTATATATTATTAATAATATTTTCATTTTATATGCATGTGTATCGAGTGTGCCATATTTACTAGTTTTATTAATTTGTGAAGAAGAAGAATGGGAAAATTTATAAAACTCTTGCAACGTCTGGATATAAGTAGGGGAATCATCGCCAATTGGTGTAATTTGGGGTAAATGTCCACGACCCGAATCCATTATCTAAGAAAATTCTAGCTGGAATCGGGTTCGGTCAAACCGACCTATGAAATAACGACATATAGAAAATCTATACTTTAATAAAAAATAAATACTTAATTTTACTAACCCCTAAGTATAGATATTCTCTCTCCACAATTAAACGTGATTTACTTGTCCCAAAAAAGGAAAATACCAATAAAAAAATCTCAAAATTTATAATCTGTCGTCTATTTTCTTCTCCAACTCAAACTCTTTGTACAGAAAAGAAAAAACCCATGGTCGTCTGAAATTTATAAAAATTGTCGTCTATTTTTCTCTTTCTTTATGCTTGCTCTGGTTTAATTTCTTGAAGAAACAGACATACACAAAATTGCATAGAATTGCAAACTCGTCCCTCTCGTTGAAACGGAATATTGAATAAGGTACACATCCTTAATAATAAACTAGTTTTTAACCCAAGCGTTGCACCGGACAATAACTTTAGATAGACTTGTTTAATATATTTTTAATTTTGGATATAGTCAATATATAAGTTTTGTGTAAATTAAAGCATATAGAAGATAAAATATTTAACTAAAATTCATAGGTTGATTTTATTAACCACAATGTAACGATTTAACCAAAGTATAATAATTCTCTACACAAACATGATTTATATAAGATCATATCACTTTTTGTTGGAATTGTGCCATTCCATAGAAAATCTTCAAAATTTCCCTACACCCACGAAAAAATATTAATTAGAAATTTTGAAAGTTTAATTTTTTTTTACAAATAGTTATATTTAAAAATTAAACGTACATGACCTTCCATGTATAAACCCTTAAAAAATAATCCAAGTATAAAATAATTAAGATTAGAGTATTTTTACCTGAATATATCTTTTTTACTCGTCAGCTTTTTTCGGAGGGATACATTGAAAAAATTATACCGCATATATAAAAATTTACAAATATATGAATAATATAGTAATTTCTCAAATAGTAAATTACTAATGATAAAAAGTTGAATATCTTTCTTATTTTTCTTTTTCGTTGTTCATCTAATTTACTGCTACAAAATCGAAAAATAGTGTTTGGGCATAAATATGATTATACATTGACCAAGAAAAATAAAAATTAATATGATTTTACTAAATGAAACTAAATATAAATGTATAATATTCGACAAAAAAAAAATAGTACAAAAAAATCTGTTAGAATTTAACACGTACCTGAAACCATGAACTGGTTTTAGTAATTTTTTTATTCCATTTATGCTGAAATTCTTATAATCATTCTTCAAATAATTTTATATATGTTTCCTACAAAAAATATGTATCAAATATATTTTTAACAATCTTGAGACATAATTAACATATAAAATATTGAAAATATCTTTCTTTTTGTTTTTTCCCCCATTCTATTAGAATCAACTTTCCCAACGTAATCGAGTTCATACGGATTAATAAGGCCATACTTCAGTTATGACACATAAATGTTGACTTTGCTCACGATCAAGTTGGAATTAAATGGCCATATTTCGTGGGGAATGACTTTCTGCTATGCTTTTACTACGAATTTTTACCGTAGTTAATACTGGCATAACAAATCTTTTTGCTACGTTCAAATTTCATAGTAAATAACTTTTACTAAGATTTTTATATCTTTTACTACGGTCTAATTTTTGTAGCAAATAAAATCAAATGACCCTAATCTTTTACTACGAAATAACTAATCGTAGTTAAAAACCCATTACTGACTACGGATAAAAATCTCATACCAAATACTTTTTGATAAAAATAATTGGTTGTTGACATTTTGCTACAATAACTTTATCTTAATTTTATATTTTATTTTCTCATTGAACCGGCTTGTGCCTGCTATAGAATTTTCTATAAGGACCTATATTTTTATTAATCATCAAATGAAGTCAGGAGTTACAAAATACATGTACAAGTATCATTAGAGAAGGAGAACTACCTCCCTTTTTACAAGTATGATCTCACTATGAAAGCAAAATTAAATTGGAGTACTATTCCATTTACAAGATTTAGATAAAGAATCAAATGAAGCTCTTTAGTATGATCCTGGTCCATGCAATTGTTATGGGGTCTCAAGATACGAACCTCTCGCAGCAACAGAGATGTCAACAGTCAGAAATTATAATCTTCCGATGGATGAACAAGGCAGCAGCAACAGAGATGTCAACATCCAGAACTTATAATCTTCCGATGGATGAACAAGGCAGCAGCAAGATGAAATGCCCTCCAACCAATCAACAGAATGATTACAAAACTAGAAAATATGGAACATAAACATCAGAATAATCTTTATTTTTTCTTAGAAAAGCTCAATATTACAACAATAATCAAATCATTCAGTTCAATTAAGAATCAATTCGAACTTCTGAAAAGTCCTTTAAGTTTAACCACCAGGAAACTTATCAAGTAGTCATTCCTCCATATCATCACCATAATAGCCCCTCTTTGTATTATGCAAGAAAACATCAAACTTTATACTAGAATGAATATATGGTAGCAAATTAAGTCTCACCATCATATACACAAGAAGAGAAACCATATCATACAGATAAAGATGATCAGTTCTTACTATTTATACAAAATTAGTCTCATGATATAATCATTCAAGAACACAACATTTGATGTACTAAAATAATAGAATCAAAGAATTTATCAAAACATTTGATTTACCTACCTGAAAGAATGAGCATCAGACTTCTTAACTTTCAAAGCCATCATATTTGGGAAACATCAAATGACCCAAGAAACTTGTGAAGATGATGGTGCATCTTCTCTCACATTTGCACCTGAAAAACAGAATAAATCAAATAACAATTCCATAAAAGTCAATCTATTTTCTATGCTATTTAGTTAAATTTCAACAGAACAAGAAACTAATCCCCACCCCCGAAACATAAATAAGGAGTATTACACTTTTTAAAATTAAAAACCACGAAAAAATTAGATGCTCAAATAGTCTTTCAATTATTCCAAACGAACTGACTACTGTTAATCTAAGCAAACCAAGTGATTTTCACTAGCTTATAAGTAATGCTAAACAAACATAAATTAGATTATCAAAGCCATTAGAGAATCTGGTTAGTGAGATGGATCCAAGAAAAAGCCCAGTCCTTTGATCCAAGAAAGAATCTGGTTACATAAGCAAATGGAATTGATTAATTGAATGGCAAACAAAGATAACATTTTCACTTCAATAATAACATAGATTCGTTTTTTAATAATCAGAATTGCACATATAATGAGTTTGGTGGTATCAACCCAAGTGACACAAAGAAAGAAAACAAGTCCCCAGAAAAATCACACGCACCATTACCATAATTTGAAGATTGACTTTCAAATTGACATCATTTTAAATAAACAGAGGCACAACATTATTCCAAATAAGAAAATCTTACTAAATCAGAAACTTTTCCAACCTCTGAATAATATGCAACTGGGGAATTATATTGGTCAAAGCTATCTCTCAGCCTGAAAATACAAGAAGGGAAGCCCAAAATCACATCACAAAAAGTATTTTTTGTCCAGGCATGGAAAATACAACAAACTAGCCAACTCAAAACGAATTCTTATCACCTGTGCATTTAATTTTTCTCTCAACATAAAATGTAACAAGTAGGTAATTCAAATTATAAACCCTACAATCAAATGTATCTAAATTCTAAACACTCTCAAGAACCCATTCAAAAGTAAAGAAGTCAACAAATTAAATAATCAAACCACTTACTTGATGCCTAGCTTCCCAACTGGTAGACCTTCATTTTACCCAAATCATTGAATTCTCAAACTAAATGAGGAAAAAAGAAAAGCAAAAATTGGGCAAAATAAACAAAAAAAATTAGTTATTAAATATCTAAAAACTAATAAATCTAATATCTAAAAACTCACTACAAAAAATTATAGTTGTTGTGACGAATTCCTGTGACAAAAATTAGCTTCGTCACATATAATATAACTTAAGTGATAAATTTAAAAATCATCACATAAATTTTTTTGAAGTGACAGAAATAAAACTTTCGTCACATGAAATTCATTTCATATGACAAAACTAACTAATCGTCATAACAAAATTATAAATATCTCAAATTATATCCAGATTTTTTATTTATAAAACCTACTGTGACAAAATTTAAATTTATCACAAAAGTCTTAATTTCTTTTTTTTTTTTTTTCAGATAACAAAGTCTTCTTAATTAAGTCCAAAAAACTATCTGGACGAAAAGGAAAATCGCCATAAAAGACTACTAAATTAATTTGAGGAAAACCCAATATACAGCCCAACTATTTGAGTGACGTTTTTTCCTTTGTCATAACACAATACTAAACTGGGCCTGGTTATATTTTTAGGTTAAAAAACTCTTTTAACATTCACCGCCAAAATAACCAATATAAGTTTCTCCTTTTCAAAAATAACTCTCACTCTCTCGCTCAAACCAGCAACTCAATTTCCAGCTCGCACAGCCGCTCCAATTCTCCCTCACGCATCTCAATCACGCAGCTCATCTCTCCATCTCTCAATTTCTCTCTCACCACCCTCGATTCAGGCCAACTCGGACCTTTCGGCGTGAAGCTTCCTCAAATGTCGTTTCGATTCCTCAAGTAGATGAGCAGCTATTGGGCGTGAAGCTGTTCCCAAGCTTGGTTTGGCCCTCAGAGCTTCGATTCCTATTTTTAGTCGGGCAAATGGTGAGTTTTTACCTTTTCAACCTTCTTAAGATGCAATTTCGTAGTTAGGTTAAAATATTAGGATTTATCGTAACGTGGTCTAAGTAGAGGCCTAAATCTTGATAAGATAGTGAAACTGTTAAAAAGGAAAGTACAAATACTCAGGGTGTGTAATTGATATGATATTATTTACTTTCCTTTCGTAAATTACTCTTGTACAATATATACTCTTGTAATTAGTTTACAGTGATACACACAGAAATAATACAATATTCCTTCTCCTCGAATTATGTCTTCTCTAATATCTAACATGGTATCAGAGCGGGTGACAATCTATTAACGGATCTGATCTTTGCTCATCAAATATCGGTACCTTTCTCGGCCGTGGCCGACGAAACCAGCAGCAATTCCGGCAAGGAGTCACAACAGCCCGTCGACTCCTTGGCCACACAACTCGCTAGTATTCTCCAGAACCTGCAGCCCCAAACCGAAACCAATCAAACACAACATATACCTCAGAATATGTCAATAAGCATAAAATTAAACCAGTCAAATTACTTCCTATGGGCTCGATTAGTAAAAATCGCAATCGGAGGTAGAGGCAAGCTTAGCCATCTCACCGGAATACCCTCACCACCAACACCAGAAAATTCAACATACAGTAAATGGGAGCAAGCAGACCTGATTTTCTGCCCATGGCTTCTAGAAAATATGGAGTCGGAACTAATCCCGGCACACACCGAATACCCATTGGCAAAGGCAGTATGGAGCGCCCTTCAATCCACCGACAACCAAGGTGGAGATGGACTTCAGATTTTCGATCTCACTGTCCGGGCAAATAATCTCAAGCAAGGGGGAGAAAGCATCGAAACTTATTACAATGAACTCAAAGGATCTGGCGAGAGATTGACATCCGGCAACCAAATCCCATGGTGAATGAAGAGGACGCACGAACCTTTAATCGCCTCAGATCCGAAACGCAATTGTTCCAGTTTCTTGCCGGGATTGACGGTAAATACGACGCCGACCGGAGAGATCTTCTAAAAGAAAGTCCTCTTCCGACGGTCAAACGCGCCTATGCCACCATCCGACGAGAGGGAACGAGACGAGAGATACTCGGTGGGCGGAACTCAACATTGGCGGACGGTGGCGGAGTAGGATCGGGATTTCTCGCCGGGAAATCAAGCGGGAGAAATCAGGCGGCGGCTGGACAATGGGGCGCCACCAGGCCCCAAGCGGAACCGCCTAAGCGAAACTCGGTAGTTCCGCGACGAGGTGGCGGCGGACAAAACACCAGCGGCGACGGACAGGTGATGTGTGAACAGTGCAAACGGAGCGGACACACCAAAGATAACTGTTACAAGATTATTGGCTGGCCAGAGGGGTGGCGTAGTCGCCTCCATGACAGCGCGACGACCATCCGTGAAGGAGAGAGAAGGGCGACGGCGCACACAGCGCAGGTGAACCAAAGAACTGATGAAGAAGAAACCCCAGTGGAGGCTAGCAGCGGAAGGACAGGCTCGGCGTTTTTAGGTATTAGGGGTGGATGGGTGAAATACCCATCCTACCCCTCACTTAATAATAATATTGCTCTTAAGTCCAATGTTGAGGTTGACCGTAATATTGCTCTTAAGTCCACTGTTGAGGTTGACCGTGACTTATGTAAGTCAAACAAGCAGACAAATTTAAATTTGGCATTTCACACAAATACCAGTGGCGGTGGAAAAAATGATCAATGGATCTTTGATTGTGGGGCTACTGATACTATGACATATGATCGGTCAGATTTGGTTGGATGCATTATCCCAAAAAAACTGTCAATTCAGGACGTGAATGGGGGAATGTCACCTGTTCACGGAGCAGGAACAGTTAATTTATCTCCCTCATTAACATTGAAGAATTGTCTTTACGTACCAAATTTGTCGTGCAAATTGCTCTCTATTAGTCATGTTACGAAGGAATTAAACTGTGCAGTGCTGATGTTTCCCACTTTTTGCCTTTTGTAGGATCTTCAGTCAGGGAGAGTGATTGGGCGTGGTACTGAACGTCGTGGATTGTACTATGTGGACGAGGTTGCTCACCACAGAACTGCAGCGCTTGCTCACGGGACAGTGAATCGCCAACAGTGGTTGTGACACCGTCGATTGGATCATCCATCTATAGGGTATCTTCAGTCTTTATTTCCGAGTATTTTTCCTCAGAACAGTCAATTAAATTGTGAAACATGTATTCTTTCCAAGAGTCATAGACAACAGTTTTCCACATCATATACTAGGGCTACAGATTTTTTTCTCTTGTTCATTCTGATGTATGGGGTACTGCCCCGAATACTGGTGATCATGGATTTAAGTATTTTGTATTATTTGTGGATGATTGTTCTAGAATGATGTGGGTTTACTTTCTAAAAAATAAATCTGATGTCCCCTCAAAATTTATGGAGTTTTTTACACTGGTTCAGACTCAGTTTAAGTCTCACATTCAGATCCTTAGGTCCGACAATGGGGGGGAATATGTGGATGATTGTTCTAGAATGATGTGGGTTTACTTTCTGAAAAATAAATCTGATGTCCCTTCAAAATTTATGGAGTTTTTTACACTGGTTCAGACTCAGTTTAAGTCTCATATTCAGATCTTTAGGTCCGACAATGGGGGGGAATTTGTTAATACCACTCTAAAAAGGTTTTGTCAGGATCATGGGATAATACATCAGACTTCGTGTCCCCATACCCCTCAGCAAAACGGGATAGCTGAACGAAAAAATCGCCAACTTCTTGAAATGTCTAGGGCTTTTTTGATAGAATCGAATTGTCCCAAATCTCTTTGGCCCGAAGCTGTTGCTACTTCGGTTTACCTTGTCAATCGACTTCTCACCAAAGCATTGCATCTTGAAACACCCCTGCAGTACTTGAGTCGCAAGGTTAGCATCCCGTCTTCTCTAGCTCTGCCTCCTAAAGTTTTCGGCTGTTCGGTGTTTTTCCACATTCCCAAACTGAACCGTAACAAACACTATCCTTGCTCCATTAAGTGTGTCTTTGTGGGCTATGGGGTTCATCAGAAGGGGTATAGATGTTACCATCCGGGCACTCGACGTCTGTATACGTCTATGGACTGTGATTTCCTCGAGGCCGAATATTTCTTCTCCTAACCAGGTTGTCAGGGGGAGACTAGACAGGATCCACTAGGTTGGGTGTCACACTCTTAGCCTGACATAGTCCTACCAGAGCAAGTAGGCGGAACCACCGAGCGGACCAGTCCCACAGAACATTCGTCCACTCCAATCACTCAAACCAATGCAGGTGGTGCTGAGAATCCTGAACCATATATGGTGCAAACACAGGGGGAGATACAAAGTGAGACAGTGCAGGAAAACAGATATGTCTTACCTCCAAGAGTAAATTGGGGGGGGGTCCCTCCCAAGAGGTATGAACCAGAGCATACAGGAAGAACTCCCAAATATCCAATAGCTGAAATAGCTAAAGGAAACCTGTCCCAGCGGGCCCTGTCATATGCAACTTCAGTTCTCTCTACTAGAGTCCCGACTAAAGTAGAAGAAGCTCTCACAGATGACAAATGGGTTCGTGCTATGGAGATAGAAATGGAAGCACTTGATAAAAATGCCACTTGGAAAAAATGCACACTTCCCAACGAAAAGAAGGTAGTAGGCTGTCGGTGGATCTTTACTGTGAAACATCGAGCAGATGGAAGCATTGAGAGGTATAAAGCCAAACTAGTGGCAAAAGACTATACACAAACCTATGGGATAGACTACTCTGAGACCTTCTCACCAGTGGCGAAGATTGACACGATCAGAGTGTTGTTCTCGATAGCAGCTAACCGGGATTGGAAGCTACATCAGTTTGATATCAAAAATGCGTTCCTGCATGGAGACCCCAGAGAGGAAGTGTACATGGAACCCCCGCCAGGGTTTACTCATGGTTTCGGGAGTAGAGAAGTGTGCAGACTACGGAAAACTCTATATGGTTTAAAACAGTCACCCAGGGCCTGGTTTGGAAGATTTACAACTGCCATGAAGGAGTATGGTTACAGTCAAAGTAACTCTGACCACACACTCTTCCTGAAAAGAAAAGACGGCTTGGTTACATGTCTTATCATCTATGTGGATGATATGATCATCACCGGACATGATACAGAAGAAATTTCTCAGCTAAGGAAGAGTCTGTTTCAGGAGTTTGAGATGAAAGATTTGGGAGAACTAAAGTATTTCTTGGGGATAGAGGTTCTAAGGTCCAAACAAAGCATCTTCATCTCACAGCAAAAGTTTGTTCTTGATCTTCTGACCGAGATTGGGCTTCTTGAGTGTAAGCCAGCTGACACTCCGATGGTCGTTAACCATGGATTACAGATAGAAGAGGGGGCAGAGGAGGCTGATAAGGGTCAGTACCAACATTTGGTTGGGAAACTGATTTACCTCTCACATACTCGACCGGATGTGGCCTACGCAGTAGGAGTCTTAAGCTAATTTATGCACCAGCCCCAGAAGAGTCATATGGACGCAGCGATCAGAGTCTGTAGATATCTGAAGGGGCATCCGGGAAGAGGTGTACTGTTTCAGAAACATACACATCTCGACATTGGAGCTTACACTGATGCAGATTGGGCTGGAAACCCAATTGATAGAAGGTCGACCTCTGGATATTTTACTCTAGTTGGAGGAAATTTGGTGACTTGGAGAAGTAAGAAGCAGAAAGTTGTAGCTCTCTCGAGTGCAAAAGCAGAATTTCGAGGTATTGCACGAGGAGTGGCTGAGGTGCTATGGCTGAGGAAGTTACTGGCAGAAATTGGTTTTCCAGCAGTCGGAGCTTGCAAACTTAATTGTGATAGTCGGGCTGCCATCAGCATTTCAGAAAATCCAGTACAGCACGACCGAACAAAGCACGTTGAGGTAGATAGACATTTCATTAAAGAGAAGTTGAAAGAGCAGATTATTGATATCCCGTTTGTGAGATCTGAAGATCAATTGGCGGATATCCTTACTAAAGCTGTAAATGGGAGGATTTTCAATGAAGTATTACGCAAGTTGAACATCGCAGATCCGATAATCAACTTGAGGGGGAGTGTTAGAAAGGAAAGTACAAATAGTCAGGGATTATAATTGATATGATATTATTTACTTTCCTTTGGTAAATTACTCTTGTACTATATATACTCTTGTAATTAGTTTACAGTGATACACACAGAAATAATACAACAATATTCCTTTCTCCTCGAATTATGTCTTCTCTAATATCTAACAAAAACAGGTTTTGATAATTATAATTTTACTAGCATTGTGTTAGTTAATATAGTCTCTAAATTAATATATTGTATGATAGAGGGGGAAAATGAAGATTATATTAAACCCGGGAGAGAAGATTCCTACGGCATTTGTGGACGAGTTTGCAGAGGCGATTGGAGTTGTTATCAGAACTAGTGCAGAACTTGTTGGAGTATCTTTGTGGAGACAAATCCCTGAAACCGATAAAGAAGTTTGTCGTCGATGATTATTGGTAATTTACGCATCTTTTATCAATTAATATAGAATTTGTCTTTTTTCCTAAAAATTTAGTCATTCTTATTTAATGGAGTAGTAACATGATGCATTAATTTGATAGCAATGGTTTGAATTTGAAAACTGGGAGACTGGACGTATTCAAAAATTGGTAAATCGAGGATTTCAGTCTAGCTACAGACACTGGAGAAACAGATTGCATGACGAGTACAAGAAGCTTGTGGCGAAAGAGCAGAATCCACGACGACAATGTCCTCGTTTGGAGTTGACGAGGCTACAGTGGCATTCTGTTTGTGATTGGTTTGAAAATGAAAACTTTAAGGTAACATAAGAATACAAATTTTTAAATAATTTTTACATTCTTTAATATTTTTATTTTTCTTAGAAAAATGATCTAATGTTATTTATTGGTATTGTATGTTAATGTAGAACCGGTCTAGTATCAACTCCAAAAGCCGCAAAGCATTGCCTTATAGTCATACTTCGGGAAAAGTTCGATTCCTTACTCGTTACAGGAAGATGGTATGTATGATTGTGTTTTTTTTCTCATGAATATAACCTTAGATTGGGAATAAGCATTATGCTAATACATTTGATATTTTCTACAGGCTAATCCTAGCAAGATTCAGTTGTGGAAGGATAATCACCTTGATAAAAGTGGACAATTTGTGAATTCTGAAGCGAATGAACATAGGTAAGTTAGTTTACATTATTTATATATAATCACCTCAATAAGAATTGAAAATTGATTAATAAAACTAACTTTAGTGCTTTTCGGCTTTTGAAAAAAGCTGTAAGCTACTGTGGTGGGAGTTTATTAAGATTGTGAGTGTTGTTAAATCATGATGAAGTTTGAGAGAAAAAGATTTTTTTGATGTAAAACTATCAGAGTGGATGAATATTATGTGAGAAATAAGTTGTTGAGATATGGGGAACATCTGAGCTGCATCTCAAGAAGCAAAGAAGCTGGATGAATGTGATCATTGTTAAATAATTTTCTTTGATTATTTCCTACATCTGATCTTATCTAAGTTATTATTTGGTGCCATATGTATATCTTGTAGTCCAAAATGAATCAATTAGAGGTTGCATCAATGGAAAAAGAGGGAGAGCCCATGTCTGAGGATGAAATTCTTGTATGTACACTTGGCCGTCGATCAAGTTATAAAAAAGGAATGGGAGGTGGGATAGAAGTAGCAAGTGACAGTAATTGTTCAAGTGCACAACAAAATTCCAAACTTATGGAGAAGTTGGAGAAGACTCAAACTGAGCTTGATTTAGAAAATCAAAAGATTGATACTCTCACTGAAAATTTGGAAGAACAAAAGGAGATCAGCAAAAGTTATGATGTAAACTTTGAAGCACTTCAAGTACAGGTGCAACAAATGCATACACTATGGCTGAAGATGCAATCCAACAAAATTTGATGAGGTATCTTATCTTATTTGGCAATATATCTCATAGTTTCCATAATAAGGATATTGCTTGGTTATGTTTTTCCACATGGTGTGCTTGTGGTGCTGAATTGATAAATTTTGTGTGAAATTGTAGGGCATTTTAGTGATGATGGACCAGACATGTTTGGAGAAGCAACTTATTTTTCGCATAAGAGATTGGTTTTTTGGATAAATACTTAGCTTGTTAGTTCTTAAATTTTGATGATATTAGTGCTCTTAAAATTTGTTTATCTTGTTCTCATAGATTGAATTTTATATAGATGGAGTTGATGTTTTGGTCGGATGTAAGATACGAGTTGCAGTGGCAAATAATTTTTTATATAAATGTGTGAATCTTTTATGAGAGAATGTCAATATAACTAAATGTATTTAATTTTTAATTATAGTATTGTATCTATAATAGTTGTTATGAATTAGTTTATAAATGTATTTTGTCTAACAGGAAGTATTGAAGGTTTTATGGCAAAAATATATTTTATAATTAAATATTCTTTTGTGGCGAAAAAAATATTGTCACATATATGAGTAAAGAAGATAGGTTGTTGTGACGAAAATTTTGTTATAGTGACAAACATTTAGTTTTATGTGACGAATATTTCGTCATAAAAAGAGGGTCTTATATGACGATTTCTCTTTCATAACATATTTCTAGTGACGAAATAATAATTTGTCACATAATAGCTTTTGTGACATGGCTGACATGACGAACGTTGTGACGAAATCATTGGTCATATAAACTGTTCATGACGAAATTATGGGCTTATGTGACGAAAAAATTCGTCACAAAAAACTCAATTTTTTGTAGTGACTAAGGATCCATAAATTGATAACTTGCAGTCTAACCCAAAGATAAAAGGGGAAAGAAAAATGATGAAGAACTAGAAAAAGTATGCTTTGTACGTAAGGTACTCCCCCGAGAATAACAACTGGTTAGTGATAAATCCCGCTATTTGATGGCCCTCAGCCCGATTGTGGTGAAGATAGACGACGTTGCTGTTCGATGGAAGGAGATGGTGGGCAATGGTTTTTTTAACAAAATTAGGAAGAAGGAATTTTTCTATTTTTTTGGAGTCAATTTATTTGATCATTTGTTTGAAATTGAAAATAACCCAAGTAGAATAGAGGGAAATGAAAATTTTAGATCCAAAATTTTTTAGTTTTCATGGTACGAAACAATTAATGAAACAGCGTCGTTTTAGTTAAGTATTTACTATGATTTGTCTTATTTTGTGTATATTTGTTACGATACAAATTGCGTAGCAAATAACTACTTTTTGCTACGTTTTAAATGCGTAGTAAATAACTTCGTAGTAATAGCCCATTTTTCTTGTAGTTAACTCATTGATAACGTATTAATCATTAATTTATATTGAATAAAAGATAATTATATTAAAATTTCAAAAAGAGATAAAAGTTAAATGCTTTGAAATAATCGTTGGATAGAAAAATCATAATAATGATCAGTGATGGTATATCATATTTTGGACCTAGTCTAATGGGCTGTAATGGACGTGATTTATGGGCCTGAGTAAGAAAAGTCTAATTATATATTTTAAAGGATAATTATTTGGGAATAATTCTTATTCTTTAAGGATATTCTTATATTTTAAACGAAATTCTTATATGAACAGGTTTCTCGTCTTTTAGAGATTATTAATAGATAATGATAAAATAGAGAGAGATAAAGAAAAGAGTTCTAGTTTGAAAGGGACTAGGATTATTATTTTATCTATAAATATGGCTCCATCATAACCATAAGATTCAATCTAAAAATATCTCGTAAAACTACGACGTATTGAGGTATGCGTGAAATTAATACGCATCAATCTCTAAAATCCGTACATCTGTCAATGCATTATTCTTTTTCTACGAATAAACTAAAATTAATTAATTGGGTGTAATTGGATTATAATCTTTACATGTAAATCTATTTTCTTAGATAAACATTAACAAAAGGCATAATATTTGATATGTATATTTTTAAAACTAAAACTATGAAAAGTTTAAGTTAAAAATCAACCAAATAAACAATTATTATTTCTGTAATTCATGACATTCTAAAAAAACAGTGTGTAATAAGTCTTACATGAGGTAGTTTCAATCAAAATAATAAAATTCCAAATCACGTAACACGTTTAGGTAAATACGTAATATATATGTTGCACGGACACGGACACGGACACGGGGACACGGATACGACATGACACGGACACGGGGACACGGATTTTTCAAAAATTTTAGGACACGACCCGACATGGCTGAGTAATATAAATTTTAATAAAAAATATAAATATTCATATATAATATTTGTACAAACATTCATAATTGAAAAATAAACTATTACAATAATATTATGTTAAATGAACATTAATATTATTTGTGGATTATAATATTGTGAACAAATGAAAATGATAGAAAAAATTAATTTAAGATCCTTAAAATTGAAAAAATATAAAAAAATTGAATTTTTTGTGTCCTTTTCGTGTCTCAGCCGTGTCCCTCGCGTATCCCAGCCGTGTTCCCGACGTGTCCGAATTTTTTTATTCTTTTTAAATTTTCAGACACTTTTTGTCATGTCCGACACGTGTCGGACACGGCACGGCAAAAAAATTTGCCGTGTCCATGCATTCATGCGTAATATAGTCATATTTTGTATATAGAAAAAATAGGTAAATAAAATAGAGATAGTGATATGTGATAGTTTTTAAAAGAAAGTTTATGAAAGATCTTTCAAAAAATATAAATTGTGAAATGATACATACATATATATATTTCAAAAGTGAAATATATATTAGTATAAATGAAATAGTGATAATATTTTTTAAAACATAATTTATAAAATATCTATTCAAAATAAAGTGTGAATAAAAATATTTTGTAAATGTAAAATTATTTTATGAATTCACTTAATATATGGTTAGCCAAATTAAAGTTAGTATATAATGGAGTTACAAAAAATTAAATGATTTATGAGTTACGAAAATAGTTAGCCAAATTAAAGTTAATATAACGTGGAGTTACAAAAAATAAATAATTTAGAAGTTACAAAAAGTATTTATAGAAATATGTTATATGGCAATTTGGTCAAATATTAACTTATCCACATCATTGCCACATAAACAAAAATTAGACACATAAGATGCATCTATTTTATATCTATATATATATATGATAATGTGGCTACTTATTATTATTGAGTTCATCACTATTTAACTTGTTTGATTGAATTTGTAACTTTTTGCTATTTATTTATGTTTATGTTATTTTATGATCTCAATTGCATAAGTATATTGTGAATCTAAAGTTCTAATACCAAAAAAGCCTGACTTTTGACGAGAAGCACAAATTTAGTGCTGAAAATTTAATAATAATCTTTTGTTTTTTTAAGGACAAGCAACATATATTACTCTAAATCAACATAAACAAAACCCGAGCAAACTCAGGAATATCCATGGAACCTACGCAAGCCGAAACTGCATTTCTAGTAATGGAATGGGCAACACATTTTTTCTCCCGGTGAACAAACGAAAAGGAAACCGAAGTAAACGAAGTCACTAAACTCTTAACATCATCAACCAAAATCCCAGTATGGGAAAAATCATCATCAACCGAACCAAGCCGAGTCATGAGGCCAAGACAGTCCCCCTCAATCACCACTGAACGCCACCTAAAGTCACGAGCCAGCCGCAACGCAGACCTCGCAGCCAGCGCCTCGGCCACCTCCGGATCTTGACAATGTGATCGGACATCAGTCTCCCAACCAATAACCATCCTAGAGCTATCACGAGCCACAACCCCAATACCAGGAGAGTTAGAGCCTTGGAAAACCGCCCCATCAAAATTGACCTTAACCACGCCGAACTAAGGCTTAGCCCAACGAGCCCGTTTACGGCGCACATCCAACCGAACCTGCCGCTGGAAAAGCTCACGAAAAAGACCATCTTAGGTATTCACATGTTGAATCAAATCAGGCGGGAGCATAGGATCATGGCATAAACGCCACAAGAAGATGCGAACCTTGGGCGGAGCATGAACTGACCAAATCTTCAACCAAACCGGATCAGACCGTCGCACGGAAGGAGACGGCCGACGCTGCGCCAGTTCCTCACGAGCCAAATAGTACGCTGACTTAACCGCAAAATGTCCGTCTTTCGTGAAATGCCAAACTAGTTTATCAGATGCCGTAGAACTACTCAAGGGAATAGCCAAAATGATCCGGGCGTCGTCCTACACAAACGTGTTCTCAAACAATTCCCTATTCCAACCACTCCCATCATGTACCATAAGATCCGAAACCCACACAGGATGTAAAAACACATCAAGCCAAAACTCAAGAATGGTAGGTTTATCTTTCGGGAGCCATGCATCTCCCGAAACTTGAATATCACGACCGGACCTGACACGCTAACGTCGACCCTGCATCACCAAATACCGCGCGCTAAACACACTACGCCACGCAAACGATGGGTTCCTTCCCACAGTAGCTTGATCAATTCCCGTGAGAGGAAAATAACGAGCTTTGTAAAGCCTCCCAATCAAACTGTATGGCCTCTATATCAATCTCCACACCTGTTTAGCCAATATAGCTTTATTAAAACACCGCAGATCCCGGAATCCAAGCCCCCCATCCCGCTTAGAATTACATAACTTATCCCACGCCACCCAATGAATCTGACTCCGATCCCTGTTATTCTAGAAGAAATCCCGTATCATAGTTTCAAGCTCCTCAACGAACGTGTAGCGCCCAGGCCCTACAGCCTTTGGACCCGAACGAGTTCCTAAGCCGTGACATGACATCACCACTCATTAATTCGCCCCGACCAATGGATTTAACCAAGGCAATAGGCAACAGTAATCCCAACAACTAAACATATAAAATAGTATCTAAAACAAGTATTAGCGGAAGCATTTAACAAGATAGCAGATAATAACCAAATATGCCGGCACGGCCATATAAGTACCTATACAACCAAAATGTTGTTTCCTAGCTCACACAGGAGCCAATTACATAAGTATAATAACAATATTTAAAATATCAGTGAAAAGGAGAACGGGGTATCCATAGGGGTATCTAGAAAAGACAACAATATCTAGGACCTCACAAACCAAAATAAGATCCTAACTATACAACTGTTGCCCATCCGACACACAAGATATGTCGGCTTCCCCATCTATACCTAAAGCAAGAACCAAAATGAGGGGGTGAGTTCAAAATAACTCAATGAAGATTAATACATAGATATAACAGTGCAAGATCAAGGTACAGATCCGGTTTTAGCGGGAAACTAGATATAATGATTTTAAAACCCGAATTTGCACTTCGTCTTGATATAATAATAACAGGAACAGTAAACAAGTCCAATGATACAATGATTATCCCGGCGAGAGCCGGCCTCCACCTTATAACTCCCAACAATGAACAGGAAAGAAATACTCCCAACACCGTTTGTCAGATCAAGGAGCAACCCGAGATCCGACCAGGAAACTCTGGGGTTTAATGACAACGTGCAACAAATGCAACGCCACCACCACCCTATCTAAAGCCTGCCAAGCACCAACATACTCTAAACAAAGCTGCCAAGGTGGAAATCATATACTTGGATCGACCCTAGACGCTCGTCTCCAGGTCTCACCTCCTATATAATTCCCGGGCCCATGACAATACAGGAAACTCTGGGGTTTTCTCGCTTTTCAAAATAGGACTGCAAGGATGCAGTAAACAGTGAACAGGGATGCAGGATTGGTGAGGGGATTGGGTGTAACGAACCAACGAATCAGTCTAAATTGTTACTTAAAACCCCAAATGGTTTGTCTCATTTTCATTTAAATAATGTACTATATATACTTTGATATTAAACCATTTTTGCTCGAAACCATTAAGATATATCTCGAAATATCTATTAAAGTATACAAGAGAGGAAAACGTAAAGCAAATAGAGCACATAAGGGATGGGTAGTTGGTTCACAATTACATATTTACATATATATGTCCTTGCCCAGTTGAAAGAAGTTAGAAACCCTCACCTGGATTGTCAAAAGAGTATACGAGCTAGACACGGGCTCACTGACTGTCCTCCTAGGACTGATTTGAAAGACATAGGACCTAACGGGTCAAAATAGACTTCTAGAAACACGAAAAATGCTATAAAAGATGAACGGCTAAACAAATAGTTCCACAATCATACATACAATGTTTAACACTCACAAGGAAGGTGTCACGTAAGTTTCGGGTCAAACGGACCTCATATGCAAAAGTTAAAAATTTTATCGAAAACTTAAAGTACTATTCATTATCAGAACACGTCATAAATTCACAATTTATGCAATTCATATATATATTAACATAATAGAATACATGTGTGAAGAAAAAATTCGGAAAAGACGAGTCTCGGATAGGCCTACAGTGCAATGTAGCACTGTTCCTTCCAGAAGCAAATGTGAAATAGTCACAGGGTCAAGGCTGTGAGTAAGAGGCCGTGAGTAAGGGGCCGTGATTGTGACAGTCACATGCATGGTCTCTCGTCACAAGGTGAGAGGAGGCCATGAGCATGTTCACGGAGTACAGGCACCCCGTGACTGGAGGCTGTGACAAATCCGAGTATCAGTAGAAAAACACAGCGTGCGAGGAAGAACAGCAGAAAAACAACATAAATCATCATCACGTAAAATCCACTTCTCCAATCATGTTCAAATTTTGACACAAGTTCATACACTTCATAACACTCATTTACATCCAAACAACACATAAAACCAACAAGATTTGCACTCATAATCATCAATTACACAATATCCTCAACTATTCATCAACTCATGCTAAAATCAGTAAAAATAAGATGGAATGAAAGGAAATCTGGTACCTACACGTAGAGAGGATCGAGTGGAGTTCGTAGGAATTCACGGTGCCTAAATCCGTCCACAAACGAGCAAGAAATGTCGAGTTGAGTGAAATCTCAAAACCTAAGAAATCATTCTCTTCTTTTTCTCTTTTGAACATGAATAGTGGAAAGAAATAAAAGAGAAAATGGTTGTTTTTGTTCCAAAAAAAAATATCTAAGACTTTCTATTTAAGGAAAGTAGGGGTCAAAGTGCAAATTTTCAAAAATTAGGCTTCAGGGACTAAAACGCAAATAAGTCGATATTATACTCATTTCGAAGATAACAAAATTACGAATACAACCGGTATCGAAAACGCAATTAAGCACATAATTCACGAAATTACGAGAAATGGGGGAAAAAGAATAGAAATATCACGATAAAGCATACCCAATTCTTATTAAAAGTTCGGGTCGTCACAGGACAAGTCCGGCAACTTGAAACAGCCCATAGCATAAGCCGGTATAGCCTATAACACCGCCTTCACCAACACCTCTTTACCTGCGAGCGAAAGAAACTTCTCCGAAAAGCCCTTCACCTTATTCCACACCTTCCTTCTAATAGAAGAGAATACAGCCGCCTTCGTTCTCCCAATTTAATAATAATCTTAAGAAAGCTACAAATATGATTTACTCGGTTGAACATGTCTTGATCCAATACGTAGTCTATTTTGTATAACTCAGCATTATCAATCAGTGTTAATGTATATAGGAGATTTCTTAGTCAGTAAGATAATATAGGGTTATTACGAGAAATGGGGGAAAAAGAATAGAAATATCACGATAAAGCATACCCAATTCTTATTAAAAGTTCGGGTCGTCACAGAACAAGTCCGGCAACTTGAAACAGCCCATAGCATAAGCCGGTATAGCCTATAACACCGCCTTCACCAACACCTCTTTACCTGCGAGCGAAAGAAACTTCTCCGAAAAGCCCTTCACCTTATTCCACACCTTCCTTCTAATAGAAGAGAATACAGCCGCCTTCATTCTCCCAATTTAATAATAATCTTAAGAAAGCTACAAATATGATTTACTCGGTTAAACATGTCTTGATCCAATACGTGGTCTATTTTATATAACTCAGCATTATCAATCAGTGGTAATGTATATAGGAGATTTCTTAGTCAGTAAGATAATATAGGGTTATTATTGTAATTGTACATTTATTGTGATCCTATATATAATTAAGTTCTGCCCTAATTGGGGTAAGACGAACAATTACTTTTCTACATGGTTTCAGTTACTGGGTTTAATCCCTAAGAAATTTCTATGGCTTCTCTAACGGCACCGCAAGTTTCTTCATCTACTGCTATCTCAACTACATCAATTCCTATTTCTATCCTCTCTTCAACCACCTTAACAGGTGATGCTTCAATGGCAGGCCTTCATAGTTCTCTTTCCTTTGGTTCGTGTCCACCATACTCTAGTTTTCCTTCTATTTTTCCAGCACCGCTACCCCACTCATATATCCCATCCTCACACCAAAATCTTAATCATCTCTTTGTTCTACCATCTGCGTACTCTTCGACGCCAATCCTTGTAGCTCCTAATATCACTCACCTCGTTACGCTTAAATTAGATTCTACTAATTATTTGCTCTGGAAATCTCAATTCATGCCAATTTTACTCTGTAATGATCTATTGGGTTATATCGACGGAACGAGGCCGTGTCCTCCTCAATATTTGCGCGACTCAACCGGTCGTGAAATCCTGAATCCATCATATGCTGCTTAGGTGAAAATGGATTAGTATTTATTGTCGTGTCTCAATGCAACTCTTACAAAAGAGATTCTTCAAGAAGTTCATGATTTAACTACTTCTCGAGCAGTTTGGGTGTCGCTGGAGCGTCGTTTTCTTGATAATGTTGCAGCCAATGAACTGCAACTCAAACTTCAACTTTAGTCCTTAAAGAAAGGATCTCAGTCTATGAGTGAATATCTTCGGTCACTCAAATCAATTGCCGATTCTCTTGCAGCTATTAATTCACCAATTATATCTACGCTTCAAAGTTTTGGTCATATTCAATGTAGCCGTCAGACTTCTAATTTCTGTTCCGATTGTCAGTTAGGAAAATCTCAGCGTTTACCCTTTTCTCCAGTTGGGCGTCATAGTACTATTCCCTTGTTTTTAATTCATTCTGATGTATGGACTTCTCCATGTTATTCATCCTCTGGCTATAAATACTATGTTATTTTTATTGATGATTGCACCCGTTTTTCTTGGGTTTATCCCATGCGTGCTAAGTCTGAAGTGTTCCAACATTTTTGTTCCTTCAAGACTCTTGTTGAAATTTTATTTTCTACTAAAGTTCGTGTATTTCAAAGTGATGGTGGTCGTGAATTTGATAATCAGGCTTTCAAATCTTACTTTAATACTCATGGGATTCAATTTCGTATGTCCTGTCCAAACACACCACAACAAAATGGTGTGGCGGAATGCAAACATCGACATATTTCTAAGATGCTTCGAACTTTACTCATTCATGCTCGGTTGCCTATTGAATTTTGGGTTGTTGCTCTTTATACTACTATCTTTACTATAATAGGCTTCCCAGTCCCACTCTTCATGGAAAAAGTCCATTTGAACTCCTTTTTGGTCATTCACCTAATTATTCATTATTTAGAGTTTTTGGATGTGAATGTTATCCCAATCTCACAGCAACTGCTCCTCACAAGTTGTCTCCTAGATCAGTTAAGTGTGTCTTCATATGCTATGCTTCTCACTATAAAGGGTATAGATGTCTCGATCCTGCTACAAATCATGTTTATACTAGTCGTCATGTCATTTTTAATGAAACTTCTTTTCCATATTCTACTCTTCTTTCGTCTCACGCTTCCTCAAACTCTGAGAATTCATCTTTATCTCCTATTTTGCTTTCATTCCCTCACTCAGAAACTTATGGATTTAATTTGTCTTCAGAGTCGGCGCCAATCGTTACTAATGTCACTACAGCAGCCCCGTCTTCTTCCATAGATAATATGCCTTCTCCAGGTAATCATCTAATTTCCTCTCCGTCTTCTCATACAATTGTCTCGCCATCATTGCAAAACTCTCATAGTTCTTCATCACAACTTCCCGCCCTCCCTTCTCCCATGTCTCAATCACATACAAGTTCGTCTAATCTTAATTCCACTACTCCATTGTCTTCTTCTCGTACTTCCACTTCTCATCATCCCATGATAACTAGGTCTCGTGCAGGAATCCATAAGCCTAAAAATATCATTTCTTTATCATCTATGCTTTTAGAAGAACCCACTTGTTTCTCAATGGCTGTTAAGGATCCAAAATGGCGCTCTGCCATGGCCGATGAATTTAATGCCTTAATAGCTAATAATACTTGGAAGTTGGTCCCATATGATCCTACTAAGAACCTTATAGGGTGTAAGTGCGTTTATAAGATTAAACTTCAATCGGATGGTACAATGTTAAAAATGCCTTTTTACATGGTCTTTTGCATGAAGAAATCTATATGAAACAACCCCCTGGTTTTGTCGATCCTAAATTTCCGACTCATGTTTGCAAATTGCAGAAGGCAATTTATGGTCTCAAGCAAGCCCCTCGCGCTTGGTTTCAACGGTTTAGCTCTTTTCTACTTAGTGTTGGGTTTCATTGTAGTAAGGCAGATAATTCCATGTTTATTCGGCGATCCCGTTCGGACATTCTCATTTTATTATTATATGTTGATGATATTATTCTTACACGGAGCTCTTCAACTTGTGTTACTTCTTTTATTGGTCACGTTTCTGCGACATTTGCTATGAAGGACTTGGGTGATTTGCATTATTTTCTTGGTATTGAAGCTTCACGAACCTCTACTGGTCTATTTCTTTCTCAAGCTAAGTATACCACTGATTTATTGAATAAGTTCCAACTGCTTAATGCTAATTCTGTTAGCACTCCTATGGTCTCCAAGTCTCAGCCTTCTATTAATGATGGTGAACTTCTTCCAGACCCAACTCAATATCGAAGCATGGTTGGTGGACTTCAATATCTTGCCCATACATGTCCTGATATCACTTATGCGGTAAGTATTGTTAGCCAGTTTATGCATTGTCCTCGAACCATTCATCTCCAAGTTGTCAAACGAATTTTTCGCTATTTAAAAGGGACACTTGGTCATGGCTTGCTGCTTAAAGCTTCTACTTCTGAAAAATTAATTGCTTATGCCGATGCCGATTGGGCTGATTGCCCGGATAGTAGAGGCGATCCATCTCTGGTTACGCAATTTTTTTAGGATCCAATCTTATTTCTTGGAGTGCAAAGAAGCAACCTACCGTTTCTCGTTCTAGTGCTGAGTCGGAATATCGCTCTGTTGCATATGCTCTAGCTGAAACGTATTAGCTTCGTCAGCTTCTTAGGGAGTTAGATGTATTCTTGGATTGCACTCCCTTAATATATTGTGATAATGTTAGTGCTACATATTTGGCTAGTAATCCCGTGTTTCACGCCCGTACAAAGCATATTGAAATTGATTTTCACTTTGTTCGTGAGAAGGTGGCTCAAGGTGATGTCGTTGTTCGTTATGTCCCTACTTCTGATCAGTTAACCGATATCTTTACTAAGGGACTATCTCATCACAGTTTCATCGTCTAAAGTCCAATCTTCGCGTTGTTTCCCCCTGCTCTGATTGAGGGGGAGTGTTAATGTATATAGGAGATTTCTTAGTGGGTAAGATAATATAGAGTTATTATTGTAATTGCACATTTATTGTGATCCTATATATAATTAAGTTCTACCCTAATTGGGGTAAGACGAACAATCACTTTTCTACAATCAGTTCTGACCAGTGCCAGGATGTTCTGTAGTCTTGCATATACACCATCTACCCTTTGTTGAAGCATCTGATTTTGTATACTTATGAATAAGACTGTGAAGCTCGTCCATCATAATCCTGTTGGTGGTAGATTTTGCTGAATCAGCCAGCCGTTTTAGTTAGTTATTGTGTTAACTACAATCGTTTTGAGAATTTGAAAACTTCAAAATCCCTTGCTTTCTACTCCGTCAGTTATCCAATAAGGAGTCTTAGATTGAATTAGAAAACCACATTATTCAGATAGTTATATAAGCAAAGGACAACCATGATTATGAAGATGACAAGCCATCAAGAAAAAGTATTTTCCAATAAACTTAATGGACATATATGAATTTAATAGTCGTGACTGTCTTTAACTAGATTAGGTTGTTCTTAACAAATAGTATACTCAGTATTTTGTTATATTTCTTTTATTAATATCTTAATGTTATCATTGTTTGTCAGAAGTAAAGAAAATATTCTAATATTATTTTTGGGTGGAACAAAAAATTAATAGACTCTTGTCTTTATTTTTAATGTTAAGGTAGTAGGCTATTCTGACAGTTGCACTAAGGATCCCAACCGTAACACTAAATGCTAGCTTCTATACAATTGGTGGACCTGAGGAGTCACACAATGAACTGGTCTTCTTGAACGTAGAACAAATGATCAATAGTAGATTGATATTAAATTAATGAAGTTAATTTAATTGAGAAGAAGAAAGATAATTTATTGAGAATGAAATAAATTAAGACAGTTAATTTATTTTATCAGTTTATTAATTTGGTTATTTAATTGATTGGGCTTTTAATTAATCAGTTAATTAATATAAGCCCGATCCAATTAAATAAACTGAAGTTCAAACAGGCTTGAACTGAACAGTTAATTAAAAGCTTGAAAGGATTTAATTAATGAAGCCCAAACCCAACAATTAATGAACTGGTCCAGTATGAGACTGGCAAAATTTCTGGTCCGTGAGGCTCAGGGTTTCGGCCAGTGCATGTCTATTTAATAGACTGCTGGCTGATCATTTTAAAGTGTGAAATCTTATATCTTTTTTAACGTAGTTGAGAAACTGTTCTCTCTTCGTTCTCCTTCTTCCTGTAATCAGTTCTTGTATTTCTCAAGTGTAAGAAATTCAAGAACATTTTATCCTCAAAAGTATACTTTCTTGCATGATTCAGTGGTTATTCTGGCAGCAACTGGATTGTGTGTTTTAAGGAGATACGGTTCCGTAAACTTAATCCTCAAAGAACTCCGGTGTTCGAAGTCTTCATGTGGCAAACGAGTGTATTCATAGTTCTTGAGAACTACAATCCCTACATCAGCAAGCGTGTTAAAGGTGAATATTATTCTAATCACCATATTTTATGAGAAAATATCTTTAATCGGTTCATAAATTTCCTGGGGAATTTGTTTTAGTTCCTGGCACAAAATTTTGAAATTCTGCTAGTGCTGGGTATACGATTCCAACAGTATTTCGCGTGAGAAAGGAGCTGCCCTCGAGACAATGACAAACGTTGGTTTGCGGCCTATTGATTTCTTCAATTATGTGACAGAAGAAAGCTATGGTGTTGAAAGGTTAGCTTTTTCGAAAAAAGATTGTTATAACTTCATAAACATGTTGAAAGTTCCCGACCAAAAAAAAAATGTTGAAAGTTGCACTGATTGAACCAGGAGATGCTCAAAATTTAGATAGATATTTCAAGACTAAATCTAATATAGAGGCGGGCTTTTATTTTGATATTCAATTTAATCAAGAAGGATGCATGGCAAATGTCTTTTGCAGGGATGATAAATCAAGGTTAGATTATGAGTGTTTTGGGGATTTGGTGACTTTCGATACTACTTATCGAACAAACAAATATAACTTAGTTTGTGGGCCATTTATTGGTGTCAATCATCATTGGCAAAATATTGTTTTTGGATGTGCTTTCTTATCAGATGAAACTACTGAATCATTCAATTGGTTATTCAACACCTTTTTGGAATCTATGGGAAATATAGCTCCTATCTCAATATTCACTGATCAAGATCAAGCCATGGCTAATGCGATTGCACATGTATTTCTGAATTCTCATCATCGTCTCTATTTGTGGCATATTTCAAAGAATGCACCCTCTCATCTAAATAGTTTTAACTCAAGTTGCGAATTCCGTAGTTTATTTAACAAAAGTTTATATCATTGCGAGACAAAGGAAGAATTTGAGCAGACATGGAACAAAATGATTGAAAATATAATACTCACGATCATCGGTGACTAAATAATCTGTACAAAATTCGAGATAAGTGGTCTCCTGCTCTAAATTCTGGTTTTTTTCACAGTGGGATAAGATCGACATCTAGAAGTGAGAGTACAAATCATGCACTAAACGATATTTCCAGCAAAACAATAACATTGTCTGAATTTATCCTTAGATTTGAAAAGGATTTGCTCGGAAAATGGCGTCGAAATGAAGCAGATGCTGATTATATTTCAAGCCAAAGTAGTCCACCTATTGCTATCCAAGACAGCAAGATTTTGAAACATGCTGTCGAGATTTACACGAATACCATGTATAAAGAATTCGAGAAAGATTATCTCTTTGGAACGGGTGTTTTATCATGCAAAGAAATTCCATTTGGAGATACATCGTACGAATTTGAGTTTACCTTTCTAGGGAGTGACAGTAGTAAGTATACACTGTTTTCTTTTATATAAGTACTTTGAAGGTTGACTTTAGTTGTAAGAAATTTAACTGGGTAGGAATGCTCTGGTCACATGCATTGGCTGCTCTCCATAGTAAAAATGTGCATGAACTTCCTCGGTGTTATATTCAAAGTCAGTGGACTAAGGATGCCAAGAAGCAAGTTTATAAGATGAACGAGAATGAGCTTACAAAAATGGATGACAAGGAGGCAAGACATGTGTATACTAATCGAACAATGAGGCTGGCATATGACCTTGTAACACGAAGTGTCTCACCAAGAGGTGAGAGAGATTTTGTGGGAAGTTTTTAAGAATGGAGCTCAACTTCTTGATGACTTTTTTAAGAATAATCAAGAAAATTCAACATTAGCAATGAAAGGTAAGGTGATGAGAAATGACTCTTTCGAACTATCTGATGATGTCCCAATATTGGATCGTCTCCCTACAAAGCCTAAAGGAACTAGAAATGCTAGAATTAAGAACTATTTTGAGAAGAGAAAGGCAAAGACATCAAATTCAGGTACTAAAAATAAGCTCTAATTTTTATATATTTCTTATGTAATTTATAGATAAATTTTTAATATGTTGAGTGTTTGTAAAAGGAAAATCCAAAAAGCGAGTGATATCTACTGTGCAAATTCCTACTCATCAACAATAATTACCTCGACTACAGATCACTTTGTAAGTTGTATTTGAGAGGAATTTTGATATTTATTACTTTATCCATTCTATATTATAACACAGTTTATTTATGTTTCATATTAATACTTCAGGTTAGTGGCATGCCGTCTGGCTCGAATGTGGAGTACCTTAATCCTATCACTAATGTCATGCCACAAACACACTATTCAACATTTAGTTCTATCCCAGTAACTGAAAATCAGGTGAAAGAATGCATTTTTGTTTAAGACAATATTGAATTTTGTACTTTTTCATAAATTATCTTATACTTCGTTTTTTTCTCAGTATCCTAGTTTTATTGGGGGCATTCATAATCCACAGTCATTTACAAGTATGATGGAAGAGTATAACAAAAGAAATAATTCAAGACAGGTAATTAAAGTACTATTTATCTAATTTATTTGAGATGACACTATTAACTTCTAATTTGACATTCATGTTTACAGGATCCATTTAATCCTAATTGAAGGCCAACAAATATACATGAGACCAACTTTTTTGACAATTTTTTCGTATGGAAATTCAGTTCATGGATATATTATTTTAGAAACAAACTTAGATTTATTGGTATAGAACATTTTGCTTATTATTAAATATGGAATTTATGGGAAATTGTAAGCACTTTTGTTGCATTTATGATACAAACCATTTTGGATCTTTTCTCAGTTTTGTCCTTCCTATTTTCATGGTTTCCAGAATTTGGTTTAGTGCAGACCATTAAATCTTTAAAATAAATAGACATGATGGTTGAGGAATTCTGCAGTCTTCCTATTAGAGATATTGATATCTGACCTCAGAAATATATAGCGCACCAGATGGAATAAAAAATAAAACTGAAAAAAGTTGGGGGCATTTGGAAAAAAAAAAAAAAAGGAAAAAATTGGTGAGATATAACTTGTTGGGGGAGAAAAGTGCTTTTCAGCTTTTAAAAAAAGCTGAAAGTTGTAGTAACTATGTGAAACTGATGTCGTGGGATTTGTTTTGTATTTTGTGTGTTGGTATAAACATGATGGAGTTTATTATAAAAAAGAGTGAGAAAAATTGGATTGGTGCAGAATTTGGAAAAGCTATGTTTACAGTTTTTTAACTTTTGATAAAAGCCAAAAGTTGCAGCAAATTTGGAAATTTCCTACAGGTCTGCTAGTATGATGATGTCATAATTTGAAACTAATATAGTAATATTTGACATTGATCTGTCATATTTAGCCTTGAATTTTTTAAGGTTATATGTGCGAAGTTAATTTTGAACTATTCGTGGTGAAGCATCTCCCAATATGCTGGCCACCGCACCATTTGCATCTTGAAATTTGTCAAGGGTAATTGTTTTTCAACTTCATCCATAAATTTCCAATATTACAACAGATAGTATACATTTGATAGTTGCAAATATTTGCAAAAACATCAACATCGGATGCATCAGCCATGCAGTATTTATAAATCTAGTCATAACATAAGAATTTAAACAACAAAGTTGAAAATAAATCGACGCCAAATGAATTAGAAACACAAACAGAGAAATGGCGCACAACTTAAGCAAGAAGTATGTTACTTGGCATGATGTGCCGATCCCAACTGGAGTCGATGGACTTGGGATCCGAATTAGCATCTAGATTGTAATTTTGTTTTGGTTGTTTTGTTTGACTCTTTTGTTTAGCTTTTAGCTTCCTTTTTCACCAAAAAAAAAAACAAAAAAAAAAAAAACAAATGAAAATCAGACTTGGAGAGCAATGTTCTGATCAAAAAGAGAAATTATCTAAATTAAATAGTTCAATTTACCTACAAATGCTAAGAAGTAAGAATAAACATTCATTAATTGGAGATGCGGGAATCGAACCCGGAGCCTCTCACTTGCAAAGTGAGCACTCTACCATTTGAGCGACATCTCCTTATCATTCAAATTAATTAAGAGTCAAATGCAGCTTAATGACATCAATTTAACAGGATATTACCGTGCAGGTATCTCCTGAATCTGCTGTGTACAACAGAATACTTGGTTTGCTTATAATCCAACCTTCCTTTGCTTTGAAGCTGATAGAGTTGAGTCTATAATTAAAATCCTCATCTTCAGCAGAGGAAATGGAACGTGGACCCAAGTGCTTCCTCCATCTTTTGGCTCCAACAGAGTTTGCCTGTCCCTAACAGGAAACCTGCAAAACACACCAATTCAAAGCATAATCCATCTAATTTTTCAACAAACTAATCATACCAATTCCAACATAATTCAATATTGTTGGACCTTTTGACAATACATAATCTTAGTCCCAGTGTTTTCTGACCAAAAACCAACTCAATTCACAATTGCATTAAAAACAGTCGGACTGACTAATTTACTTCAAAGTTCAATCGGACGACACCATGTCACTATTAGATAAGGAATTAAATAATAATGATGAATAATTAAGATTAAACTCAAGCCTAACCGTGAGAGGGGTCATCGGAGACAAAAGCAATGTCGAGAAGCACCACAAATCGTCTGTTCCCACCTTCTGGTAGAGGGTCGTCGTGGTCGACGGAAGCTTTCTCGTGCAGAATTGCAACGGCGGGGGGAAACCCTAGAAAGGAAAATAGCGTAGTCATTATAAATCCAAGATTCAGAATCCATTGTAAAAATAGGCAGTCATTGTCGTTTTGCGTATTTGATTTCTCAGAATTAAGGGCCGTCATTGTAAATCCATAGCGACTTTAAACTGAATAGAAAACCCAAGATTCAGAATCACACACCCTCAGTGCCGATTCAAATCGGCGACAATCATGTGTATAGTGCCGGAAGGAGAATGGCACTGAAACCCTAGATTTACTACGTCTCTTGAGGTTGATGGTAGATTTTTCTTTTCTGTACAGAGTTTGAATTTGAGAAGAAAATAGACGGCGGAATATATATTTTTAGATTTTTTATTGGTATTTTCCTTTCATGGGACAAGTAAATCACGTTTAATTGGGTGTGAATCTTAAAATGTCTTTCCCCACTAAAAAAGATCTAGCATCAAATGACCGGTATAGATAAATAAATTAAAGAAGCACGTGATACCTATATAAATATCAACTAATTTACTATTGATAACTCCATTTCGCTAAAAAAGAAAAAGTTAAGTTAGTTTCAAAAAAGGTTTAGATTTCGAAATCCAATTCCTTGGAATAAGTTTTGTTACAATTTTATACTAATGATTTTTTGTCAACTCTATAATAGTTTTTATTTATTTATTTAATTATTAATTTTGATTGATATATAATTTGTCTTTATAAATTATTCATTCATGAAATACATAAATTTATCTGAGTTAATTGCATTTATACCCCCTCTATGATATAGAAATTATAGGTTGACCCCCTTTTCTTTTTAAAATTACCAACACATCCCTTGTATAGATATATAATTAAAAAATAAACTCAACCCGACTTAGATCCTGAAAAATATGGTATGATCTGACAAAAATACCCTTGAATTATTTTTAACATATTTTTGTTCCCATCATACCCTTGGCAATGAAACTCTGAAAATTATATTCCCAATTTATTCTCCACCGCTATGCGCCTAGGGTTCTTCGTCCCGGCACTGGATGTCCTATTCCAAATTCCTACTCTATCTCCTGTTTCATATAATGAATGATTGACACGCGTAGTATTAAAAGAAACCACTTAATTTTAGTAGACGGACGTTATCTCCAAGAATAAGAAAAATTTTACAGACTTCCGAGCAACAATATATTCTTCTCAAATCTCACCCATTAATCCAAAGAAAAATCCAAAAGGATAAACGAAGAACTCGATGAAAATTGTTGCCAAGATAATTGATAAAGTAAAATTTTCAGACATGTTTTTTCCCGTCAACGAATTCCGATGAAATTTTTAGGTGCCCAAGTACTTGTGGCAATCAATATATATAGAACATATTCGGGAATTTTCTTAATTTGATTTGTGTCCATAATATTATCAAAACTCAGAAGTGTGTGGGTTTATGGTTAATTATTGGCCACGAAAATCGCTCATTCTATTGGGTATGGTCGCTTAAAATATAAATTTACAGATTTCATCATATCAGGAAAAACCCAAGAAAAACACAAAGATAAATATACAAATAATACAATTTTTCTCAAAATTGATTTGGCCAAGGGGCAAGTATTTCAATGATTTAGTGGAGGACAATAATTTCATGTTGAAACACTGCCGAAATTGAGTATGAGAAGGAGAAATATGCAGACTGAATTTTTTCAGAATATTTTTATCTGATATCGTTCTTTTCTTTCAAGACATATTAATTATTTTCTCATGTGTTTGAATTTTTAAAGTGATTCATAAATAAATATGCATCAAAACCTAATAATTTCTTCTTAAATTAATGGACAATTTTCATTGTAAGGAGAATTTTAAGGGTAAAATTGTCTGAACATGTTGTTTATATAATTTTAATAGTGATAATATCATTTTTGGTACCGTAACTATACCTTAGTACAATTTTGGTACCATAACTTATAATTTGTATCAATTTTGGTACATTCGGGCCTAAGATGTTAATTATTTATCAATTTTGGTACCATAACTTATAATTTGTGACAATTTTAGTACATTCGGGCTTGGATATTAATGTTCTATCATTAGTAATTAATGACTATTTCTCAATTTTAGTACCATAACTTATAATTTGTGATAATTTTAGTACATTCGGCCTTCAACATTAATAATATATCATTATTAATGGCTCAGGCCAGAATGCACCAAAATTGATATAAATTATAAGTTATATTACCAAAATTGAGAATAATGATTAGTTTGGTACCAAAATTGTACTAGGATATAGTTATGGTACAAAAAATGAGATTATCCCATTTTAATATTTCAATATTAGTTAATTAGAAAACATTGAGGGTATGATCGTAAAATTATAGATCCCTAGGTTTATTTTGTAATTATATATTCATATAAGGGATATGTTAGTAATTTTGAAAAAGAAGAGGAGATCAACCTGTAATTTTAATAACATAAAGGGGTCTAAACGAGCCCGCACCGATTGGTGAGTCAAGTATTTATTTGGTAAGTGTTGTTAATGTACGGACACAAACACGGCGACACAGACAGGATAGTCGACACGACATGGACACGAATACGGCGACATAGATTTTTTTTTTAATATTTGGCACTAAATAAATATTCGATACAGAAGGATATAATTTTTAGAAATATCCGTCCATCCTAAGAGATTATGTTTGAGCTTGGAGCTTTGTATGATTGCATATAATTTCCGTTTCTTAACCTTTCCTTATGTATCCCAAAATTCAAATGAAGTTGTGTCTAAAAATTCTTGGTGCGCCGACAAGTTGAGATTGGTAAAATTTGATTTGAGATGCTGAAAATGTTGTGTTAACTGGTGTACGATAATAGCAAACGGTCAAGCCGACTTCCAGCTTCATGAAATGAGATTTTCTCCCAAGATGGCAACTAGTAAATTATATTACTAAATTGACATAAACTATGATTTGAATTTTTAAGTAAATATGAAACTTCCATTATATTAGGAAAGTAGGACATTTTTACACACTTGTTTTATTAACTTTACTAGTTTTATTAACTTTACTAGTGTCAGTCACCTACTATATAAATAACAAAAGTAGGCGTCAATATTTTCTTCTTGGCTTGCCAAATTCAAGATAATCACTGATAAAGTAATTTTGTGTCATCTCTGGAATAAGAAATAATTAAAATATATTGAAAATTTTGAAAATTATGATCGAGCCGGATCAAAACACTAAATTATAAAGTTCTCTCTATAAATAGTAGCTGAATCTCTGGTTAAACAAAAGTAGCCGTCAATATTTTTTTCTTGGCTTGCCAAATTCAAGATAATCACTCATAAAGTAATTTTGTGTCATCTCTGGAATAAGAAATAATTAAAATATATTGAAGATTTTGAAAATTATGATCGAGTCGGATCAAAACACTAAATTATAAAGTTCTCTCTATAAATAGTAGCTGAATTCCAAGAACTCGAACCCTGAATCTCTGGTTAAACAAGCAAATCGCCGAATTGCTACATCTATATATAGTGTCGACTTTCACCAACATCAAATCCTACCTATGAAGAAATTTTTGTATACAATATTCCTTCCCAAGCTGCATAAAATCGTCTGACTAATCTGATTTTCACAAGAATTCACCCTCCACGCATTACAGGGTCAATGCAATTGCAATGATTCTAAGTTCCTCACCATCTTAATTATACCCAACACAAACACCTTCGCCGCTGCAAACATGACAACATAAAACACATCAACAATGATTGATATATAGAGAAATAACGATGTGTTCATTGGGACTGCAAATGAATAAAATATACTTGCCTGAAATTTCGACTCTTGCATACTTTCCAGTAACTCGGCGATCTGAAGCTGCTTCACCACTGTAGCATGTAATAGCTGGAACAAAAGGGATGATTAAAATTCATGTGGCTTATGAATTTCGAGAAGATACGATCAAATATGGTGGAAATTTACCCTTTTTGTCTTCTCCAGGTCAAACTCAACACACTTGATCCTGTCCAGAGATTGCTCAAGAATTTGATCCTTCTCGACAGGAATTTCAGCAGGTCTCTTCTTGAATTCTTCCAATAAGCTTTCTAGTCTGTCGAGACGTTGTTCACACGGACGAACCCTGTCTTCTTCAGTTACAACTTTCACATGAATAGGTGCTGCTGGGGTGTTTGGTGTTGGCTCATTCTCCAAACTATTCGGAATATTATTCTTGGACTGTATCCTCCACAATTCAACAGGTACATTTCGGAATGAAGAAAAAAGCTTGATTAAAATAGATATTAACGTTCTTGACATATACAGGAAACCTCTTTTCACAACTTTCTTCCCCATGGTATCCAACCAGTACATAACAAGAGTACCTGGCAAAAATCCGTAATATATTGTTAATCCAGAGAATAGGGCTCATATGAGTTAATGAGGTTGATCTATGGAGAAAAGAGAACCAATTTTATGTCATAGATGATATTATATAAATAGAAATCACTTGTCTCCCTTCTTATCTCAAACATTATTATTAAAAGGTTTAAAAATAAAACATAGTAATAATCCATGTGCACAGCATCATATAAGCAGCATAAATGTAAAAACAAAGTTGCCATACTTGTTTTTGCATGAGCATTTGGATTTCTTAGATTACAGATATTCAAAGATTCGTCTTCCTCCCCTTGCTCATCCTCTTCAGCTGTATTGGCTGGACTAAAATATTCGTCACAACTACAATAACCTGATGCTCTGACCTGAAAAGGTTATATTCATTAATCCATGCACAAGCACATATACCATGTGCTTTTGAGCTGGTGTATGCTGAGAGAGTGAGAGGAAGGGAGTGGTAATTCTTATTTACTTTTCTTTTTCCCAAGGGAAAGGATTCTATGTGGACTTTATATAAAACAGTAAGCCCATTCATTTAGAACAAATCTGGCGGGTTATAACTAACGGTGATTTGCAAAGTAGTCAGACTCACTTCTTCATCAACAGGGGCTAATCGTGAAATCATTGATCCATTGTATATAGTTGGATAGCATGGATCATCAATATCCGACCCTGATTCAACTGTAGATGTATCACTGCATCTCCCCTGATAATTTATATACCATTAGAGTTACACATGGCACGGCTAACAAGATAAAAATCCCAACTTCTGCATTTTGATACCTTTAGTGGCTGGATTTGAATATACGAGTCACTCATTGTTTTGGCAATCTGCCTCACAAGTGCAGCTTCTGCATTATAGACGACCTGGAAATAGACCGATCTTATTCACTTTCCACATCCAACAAAGAGACAGATACTTTCATAACTCCCAACAAAAATTACATGAACTACCCTCCTCCATGTATTCACCTTGATAGTTTCAGGATCATTCCATGGACCCTTATTAGACCTCAGGCAATTCCCGTCAATAATACAAGTGCATGATCCTCCCAGAAAGTCCGGCAATTGACTGTGAATAAAAGAGAAGTTGTCAGATCATAGTTTTGTCAAATACCACATATGAGATTTGGTGTATGGAGAGAGAGAGAGAGAGAACCATGGATCAATGGCTTCAAGTAGTTTCCCTAAAGATTTGGGGTCCAAAACCTGTATTGGGAAGACATGTTAATCAATGGAATTTGCAGTGAAGTGATACAAAGCTAAGGTGCAAAATAATGATTTGTGTCCTTACATGGATTTTAGCAATAGTTTTTGCATCCAAAAACTTCTGCGCCGCAGGCCAAAGGAACCTCTTGAATCCAGGTCCAGCATTAACAATGTACATGCGGTGAAGAGTCTGCATATATAATGGAATTTATTACAAGCAAATAAGATAAATGTGGCCATTTAAATAGATCTTTTGTGTAATGACCAGAACCAAACGGGAGAAGAATTTAGAAATCGCCAGAGGACCGAAGAGAAGAATCGGTCCTGGTGGTTGATTTCCACAGCAACACACACAGCAAGAGAGAGAGAGAAGAGAGAACCGGGCAAAGCCTAACACAATCTGATATAATTTCAATGAATGATTACAATTACGCACCTGCCACTATTTATAGCTAACTAACTAATAAACCTAAAGAAACGCTAAACCAACTAGCACTTTTACATATAAAAAATCTAATATTCTCAATTAAGTAATTAACTAAAAAATGGTCATAACATTTTGATAATTTAGAAACGGAAGGAAAAAAATGACTTTGAAATATAACAGATAAATACCTCTGGGTAGTAACTGTTATCAATCTTTGCCATGGAAACCAATAGACTAGCAGCAGTATTGGTGAAATTCTTAATCCCCTGCAGTTACCAATCATGACATTATTTCTGGACCAATAAAATCTAATTTCATATTTGTCAGCATTTATTTTGCAAAAATTTTAAAACATGATCCATAGAACAAAACAGATTCTCGAGTTCCTTGACACTTTGATTAGCATCTTTCTATAATTACAAGTACTCCACTAATTAAAATAGGTATTTAGTTATTCTCGAGTTCCTTGACACTTTGATTAGCATCTTTCTATAATTACAAGTACACCACTAATTAAAATAAGTATTTAGTTATTGCAATAACTGAATGGACCAGTCTATGAAGGTAACAAAAAACAGAAATGAGTAATTATTAGAACAAATTAAACAGCTGTAATTCAGTCAGCTGATGGGAGTTGATTAACTAACCAGGCCTTGTACATCCAAAATTGTGGTGGTTGAGCAGATTCGTCGCTTTGCAGCTATGGAACAGGCTGGGAACTTCTCATTTAGTGACTTCTCAAACTCCTGAACGTGATACTTTAAGTACCTCTCAATTGAAGTAATACGCATTAGTTTACTTGGATGGGCTTTTCCAAGCCGTTCAATGTAAACGGGTCTGCCATCTTTATCAACTCCGTGGTATCCTTGGGGATAATATTGCAAGACTTCTTCCAGTTCCTCGAACTCGAAGTCCTGAAAATCGATAAATGAGTATACAGTTTTGACCAGCATGATTGTACAATTGCTAGACCCCTGTATATGTAGTATGTACACTCTAATCTAATTTTCTAGTTTATTGTGTAAACTACAGTTACCTCCAGTATAGTGTCTGCTCCATACTCTTTCCTCCAATTAAGCATTTCTTCCCACATCTGGATGGTCTTTTCAATGTTGAAGTCTCTTGCTTTCAGAAATCTGCATCATGCGTCACAAAGTTGTAAACAATTATACATAATCTCCACTAAATAGTTTTTATATAACTATCTATTGAATTTACACAGACAAGCATGTGTACGTATTCAATCATCAAACAGATTAATGAAAAAATTAATTCCCATTCTGTTTCTACAGTTCTCTTGTACATCAAAGAGTCTCCACGACACATGCTATTAATTGCAAATTGCATGGCAAATATGATTCAGCTATAGCTAAACTCCTCTTCACAATACTTGAAACAGTCAACTTTCCAGAAGTAAACAACTGCAGAGGATCCTATTCTCTTCCAACCGCCCCCATATACTTTGACATAGGATTTGTAAAATGTTGACCTCCTAACGGTTTTCATAAAGTATTTTAATGATGACAAGTTTAAGTGTTAAAACAAATATCTTGTAATAAAGAAGGTTTATTTTCCTTATTTCGTAAAGTCAAATACCTTCCTTATTGACAAGATATGCAGAAGATCTTTCCTTTGTTTTCTAACCATTTGTTTAAGTTGAAAGGGAAAGTCTTCGCCCAAGATCCTTCCTTGTTTCAGATAATAAATGCTGCAGGTTTATAAAAGGAAGGTTCTAGCTGTGTCTGTTCCAGAATTCAAAAGTGAAGGATGAGCCAAACGGATTATTTCCATGTTGAAGAAGATTGATTTGCAGAATCAATTCAAACGGCTCCTTCCATTTCTAAGGCTTCAAGAACGTTGGAACTACAGCTATGAAAGAACAGAAAGTTGAAGAGAAGAGCAACGAGAATAATTCAGAAGTTTAAAGCTATAAGCCTGGGATTGGTCTTGTGCTTGTGTTCATTGTGAGGATAGAAGAATGGCCTCAATTGCAGACTTCTGAGTGTTCGGGTTCCCTCCTGACGAGTGCTCGCCTATTTGAGGGACGCGTAGAGAAGGATAGGTGGAACGAGGAGAAGGTCTGGAATCAAGCTGAGTGTAGCAGTGCTGCCTGAGGTTTCGAGTCGCTGGGGATTCGCTCGGTAAATCCGGGAAGAGCAACTGGAATTGTTGCTGCTGTCCGCGGGCTAGAGGAATCGTCTCAGGGTCAACTTGCAGAGCTGCCCGTCTCACTAGTTGGTTCAGACAGTTGGTTGCTGTGATTGCAACTGGTTTGGTCGCTGGTTTTGTGACTGGTTTCTCTCTGTGTTTGAGAGAATTTCTTTTCTCTTTGTTACTGTTCTTACTGCTTTAAATCGTATTTGTAACTCGTTACTAATACCGTTAATTTGAAGTAGGTTAAAATCCTGGGTGAAAACGTAGGGACAGGAGTAGGCCTTCGGGTTCGAACCTGTATAAATCGCTGTGTGCTATTTATCGCTCTACTTTACTTTCTGTTTATTATTATCAACTGGTACTTTAACTGGAACCTAAATACTACTTGGTAAAATTTCAAAGTATTAGTAAATCGAATTGCACAGCTTGAGAATCCTTTGACACACAAAAGACTTTCGCTGCAAAACATTTCTGATTTTCATAAAGTGTCAAAGCGATTTTTAAGAGACCAATTCACCCCCCTCTTGGTACTTTAGATACTGTCATAAAAGAATGAGAATTTGAAGGAATACTAGTCGAAAAGCATAACAGAAAGCAGCTAACCTTAATAAATTATGGTAATCATCATGTCTAACTGGCAGCAATCCTCTGTCAAGAAGTTTTTGGCGCAGGTCACAGACAGCACTCTCCTCTCTTGCATCTCGCACATCCTCGATAGAAATTGCAGGCACTCTAAAATCAACTTTTCTTTTCCCTCTTTTCTTGAGAGAGTGAGTGAACTTGTTTGAAGCATTTATGGCCCGTTTCCTTAAAGCTCCAATCTTTGATCTCCTCCTTTCATCTTCAGAATTCTCATAGTCTGATCTCCTCTCCCGTGTTTCATCATACACCTCTACCCCTTCTAGGCCTAATGCTGAATAATAATGTTAAAAATATAGGAAGTCAGAATCAATCAACTGTTGCTGGTGCTTGTTGCCTTAGAAAAATAACTATGACATAAGCCTTCAAATTAATAGAAAAAAAAAAAAAGCTGATCCGACCCACCTGACATTTTAGCAAGGTAGTGTGAAATGGCTATAGGAAAGACGATATGATCGTCAAAGTTCAAGGTGACTGGTTTGCAAAGGAAACCATCAAAAGGACACTACGTTGCCAATGAAACAATTGATTAGTATCACATAAATAATTCGTAGTTCACATTCTAATGCAACAAAGATTATTTTGCAGAAAATGGTTTATTTCTGACACCAGATCTGAGGAAATTTATGGCAGAAACCGTCCGGAATCCATATCATGCCGTTTCAATTAAATTGGTCATCTATTCTGCTCATTAATTGCAGTTCAACAAAATATTTGTTCAACCATTTTTGTCCTTTAGTTTCCACCAAATAATTTCATAAACTGGCACAGAAAACTCAAACTTCAAGTGTGCGTAGTAAAAGAAGTTCTGAAAGTTTTTTTAACCCCCCTTCTCCACATAAATCTCTCTAACTACTTTTAACAGCGCTTCAGTACAGATCTTACTGGAATCCTGCAAATGCCATAACTTCACCTGGCTTTTTCAATGTCGCTAACTGTTTTATTGCCAATTATTACCCATATCCAGCTCGTAGCTGGAGAAAATAACTCTACAAATAACACGACCCAGTTCATTGAGAAAGAATCAAAAACTCAAAAAAGTAAATTTTAATTTTCACATAATAGCTCAAGTAACTTTGCCACCAAGCCGACACGATTTAAACGAAAAATGGTATATCGGAGTTGCAAAATGACAATCCTATGACAAAAATTAGCTAAAGAACAGAATCTATCAGGTGAAGAGAAGATACAGCACACGAACAAAATTCCTTCCAAATCATTCTACATTAACTGAAACTTTCAAGCAAAATTTCACTTCAGATCTCGCATTCTATTCCGAAGCATAAAAAAATTACTTAAAAGAGCAAAAAAACATGCAACAATACAGTTGATACAAAGATAGAGAGCCCTTACATTGAATGTTCGAGTTTGAAATAAATAACAAGTATATATGACCAGTAACAGCCATGGAAAAGCTTGGATTAACCTCAGAATCAGCAGCAGCTGGATCGCAATCCCAGAAGCCTACTGCATTGATTCTCCAGGTTTCAATTGGAAGATTAATGGCTAATATATATATAATGGGTGTATAGAAAACAGAATCCTGGGAAACTACTAAGTTTTCTATAGGAGATTTTCTCGAGAAATTTTTTTTTTATCAAGAATGGAGATTTGAGTCAAAACGAAAGATCTAATTATAATTTAATATTGTACTCAATATGGAGATTGTACTGTCTGTACATATTGCGTACGTATGTATAGTTGTCTTCTTTTTTCTCTCTCTCAACGCAACCCAGTTGTTATGCTTGTGTTTGCTTATTTGTCACCAATTGCCCCCTTAAATCTCCCTAACACGTCTCTATCTTTTTCATTTAAGCTAAATAGCAAGCGTCCGTGCTGCACAGCACGATATGAATATTGGGATACGGATACTTTTTAACATTTGTACTAGATAAATGTTAGATATGGCGACAGATATAACACGACACGGTAAAATTTTGAACGTGTTTGTACAACATAGGCCAAAATCCTCCTCTAATTTTAACTTTTGCGGATTTTAGTCGGGCCTTTTATCTTTTTTAAAAGAATTAAATTCTTGTATCTTCTAATTTTTAGCAATTTTTCGTCTTATCTTTGGTTTGAACTTACGGAACTTGTGGGAAATTTGCAGGAAAATCATCGACATGGCTGATAAGATACTTCATTACAAACACTGGATTCTCCTCATTACTTATGTCTTGATCCCCACATCAATTGAGGAAGATACTAGATTATAAGAAGATTCCCACATTTTTTTCTTTTTTTGAAAATCAAAGCTTTTATATCAAATCAAAGAAGAGAGTCTGATACAAAAGCGGAGTATGCGATATCGGGAATATCAAGTTCCCTTTCTTGCAATAAACTAGCCTTCCTAGCTAAAGTATGTGCAACCGTGTTTGCCTTTCTACCAACAAAGGATAACCGAAGCTGGGGGATGAGTGTTAACAAATCTCTAATCTCATGAACTAAATTGCCAAACTCTGAGAGATCCTCTTCCTCTGACGCCAAGTTTTCCAGCAACACTTTACAATCTCCTTCCAAAATGACAGCTGACCAACCCTTCCTGATGGACAGTTCGACAGCAGCTCTTGCAGCCAATGCTTCAGCAAGTTCAGGCGCTGGAGGGCCAGCACTCCTGCAAGATGACCAGACAATGCAATTTCCAGCGGAGTCACGGGCGCAGACTCCCCAAGTAATCTCGTTTCTTCCTGGGAAAGTAGAACTGTCAAAATTAACCTTGATAAAATCATGTTGAGGGGGTCTCCATCTTGAAGGTGCCTGTAACGACCCGCAATCTCCAAGTTCAAGATTAGCGCATTTATCGGAATTCGGACCGTTTACGGTCCTGACGCCTTTTATAATTGCACATTTTCCAACTCTTGCATTTAAATATTTTTTATAAATCATCGATTTGGTATTTAAAACCCAAAGCATTAATTAGAATTTAATTTGCATCGTTTTGCCACTAATTAGGGTCAATTTGGTAAATTTATATTTATAGCTCGTTTAATTTAATTTAGTAATTTAACGGTGTACATTGGACTGGGGTTCAATGTTTTAATAATGCATATTTTGTCGAGGTTCCAAATACTTTCATTAAATCCTCAATATTATTCATTAAATCATATTTTCAAGAAATTGCATTTTAGCCCAAAATTATTTACACTTTAGCCCAACCCGTAATTGACTTTTTGTAAACTCATGAATTTTAATAAAACGAACCTCAATCTTTGTTAAGCATTTAATTTCGGTCATTTTGACACTAAGTACGCCTAATTCCGACACTTTGCACTTTTACACATTTTTCGAGGATAGGGTATATGATGCAATTATTGAGAGATTTGGGGCCAAAATAAAAAAAAGGAAGAACACCCAGCAGTCGCGCGGCTCCCTCTCCCCCCAAAAATGTGATTTTTCTCATTTCGTCTCGGAATCGCGCGTATGATATGTCGAATCGACCATCTCGACGAGACGAACTCAACCATACCATTTTCCCGGCCAGTGACGGCGGCGCGAAGGTGGCGACGGCAAGGTAGCCGTTCTGGACTTTCCGGCGACGTTCGATGGCGTCCAAGGCATGGATCTTGACCGGTTTTTCACGAGGATTCTGATGGTGGTGCTACCACGGCCTGAAAGCCAGCTACGGCTACGCTAACGCGTCCGACGTCCAGGCGTTGAAGCCCTTGACCCAACGAAGCTAGTGGTGGTGATGGTATGTCTAGTGGTGGCGCGGCAGCGACGCTACGAGCCTCCGACAGCGGCGCGACGGCGACGTGGTGGTCTGGACTTTTCCGGCCACCATTTCCGTTGACCAAGAGACCAGTCCCGACCTTCTCGACATGGGTAAGCCAATTTCGAAGTCAATTTCGTATTTTGTTGAGCCGATCGTCGTTAATTTTCATTCTTGGATTCTAGGGTTTCGGAGCTTCAAAGTGAAATTAAATTTCGATGGATGATCTGATTGAGAAACAATTTTGAGGGAAATGACGGGCTCGACGAGAGGAACATTTCGGTATAAGGGTTCGACCATCGGAGGTGGTCCGGCAGGCGGTTTTCTGGCGTTTTGGCACTGTTCCGGCGGGAATCCGGTGAGGGTATCTTCGGACAGATCATGCCCCTCGATGCAACGGTTCTAACGGTGCTAGTATTACTCGAATCCGACTTATCGTTTGTCTTTTATTGTATTTTTCGTATAATTGTTGTGAATTGTAGCTTTTTGAATTATAGCATGAATAACTTGTATCCTAGCTTGGTTTAATTGTATAAATTGTTGAATTGGTTGTTGTATGATCGTGTAGTCGATCAGATGGGTTCCGGTTCGATTATGCTAGAGATAGGCTTTGGTCTTAACTTGTTAGCTTTTGACCTTTTGGGAAAAGCTATAAGTTGTACTTTAATTATTGTTGATTTAAATGAAACGTACATGTTTGATGTTTAATTACAAGCTTAACCCCTGAGTAGTTTATGCTTAAATGCTATTATTAACCAATTGTTAATTGTTATTCGTTAATTCCTCGTTTTACTTGTTAAATGACTAAATTGCCCCTACTTGCTTTCTTATGTTTAAATGTTGACTGAGTATCTTTAAGCATGTTTGTATTTTGATAGCCGAGCGTCAGTGTTTGTTTTCTTGTCGTGTCAGTCATTCATCCTCTGGACCCCGTGTTTTTCAGGTGGGATCTCTGAGGCCAAATTATAATTGCTGCTTGCTTTCCTGAGTTAGTACGAGGGTGGCGTTGTAGGCTACGCGCTTCCTAAAAAATTCTGATAAGGGTGACATTGTTAACACGCGTTTCCATAAAATTCTGATTGGATCATGACTGTTGGTGGTGGAGTAATTGACTACGTGCTTGCATGATTGTCATGATTGGGAGTCATAAGGAGAGGGCCCGTTCTCGCTGGGATATATTATTGCATGACTTATTGCATTTGTTTGCTTGTTTAACTGATTTACGGCTTGTGTTACAAGTCGAAGCACATTCCGATTTTCTTCCTTTAGCATATGTACTTCCCTATATATATATATATATATATATATATAAAACCCGGAAGCGTGGCTCGAACTTGTCCAGCTTAAGCCTCCTTTATTGTCCAAACTATTTAGTTGAATTACGAGCCGTATTTACTAGCATTTCCTACTTACTTATATCATGCTTTTCGAACTTGTAACGGCCTTGTGACTCAACTAATATCCTTTCAACTTATCGGCTTGACACTATGTGCAAATGATTTTTAAAGGATCCGTTCGTCACCCTTTTTGTGTTTTCAAAGTAAGCCGAACCCGAGTGTTGCTTTGTGTTGTTTTACAACTTATATCGTTAATTATATTCTTTCTCAAAACGAGCAACATTCAATACTTTTGGTTTTAAAATACAAATGACGAACTGTGATCAAAACCCCCTTACTGAGTATCATTTATACTCACTCCTTCTATTTTGGTTCTTGCTTCAGGTAGACAGGTGGCGGTGTCACCTATCTTGTCAGTCGGCATTAGCAGGTCTAGATAGGCTCAGTCTTGTCGTCTGGTTTGTCTTGTCTGTGGTCCCAACAACTGTCGAGTCCTGTTTATTGTATTTAATTACTTTCGTACCCCCCTTTACTGCTTTATTTACTTTATGTATCTTATGTGCCCCTGATGTGGGATAGTTGAAGATATCTAGGATTGCACAGGATAGGCTAGTTGAGCCATGGATGGCACTACGTGTTTATGATCCTTTTGTATCTTGAATTATAAATGTTTAATGATATTATGTTAGCTCGTAGGCTTTTATGGAATTTATTAGTTGCCCTTTAAATCGCTTTCGCATTACTCTGTATGGTTGTGGTTGTTGTTGGGATGTCATCGCTGTTGCTGATAGTCATTGCTTGCGTGTCGTTCGCCGGAGTGGGTTTTTGAGTTGAGGCCCTCGTTGAAGCTCGGGAATCCATTTTGGTGCGGATGTGGCGGTCCTTCTTCCGGGGGTGCTACATTCTTTGGTATCAGAGCCTAGGTTCCTGAAAGGGAATCGAAAGATCTAGTATCTAGTCTTGTCTTGCTTTCAGTGTCTGCATGGGTTATGTCAGTCCCTGTCGAATTCGTGGATCGATGAGTGTTTGTCTATTCTTGGTGCCTAACATTGTGAAGGATTACGGTTGGCTTAATTAACCAACTGGCGATCCTTTACAAGTTTTTGTACTAAGGAAGATGTAACGCGAGCCGATCGTGGAATTCTTTGTTGGGTCTCATTTGGTTTCGGCGTATAGGTCGTGCGGCTTTAGGATCGCGATTTATTTATTATGATACCTCGTGTGGTTGCATACTAACCTCATCAGACATGCATATTGAAACTTTGTGATGCAGAGATGATCAAACACTGTCTTCCTTTGAGATAGGACCCTACCGGAGGATCCTGACTTGGTGGAGACAACTTAAGAGATTGGTTCTATACTCAAAAGGATTGGTGAAAGGTACACAACTCAGAATAGGCATTGCATTAGAACATCGCTTGTAACTTGTCTTAAATGTATTTGTGCTATTACGTGTTGTTCTTTTACTTCGTGTGAGTTTCTCTACGGGTTTTAGCGTTGGTATCGCTTTAACCTATGAGCTCTATCCGTAAATGTGGGTAAGCAAGGACAACAATCAGACCTTACAGACAGAACGAGACGATAACACAGGGTCGTATTCGGGTGATGACAAGCTACAAGAGTGATGAGTTCCGACTGTACTACAACAAAGGGAACCCTATACTTCAGCCAGATTCAAAGTATATTCAGAATCAATCGAGGGTAGAGACAGATCGTTCTGATGTACCATTTACTAAAGCGATGGCAGGACAGAACTTATAGAGATTGAATCTACTATGAGTCGGAATCAGACCAAGATACTATCAGACATGAGGAGCACTGGGATCAGCAGAGTGCTACAGGTGAATTGTTTGACTTTCCGGATTTCACCTCTTTATTTACCGCGATCAACTCAGAGGTACTAATTGTAGTACGGGGACAGAGAAATGGAAATTATTAGAGGATGATGGTTACCAATTCCAGTACCATTAGGGTAAGGTCGGTTGACAGCAGCTACCTTGAACAGCGAGACAGACGATAGAGTGATTTCAGGAGTACACTCGACAATCAGATTCCGAAACAGATTTAGAAGATGAAGAGTTACTTGGGTTTGAAGATCGGGATCGTGATACAGATGTTCCATTCTCGAGGACGGAGCATGGGAACATCTTGGGACTAATCATAGAACCATGTCAGTAAAAGGCAGCTCACATATGGAGTTATTACTGAACTTGATCGGGCTTGGGAATGTAATCAGTATCTCACTACCCCAGAGATACTACCTGACGGGATATACATCCCACTTTCAGACAGAGTACAGTAGAACCAGAGGTGACAACAGAAATGAAGCCAGTGCGGAACCAGAATTTGAGACAGTAAAGGGAACATATCAGAAACCAACAGATGTCGCCAGTGCAGACTCGTGAAGGAAACGAAACATCGAGCAACCGAATGATGGAATGAAGAATGGGTAAAGGAGTTCGATCCGAGTCAGGCATCAAGCTGGGATAGAGTTCGGGAATCAGAAACCTTGAAGGATTCAACTTTTGACCAGACAGAGTCACTACGAATTTTGAGGATCTCAAACCACATTAGAGATCGGATGAGCTTATGTGTTTAATTTCTTTAAATATTTGTTAAATGTTTCGTGTGACTTACGTGCTTTAGCTGCCTTTTAATTCTTACTTGCGCTGATTGAATGATTAGTTGATTAGGCTTTATATGATCTCTGTGTGGATAGCGCAGAACTCGATAGCCTCATTATGCACTATTAGAAAGTGCTAAGGACAAGGAGTTCTTAGTCGACTAGGAGCGATTCTGTTGCGAGTTCGATATGTGGATCTGGTTAGCGTTGACTTTATCAGATCGACCTGGAAGGAGAACACTTCGGAAACTGGTCGAATTGAGAACAGAAGTGAGTATGGATGTCAGATTTTTAGGAATCAAAGGAGTCCGTTCACGTACTGAAGACGTTTTGAGTTGGACAGAACGAAATTCTAAAACCGAAGCCAAAGAGGAAATTTGGCAGAGAACGGTTTGACGTGAGAAGTAGAATCTGAGGACAGATTCTTTTGAAAGAGGGAGTATTGTAACGACCTGCAATCTCCAAGTTCAAGATTAGCGCGTTTATCGGAATTCGGACCGTTTACGGTCCCGACGCCTTTTATAATTGCACGTTTTCCAACTCTTGCATTTAAATATTTTTGTATAAATCATCGATTTGGTATTTTAAAACCCAAAGCATTAATTAGAATTTAATTTGCATCGTTTTTCCACTAATTAGGGTTAATTTGGTAAATTTATATTTATAGTTCGTTTAATTTAATTTAGTATTTAACGGTGTACATTGGACTGGGGTTCAATGTTTTAATAATGCATATTTTGCCGAGGTTCCAAATACTTTCATTAAATCCTCAATATTATTCATTAAATCATATTTTCAAGAAATTGTATTTTAGCCCAAAATTATTTACACTTTAGCCCAACTCGGAATTGACTTTTCGTAAACTCATGAATTTTAATAAAACGAACCTCAATCTTTGTTAAGTATTTAATTTCGGTCATTTTGACACTAAGTACGCCTAATTCCGACACTTTGCACTTTTATACGTTTTTCGAGGATAGGGTATATTATGCAATTATTGAGAGATTTGGGGCCAAAATGAAAAAAAGGTAGAACACCCAATAGTCGCGCGGCTCCCTCTCCCCCCAAAAATGTGATTTTTCTCATTTCTTCTCGGAATCGCGCGTATGATATGTCGAATCGACCGTCTCGACGAGACAAACTCAACCATACCATTTTCCCGGCGATTGGAGCAGCGACGGCGGTGCAACGGCGGCGCGAAGGTGGCGAAGGCAAGGTGGCCGTTCTGGACTTTCCGGCGACGTTCGACGGCGTCCAAGGCATGGATCTTGATCGGTTTTTCACAAGGATTCTGATGGTGGTGGTGCCGCAGCCTGAAAGCCAGCCACGGCGGTGCTAGCGCGTCCGACGTCCGTGGCGGCGCGAAGAGGACTCCCGGCGTTCTGGCCGGCGGCGCGGCTGGGGACCACCTGGGGTTTGAAGCCCTTAACCCAACGAAGCTAGTGGTGGTGATGGTATGTCTAGTGGTGGCGCGGCGGCGGAGCTACGAGCCTCCGACGGCGGCGCGGCGGCGACGTAGTGGTCTGGACTTTTTCGGCCACCATTTCCATTGACGAAGACACCATTCCCGACCTTTTTGACATGGGTAAGCCAATTTCGAAGTGAATTTCGTATTTCATTGAGCCGATCGTCGTTAATTTTCATTCTTGGATTCTAGGGTTTCAAAGCTTCAAAGTGAAATTAAATTCCGATGGATGATCCGATTGAGAAATGGTTTTGAGGGAAGTGACAGGCTCAACGAGATGAACATTTCAGTATAAGGGTTCGACCATCGGAGGTGGTTTGACGGCGGTCCGACGGTGGCAGGCGGTTTTCCAGTGTTTTGGCACTGTTCCGGTGGGAATCCGGCAATGGTGTCTTCGGACAGATCATGCCCCTCGATGCAACGGTTCTAACGGCGCTGGTATTACTCGAATCCGACTTTTCGTTTGTCCTTTATCGCATTTTTCGTATAATTGTGGTGAATTGTAGCTTTTTGAATTATAACTTATAGCTTCTAGCTTTCGAGCATGAATAACTTGTATCCTAGCTTGGTTTAATTGTATAAATTGTTGAATATGGTTGTTGTATGATCGTGTGGTCGATTGGATGGGTTCTGGTTCGATTAGGCTAGAGATAGGCTTTGGTCTTAACTTGTTAGCTTTTGACCTTTTGGGAAAAGCTATAAGTTGTACTTTAATTATTGTTGATTTAAATGAAACGTACATGTTTGATGTTTAATTACAAGCTTAACCCCTGAGTAGTTTATGCTTAAATGCTATTATTAACCAATTGTTAATTGTTATTCGTTTATTCCTCGTTTTACATGTTAAATGACCAAATTGCCCCTACTTGCTTTCTTATGTTTAAATGTTGACTGAGTATCTTTAAGCATGTTTGTATTTTGATAGCCGAGCATCAGTGTTTGTTTTCTTGTCGTGTCAGTCATTCATCCTCTGGACCCCGTGTTTTTTAGGTGGGATTTTTGAGGCCGAATTATAATTGCTGCTTGCTTTCCTTCTCTTGTTTTGTCGAGCCAGGTAAAGGTTTAAACTATTTTCAACTGGGGCAAGGACATAGTTACTTAGGTTTCGAAATAAATCATTATCCCGCTTTTCTTATTGCTTGCCGTACTGCTTTTACTATTTCCTTATGCGCTTAGTCAAACCTTTTGATAGCAAAACCTATGTATCTACAAAATTATTTAAAATGCTTTCAACTAGAGATAAGTAACTTATTTGTTTTAAAAGTAACTATTTGATCTCGGAGGCACTTATAAGTAATGTCGTTAGGGACATCCGTTAGCATGCTCCCGAAGCGTACGACGCTTATGAGTATTTCTTAGGTCGTTACATCAACTTGTCACAAGGGCCCTTTGGCCATTCATACATAATTGCTTGCATCATCTTTTCGAACGGCCCCTTTGGCCACTCAAACTGTTATTAATTTTAAAAGCGAGCCATGGACTGAATCATGACTTGGGCCCGGAGTATACAGGAGGTGAGCCTGGAGACGAGCTTCTAGGGTAAATCCCAATGTATATTCCAATCCGTATTCGCTTAGGTCGGCCAGGAGGTTAGCTAGCCTGAGTTAGTGCGAGGGTGGCGTTGTAGGCTACGCGCTTCCTAGAAAATTCTGCTAAGGGTGACGTTGTTAACACGCGTTTCCATAAAATTTTGATTGGATCATGACTGTTGGTGGTGGAGTAATTGACTACATGCTTGCATGATTGTCATGATTGGGAGTCATAAGGAGAGCGCCCGTTCTCGCCGGGACACATTATTGCATGACTTATTGCATTTTTTTGCTTGTTTAACTGATTTACGGCTTTTGTTACATGTTGAAGCACATTCCGATTTTCTTCCTTTAGCATATGTACTTCCCTATATATATATATATATATATATATATATATAAAAAAAACCCGGAAGCGTGGCTCGAACTTGTCCAGCTTAAGCCTCCTTTATTGTTCAAACTATTTAGTTGAATTACGAGCTGTATTTACTTAGCATTTCCAACTTATTTATATCATGCTTTTCGAAGTTGTAACGGCCTTGTGACTCAACTAATATCCTTTCAACTTATCGGCTTGACACTATGTGCAAATGATTTTTAAAGGATCCGGTTCGTCACCCTTTTTGTGTTTTCAAAGTAAACCGAACCCGAGTGTTGCTTTGTGTTGTTTTACAACTTATATCGTTATTTATATTCTTTCTCAAAACGAGCAACATTCAATACTTTTGGTTTTAAAAGACAAATGACGAACTGTGATCAAAACCCCCTTACTGAGTATCCTTTATACTCACCCCTTCTATTTTGGTTCTTGCTTTAGGTAGACAGGTGGCGGTGTCACCTATCTTATCAGTCGGCATCAGTAGGTCTAGATAGGCTCAGTCTTGTCGTCTGGTTTGTCTTGTCTGTGGTCCCAACAACTGTCGAGTCCTGTTTATTGTATTTAATTACTTTCGTACCCCCTTTACTGCTTTATTTACTTTATGTATCTTATGTGCCCCTGATGTGGGATAGTTGAAGATATCTAGGATTGCACATGATAGGCTAGTTGAGCCATGGATGGCACTACGTGTTTATGATCCTTTTGTATCTTGAATTATAAATGTTTAATGATATTATGTTAGCCTCGTAGGCTTTTATGGAATTTATTTGTTGCCCTTTAAATCGCTTCTACATTACTCTGTATGGTTGTGGTTGTTGTTGGGATGTCGTCACTGTTGCTGATAGTTATTGCTTGCGTGCCGTTCGCCGAAGTGGGTTTTTGAGTTGAGGCCCTCGCTGAAGCTCGGGAATCCATTTTGGTGCGGATGTGGCGGTCCTTCTTCAGGGGGTGCTACAGTGCCTGGGGAGAGCTTTGTTGTGCTTTATTCAGAACTCCAGCTAAGAAAGACGTGCAAAAGTTCTTGGCAAAGCGCATCACTTCATCCGGTAGGGAGCTTTCATCTTCCATCACTTTTTTGTTGCGATGCCACCAAATTGCCCAAAGTGTGGTGAGGAAAAGGGCGCCTTCTTCAATATCAAGTTTGTCGCAAGCTCTTCGTATCCATTCCTCCAAACCTTCATGCATCAGATCCATAATGCCCCAAGGGATAGCTGAGAGAGCCCAAATCTGTCTTGCAAAATCACAATCAAAGAAAATATGCTTGCAATTCTCTGGATCTCTACCACACAGTTGGCATGAAGTAATAACATCACAGTGCCTCATTTTCAAGTTAAGAGAAGTAGGAAGAGCATTTTTACATAATTTCCAAATAAAAACCTTTATTTTTGGCGCCACTCTCGCTTGCCAAATATATTTCCAATTTGAGGACACGGAACTGCTAGCATCGGCTTCTCTCGGAACTGCACAACGTGATAAGCGCTCTTGACTAAGAATCGCCCATTTTTGTTGAAATGCCAAATGAGCCAGTCGACACTAAGCGGACTGCCAATTGGGATGGAACAGATCAGGTCTGCGTCGGATTGCAGAAATTCTTGTCTAACAATGTCCTCATTCCATGTGCGGGTACCTGGAGAGATAGATCAGCCACTGTTGAAACACTTGAGTTCGGCAAAAGTTGCACAATGGGCCTAAATGTGAAGGGGCGAGGAAGCCATCTGTCTTCCCAAACCAAAATCTTTTCGCCGTTGCCGACTCGCCATATTGTTCCAGCTTCAAGGACTTTTGTTGCTGCTAGAAGGCTTCTCCATGTAAGGGAAGGGTTATACCCCTCATTTGCTTCAAGGAAGCCAACATTTCAAAAATAGCGAGCCTTAAGAATTTTGCTAAGAAGACCTCCCGGATTAGTGATGATTCTCCAACCTTGTTTTGCAAGGAGTGCAAGATTGAAAGCCTTAAGATTACGGAAACCCATGCCTCCCTCCTGCTTTGGTTTACACAACAAGCTCCATTTTGCCCAGTGAATTTTTTCCTTTTTCCCACTATTCCACCAGTATGCTCGAATCATTTTTTCCATATCATCGATAAGGGAGTCCGGCAATTTGAAATAACTCATCGCATACGAAGGAACGGCCTGGAGTACCGCTTTGATTAGGACTTCTTTGCCGACTTGTGAGAGTGTTTTTTCTGTCCATCCTTGAATCTTATCCCAAATCCTATCTCGGAGATTTTGAAAGACCTCCCGTTTCTTTGCTCCCACAACTGTCGGTAAGCCAAGATACTTGTCATGCTTCTCTACTCTCTGAACTCCTAAGAAATGCACAAGTCTCTCTTGAATATCCTCTTTAACATTAGGGCTGAACACGATCGAAGACTTTTGATAGTTAACTTCTTGCCCCGAAACCTTTTCATATTTGTGAAGAACATCCCTGATACCCTCAACTGCATCATCGTTGGCGTTTGCAAAGATCATGGTGTCGTCGGCGAGGAGGAGGTGTTAAACTGGTGGAGCTCGTTTACAGATGGAAACGCCTTGAATCCTCGGGTCCTGGTCTAGTAACCTGATAAATACTTCTGCACATATAAGGAAAAGATAAAGCGAGAGGGGGTCTCCTTGACGAAGCCCCCTCTCGGTAGACACACTGCCGAAACTCAATCCATTCAGAACGAAAGCATAACGAGCCGAAGTAACACATAGGCGAATCAAATTCGCAAAACTCAAATCAAATCCTGACCTCAAAAGGACTCGTTCCAAGAAAATCCATTCCACCCGGTCATAAGCTTTACTCATGTCAAGTTTGAGGGCAAGGTGACCGATTTTACCTTTTCTCTTGTGCTTGATGAAATGATTAACTTCAAAAGCAACTAGAATATTATCTGTGATAAGCCTGTTAGGAACAAAAGCACTTTGGGATTGGGAGATTATGGAATTCATGATAGGTTTCAAACGGTTAGTAATAGCTTTCGATGCAAGCTTATACATGACCGTACACAAGCTAATAGGTCTAAGTTGAGACATGGACTCCGGGGACGGGTTCTTGGGGATGAGGACAACATGAGTAAAATGCATATTGGGGACAGACTCACCCTTGTTAAGAAGTCTAAGCACACAAGACACGACATCATTACGAACAATTGGCCAAAAGCGTTGAAAGAAAAGAGGAGGCATACCATCCGGACCGGGTGCTTTGAGAGGGAACATTTGTGACAAGGCTTTGTCTATTTCGGTGACATTGAAAGGGGCAAGCAACCTGCAATTCTCCTCAGCCGAAACCCTTGGTGTCAAACATCCAAGGACCTCCTCAATCTCCTCCACATTCGGCCTTCTTGAGGTGAAAATAGATTGAAAGTATCTTTCCACAACACCCCTAATACTCTGATCCGATTCACACCACTTCTCGTTTTCGTCCAAGATCCTCTTGATCGTGTTTTTTTCGCGTCTCTTATCAGCCTTGGCATGGAAATAAGTGTTTTGGTCGCCCTCTTTGAGCCAGTGGGATTTGGCTCATTGTTGCCACTTCCTTTCTTCACGTGCATACCATTCCTCGATCTCATCCTTAAGCTCTTGTTCTCGCTGTTTTGATTGCACCGTCATCATACCCTGTCTGATTTTGATAAGCTGATCCTCCAGTTCTTTAATGCGTTTTTCTGGATCTTTTAACAAGGTTTTACTCCAGTGGATCAGCCCCACTTTGCAATGTTCGATTTTTGCCCAAGCTGTGTCGGTGTCACTTAGAAAAGGCCCGCCCAGCCACTGTTGTTCCACCAAGTTAGCACACTCTTTATGACGGAGCCACATTGCTTCGAATTTGAACTCTGGATTCCCTCTCTTCTTCTTGACATGTTTCGGGTGGAATAGCTTGGTAAGGATTGCACAGTGATTAGAGGTAGTAACATTGATATGTTGGACTTGAAAGTTCGAAAATTTTTGCACCCACGAAGGGTTGGCCACGCTGCAGTCTAATCTTCCTCTGATTGTATCCGGGAACTTCTGATTATTTGACCATGTGTAAGGTGTTCCCTTGAATCCCAAATCAGAAAGGTTGCAGTTTTGGAGGCACTCTTGGAACGCACGGATCATACCAGGTTGTCGTGTCGTCCCGCCCAATCTTTCTTCATTCGAGATTACTTCATTAAAGTCTCCACTAACAATCCAGGGCATATTGAATTGGGAACCGAGGTGGGAGAGTAGATTCCAGCTCTCATGTCTATGTTCTTGCTTAGGATTGCCATAAAAACCCGTAAAACGCCAATTAGACACATCGGAACTAAGAGAGACACTTACGTCAATGTGGTTGCGGGAGAAACTCAAAAGGGTGACAACAATATCTTTCCTCCAGAAGAGGGCCAAACCACCACTACGTCCGACCGCGTCAACTCCAAAACCAAATAAGTTGAATTTATTCTTAAGGAATTCAATTCTCCGATTCTTGCATTTAGTCTCCAAAATGAAGACTAACTCGGGGTTGTGGGACTCAATTAGCGTCCCGAGTTCCTGAACAGTTCGGGTACCCCGGAGAAGATTCCCACATTTATTTATACTAATTCAATGGTGAAAATTGGATGATTAATTATGAGAAGGTATTTTCGTCAATTAATATGGTTATGTTGTCCTAGATCTAATAATTGTGACTAAATGTCTCAACTGTAATTTTTGATGATTTTTCCAATAAATTTTGGATAGAAATTTTGAATTTAAGCTAAAGTAGAACGAAAATTACTAAAAATGACAAGATATGAGGAGACTAAAATCTGAAAATGTCAAATTAGAGGGAAAAATTTTGTGATTGTGGGAACTGGAATTAAGAAGAGTTAGGACGGGCGTGCCTGTGATTTTAGCACTTTTGGATTAGTTATGCAGGTAAAAGTCGTTACTTTTCAGAGGGTTGTCCGCTTCCTGTTTGAACCAGTTGCTTTTTACGTTTCACCCTGGATCGAGGTCAAATTATTTTGTTTTTTTTTAACCAGGATCGAGGTCAAATTATCACATTAGCTTTCCTTTTATTTTAAGTAATGATTTTTGAGAAAAAAATTTATTTGCAATCTTTATCTTTTTAATTTTTTTGAATTTGTAACCTAAATTATTTTGGGGTTTATAATTGCAACTTGTATTTTTAAATTTTTTGAATTTGCAACCTAAATTATTTTGCCGTTTAATTGCAACATATACTAACTGAATTTATCAATATTTACAATCTGATAAACTTTCAAAAGAAATAGTTTTAGGTTGCAAATTTAAAAAAATAGGGTTGGAAACTCAAACTTTGTTTAAGAAATATAGTTCCCCATCCCATGAAACCAACTGAATTTTCATTTTTTTTTTTTTGGGTAGGATCCAAATGAATTTTCATACATAAATATATATATGTGGATTACAATATCTTTATTAAGGATAATATGTTACATCATTCAAACACCCTTATATAAAAGAAAACCAAAAAAAATAATGAATATCTTAATATAGTTTTAGAAGATGTAACATTTACAAAATTTTTAATTTAAGCATATCTATTTGTAATTATTGTATTATTTTATTTTTTATGTAATTATTGTATTAGTATACAATATAAGATCACGTAGGAGTAGTCCAATAGAGAAGGTCAAAGACTATTACAGATCCTAATGATAGATATCTGATTTATTTGGTTGGCAATCAAAGAGAAATAATTTAGTGTAGGCCTGTAAGGCAGTGGTTCCAGGACAGGACATACATACAAATGTAATATCAACTCTTACCATGTGGATTGTTTTGCCTAATTTAATAATTTATTGTCTTCCAAAAATAAATAAAAAATGAGAAAAAGTCAGTGTCAGTTGTCAGTTATTGACGAATTTGCTTTATTAAAAAGAATTCCATTTGAAAAGATTTTATGCAGGGAGATAAGTAGATCTCGTGTCATACAATAGCACGAAAAAGGTGCTGATTAAAGTAGAATGCCAATATTGCTTGGTTGAGTTTGATTAAAGTAAGACCACAATGTTAGGTTGTAGGTTGAGAAGAAAAACAATCAAGTTTACATATATTAGGTATGTTAAAATTTAATGAAGAATTGTTTAAAAATATAATATCACTCTCACAATAAATTAAATTCGAGAATGCAATGGTATACATACTGTATGCTCGTTTGGTAAAATCCACCAAAGTTTGATTGATGTAGTGGAATAAACACATTAGGTCTCTTAATTAAAATTTAGGATTTCAGATTTTAGCTTGTGCATGAAGTAATTAGATTGAGAGAGTCGTCCCAAATTGAACCTCATTAATGTCTGAATCCGAAAAAAAATAGGTGGAAAACCAATTTTTTTCTTTTTTTTGGGTAAAATCGGCACTTTGAATGTAGAACTAGAACACCATTACAGCACCCCATTTGTCCCATATCGGATTTGTAATACAAATAAAATGACTTTATAAGTTAGAATTCAAGTAGTAATTAGTGGATATCCTTTTGGGTAGTGGTTTAGGCCTAATTGCAGGCTGCACTCAATGAATTCCGAAGCGTATGCTCGCGTCCAACGAGTCTGCAGGTTCGGGAGAGTGACTCAGTGACAAATGGTATCAGAGCTGACCATTAGTCGTGGGAGCTATGTGCTACGCGTAATCAGTGAATATTCTTTTGGACAGTGATTTAGACTAAATTATATATTTTACTTAAAGAATTTGAAGTTTATGCTCGCGTTCAATGGGTTCGCAAATCCGGGGAGCGACAACCATAATATTAATTTGAGTTAGGTTCTTTCCTTTGTTTTTTAGGTTTTTCTGTTCGCGGTCTTATCATGTGAATTTTTTTGAAAAGATAACTTTAAGTCTTAACACTAAATTTCTAGATTTCTTTTTTTCACAAAAGGTCGCTAAGACAAAATCAGTGCAAAAAACTACTATACGTAGACAATAAGCTAGTATAAAATTAAAATTACACTAATTATCATATCACATATAAGAAACTACTTCTTACCAAAAAGAAAATATAAGAAACTACTAAATTTCACTTGAAATGACACTCGAGAAGTTGGGAAATATTTTGAATAAAAAAGGTTTTTTTTTTTATTGTGCTATTTAAACCTATTATTATAACAATTACAATAATTATCATTACTCTAATTAACATAGACATGTTTTCACCTAATTAAGTTGGGGAAAAATTGCATTTTTAGTCCTGTAACTATGCACTTATCGTATTCTAGGTCCTAAGGTATTTCATTTCGCAATTTAAGTTCTGTATATCATAAGATATAGCAATTTTAGTTCCTAAGTTGTCGCCGGAATTTAGGATATACTGGACTTAAATTGCAAAACAAGGACTAAAATTGCTACATTTTACAATACACGGAACTTAAATTACAAAACGAAATACCTTAGGATCTAAAATGCGATAAGTGCATAGTTACAGGACTAAAAATGCATTTTGGCCTTAAGTTGGTTGAATGCGAAAAAAGCATAGGATATACCTCCAAAGGGTATAAGTGAAGGATATCCACTTGAAAATGAAAGGACGAAAAATAAATTAAATGAAAAAGGGGCAAGAGATCATAATTAGGTCTTTGTAGTATTTGAGTCCGGAAAAATTTGAATTTAAAAAAAAAAAAGTATGTGTGGTTGAATGATGAAGCAGAGATTTCTTATATAGAGGAGGGATCCTTGTAGAAAACCACACAGGCTTTGTGCCGGTTTTGTAAAAAAAAGAGAAAACTAGACAGAGGGTCCTATTTTTTTTTTCTATAGAAATAAGGATCTGTTTTTAAAAGTCATATACAAAAGTCCCTGAAATAAAAATTCCTTAGTATTAAGGACCTGTTTTAATAAAAAAATATTATTTCTGCCAACTCATCACCAAGTCATCAAAATAATTTATTTTCTTTTCAATTTTCTTTTCTCCTCTTTTCTGTTTACTTATCACATAAAAATATTTTCTTTTCTAATTTTTTTTATTTTCTTTCTGTTTTTACGTGAATTTTTTTTCTATTTTCTCTCTCCTTAAATTCTTTTCATCTCGTTTTTTCTTTTGATCATATCTTTTCGTTCCTTCACCGAATCACGCAAATTTATAGTCCAATTTAATTCTCTCGACGAGACGAACAAAATGATATAAGAAAATCTAGGTTTCGTTGTATGATGAAGGTGTGACGACGGCGGGTGGTGGGGGGCGGCAGCGGCGGGTGGTTTCCGGCCATTTTCAAGGACGATTCTTGGGGTGGATTTTATAGTTTTAGACATGGGTAAGCTAATGGTGAAGTTAATTTCTGAAAATAATGGATGAATTGGGAGTAATTTTGATTCGAATTTCCCGAATAAGAATAGAATTTGAAGTACCCATAATGACATTTGAAGTACCCAGAATGATATTTGAGGTACTAAAATTATAAAACAAGCTACTTGTATCCCATAATAAAGTATAAATTTCATAATTTTAAGAAAACTTATTATATTGGAATTTATACTTTGGTTCAGTGTAGGTAGTACCTTGATTTATAAGCCTAATACATTATACGCACGAACCTGTACTCGATTCTCTAATTTTCAGGCATGGTCTGTAATAAAAATATATTGAAAATATATTTATATAGGAGTTTATTGGAAGAATTTCAGAGTTTTAGGGAATTTTTCTTGACATGCACGTGCTATATTTCGTAATAATTAAAAAATTATAGAAAAACTCTTTATATGGGAATTTATACTTTGATTCCGGATCAGAGTACCTTGATTTTGTAAAATAGTACATGATAAGTGCGTCCGTGTACTCGATTCTCTATTCTGCCACATATTATAAAAACTTGTTATATTGGAATTTATACTTTGGTCCAGTCTAGGTAGTACCTTGATTTCTAAACCTAATACTTTATACGCACGAACCTGTACTTGATTCTCTATTTTCCAAGCATGGTTTGTAATAAAAATATATTGAAAATATATTTATATAGGAGTTTATTGGAGGAATTTCAGAGTTTTAGGGAACTTTTCTTGACATGCACGTGGTATATTTCGTAATAATTAAAAATATATAGAAAAACTCTTTATATGAGAATTTATACTTTGATTCCGGCTCGGGGTACCTTGATTTTGTAAAATAGTACTTGATAAATGCGTCTGTGTACTCTATTCTCTATTCTGCCACATATTATGAAAACTTGTTATATTGGAATTTATACTTTGGTCCAGTCTAGGTAGTAACTTGATTTCTAAGCCTAATACTATATACAAACGAACCTGTACTCGACTCTCTATTTTCTAAGTATGGTCTGTAATAAAAATATATTGAAAATATATTTATATAGGAGTTTGTTGGAGGAATTTTAAGTTTTAGGGAACTTTTCTTGACATGCATGTGGTTTATTTCGTAACAATTAAAAATATATAGAAAAACTCTTGATATGTGAATTGATACTTTGATTCCTGCTCAAAGTACCTTGATTCTGTAAAATAGTACTTGATAAATGCATCCGTGTACTCAATTCTCTATTTCTGCCACATATTATGGAAACTTGTTATATTAGAATTTATACTTTGGTCCAGTCTAGGTAGTACCTTGATTTCTAAGCCTAATACTTTATAAATTAGAAACTTAATTCTCTTCATTTTGTACTCTGAATTTTGATTGGAGTACCTTGATTTTTCAATATAGTACTTGATAACTATTTATTTGTACTTTATTACAATGTTCTAAAATTCTTTACAAGCATTTTAACGTATATCAACATTATAATATTCTACATGAGTAAATAGTTTATTGATCGTATTATATCGCATAACGCTGATTAAAATATAAAATCGAGTGGGAAATATAAATTCGATGAGAAACTTCTAAATATAATGTGTGAAACAATCATAAGTATTCTACATTTTCAATATATTTTTATTAAAGACCATGCCTGAAAATTAGAGAATCGAGTACAGGTTCGTGCGTATAAAGGATTAGGCGTATAAATCAAGGTACTACCTAGACTGTACCAAAGTATAAATTCCAACATAACAAGTTTTTTTAAAATTATGAAATTTATACTTTATTATGGGATACAAATACCTTGTTTTATAATTTTAGTACCTCAAATATCATTCTGGGTTCTTCAAATGTCATTATGGATACTTCAAATTCTATTCTTATTCGGGAAATTCGAATCAAAATTACTCCCAATTCATCCATTATTTTCAGAAATTGACCTCACCATTAGCTTACCCATGTCGAAAACTATAAAATCCACCCCAAGGGTCGTCACTGAAAATGACCGGAAACCACCCGCCGCCGTCGCACCTCCATCGTACAACGAAACCTAGATTTCCTTATATCATTTTGTTCGTCTCATCAAGAGGATTAAATTGGACTATAAATTTACGCGATTCGGTGAAGGAACGAAAAGATATGATCAAAATAAAAAACGAGATGAAAAGAATTTAAGGAGAGAGAAAATAGAAAAAAAATTCATGTAAAAAAAAAAAAAATTAGAAAAGAGAATATTTTTATTTGATAAGTAAACAGAAAAGAGGAGAAAAGAAAATTGAAAAAAAAAGAAATTATTTTGATGACTTGGTGATGAGTTGGCAAAAATATTATTATTTTAATTAAAATAAGTTCTTATTTCTAAGAAGTTTTAATTTCAGAGACTTTTGTTTAACATTTTTAAAGTTGGTCCTTATTTCTATATAGATATATGAAACAGGTGCTTATGGCTAGATTTTTCTAAAAAAAAAAGGCAGAGACACGATTGAGATTGTGGAACACCTCATAAACCACATAAGACTAGAAATATATATACACAAAATTAATGATGTCATACATGTCTTGCAAATCGGTAAAAGTTAAAATGTGTGGCCTAAGTTGGCTCACTTTCAATTAAAGAGTATACTGTCAGATGATACTTTTTTGGTCAGATATTGTTAGATGATATATGATAACGTTAATATTTTATTTTATACTGAACTAGTAATAACCTCTTTTATCTATCCATAATGCATGAAGGGTAATTGGGTGCAATCATACCAGCACTAATGCATCGGATCTTATCAGAACTCCGAAGTTAAGTGTGTTTGAGCGAGGATAGTACCAGGATGGGTGACCCCCTGAGAAGTCCTCATTTTCTATCCCTATTCTCCATTTTTGGTGTCAAAAAAAAAAAAAAAAATGCGGGCAGGGTACTTTTTTCATAAAGAAGCCATTTTTATCTTCTTTTTCAAATAAAAATTCTTCAAAAACGAGATCCAACGAACCTCAAGCATGCCTATCCCGCACCACTATTATCTGAAATTCAGGTATGAGCTATGTTGGCTCTGATTCCCATGCTTTTTTGGATATGTAGACAACCGACTCTTTCCTGTACGAAGCTAATTGAACACAATCCTCTTGTTGTCCAAAATTATCCTGTCCATTGTTGCTTGCATATAAGTTTACATGCTATCATCATCTACTATGTGTGCTGTATTATCACTTGGAGAATCTTTCTTTCATTTGGTTATTCGATGAGGAGACCCGTAACGGGGCGAATGGGGGGTGCTAGGTTGTCTCAACCCCTTGCCCCATCATAACTTAACTCTGAAACTTTTATGGAATCTCTAAACACATAACCACGTATGAACGAGCCGATCCCAACAGGTTTCTCTCTCAACCTTGTCAATCTAAACCGAGTGCGCTGACGATACTAAAAAACCGACAAGAAAAGCGAGACAACAAGACGACGCGCCCCTGAAGCACGAAAAAGAGAAAGGAAGGGTCCAGCACCGAGCTATCATCCCGATCAATTCCCACTACCATGGGAACCCAGCGAGTGATAGGCCCATAGAGGTATTGGCCAATAGGATAGCTAAGGTCCGATCTAGTATTAGTGGGCCTGTTATCGAAAAAAGTGGGCCTAGTCGAATTCAAGCCCGCACTGATAGCAATTTAGGCCGCGGAGAGGTTGGCTATGTGGGCTCTAAACTGATCAGATGCCGGGTGTCTAGGAGGAGGAGAGAGACACTCGACACAGAATGGAAGGTCCTCTTCGTCATCGTATCTCTCACGACTTCTTAGTTCGATAGGATAACCTAGTAATAACTACTAAACTAGTAACACCGATTTCTTACCTATAATATTCTTTTGGACAGTAATTTAAACTCAATTTCAGATAGTACTCAGTAGGTTTGAAGCTTATACTCATGCTCAACGAGTACGTGGGTCTAGAGGCATGACATCACCTATGTATTGCTCCTTTAATTAAATATTTCAATCATATATTTTCGTTTGCACAAAACCATAAGAGAATCTTATTTTTTTTTTTTTAAAAAAAATATCGATCTTTGTTATTGTAAAATGTCGAACCCAAATATCTATATTGGAAATAATATTTGATGGCCAGTGAATAAAATAACAATGGTTCTAAGAGAATCTTATCGGATCTTCGTTTCGATTGAATCAGTTGTCAATTTGTCTCGTAATATTTTGGGATCAATATCTAAAAAACTAGCTAATAAATAAACATTATTTATATATACTACATCATTGATTTTTGATTTAATATTTGATTACATCATATTTCCCGTAAAAAAATGAACTTATGAATATGTACAAAAAGGAGAATTAAAACATAAAGTGGCAAGTATGGTATTTGTATTTCTGAGATAACAGCTTTTTTTTTTAAGGATGTACGAAGAATATATATGTTGAGGCCATACACGAGGGAATCTTAAAGATAATGAAATCCTTCACAGATTTTATGAGTAGATTCAGTGAAATAGCTAGAAAAAGAAGTCTCGTATACCCCTAGAGAATAGTGAGTGAAGGAAAAGTACAACACGCACTTTTTTTTTTTTTTTTTTTTCAGAATCACCCCCCTCAAAACGTGAGGGGCAAAACTACATTAAACCAAATCAGCAGATACAGAGTCCCACGAGTACGGGGGAATGTCATTGAAACCTATGTAGGCGAAAGCCGCATTCCGAGCAAGGGAGTGTGCTACACAGTTAGCCTCACAATAAACGAAAACAACATCAAAAGCAATAAAATGTCTAAATAAACTACGAATATCATAAATAATACAAACCTAAGGGTGATAAGTCATCATCATTCGAAAATACTTTCCGGACCAAACTTTGACAGTCGCCCTCAAAAGTCACTTCTTGCCATCTAAAGTCCCGGGCCAACATAAGTGCCGAGAGACATGCGAGAGCTTCAGCCACTTCCAGATCCCTGAAATCTCTGAAGATATTTGTCTCCCACCCAACTACTTCACCTTCAGAATTACACACAACCACCCCAATACCCACTCAATCGTGTTCCCTGTGAACCGCCCCATCAAAGTTAAGCTTGATACGATTGCCTGCAGGTTTCGAGCACTTGACCGGAGTCCGTCTAGCCACCTCAGAGGAGTCAATAGGTCGCCTAAAACAATTAGTTTGGGCCCTCGATTGCACTTCCGCTAGCTGCACCAAAGCCCAGGGGTCCCAACTCTTTTCCCCAACATTAACCTTGTTGCGATTGGTCCACAGAAGATAGATCAGGGTAGCAAATTTTCGAGCTTCATCCAGCTCCAGATCGTCCAGTATAGCTGCAATGCCGTCCGTAACGCCCGTCCCAAGTTTCGAGGTGCTGGACCAAGGATTGTTAGACAAAGCCCAAACTTGGCGAGCGAATGGGCACATCAAAAGGGCGTGGATAGAATCTTCGTTTGGGTCATGACAAATGGGACAGCCCTTGTTCACGAAACAGTGACAGATGATTAAGTTATGAGCAGTCGGAAGAGCATTTTGGCGAATTCTCCAAAGAAACATACGGATTTTTGGGAGAGTCTTCAACTTCCAAATGCGGGCCCAGACAAGGGTACAATACGCACTTGGAATGTCAATATCCTCCCTTGAGTAAGAGAAAACTACATACTAACGGGCTCATGTGATCCTACCTAGTTGGGTATCTACCCAACTGCATCATGAGCCGTTAGATTATACTTGATAATATCATTAATTTACTTTATTACACTTTATGAGATCATCAAATTACAATCCAATGACTCACAACCACTTGGGCATATATCAAAATGGGTAGGATGAAATGAACCATACTAACGCATAGGGAAACACGTTTCGGGAACTTCGTATAAGCACCCGGTCTGACTTCACTTATTTAATTATTATTATTTTTTTAAAAAAAAATACACGCACACAATCCGACTCTTATCATTGCAAGGAATAGAACCCAGACCTCCACACCAGAATAATATCCGGCGGCCATTGAACCAAACCTCAATGATTCACTTATTTTATTATTTCATGATTTAGATTCTGCTATATCTATAATTTATTTAGAAAAAAATAAAAATACAAATATGATTTAATCTAAATCATTAGATGCATAAGTATAATCCAGGGTTTATTCAAGAATTTTCCAATAGTTAACATTACTGAACATAAAAAATTTATATAAAATTAAACATGAACTTACACATTAATTATGTGGGACATATAATAATATTGATTTAGAAATGAAAATAATTTTTGAGTATACATCTAATTAACTAAGGAGGCATTACCTGAAAAATTATTATTTTATGCCCTGATTCTGAATCTCACATTTGTATCCCACCAATTAATTATTTAAATTTTGCTACATTTATAAGTCACTAATTAATTAGAAAAAAAAAAAAAACTGCATAATGTGATTCAATCTAAACCAATAAAACTCAGACTCAGTTTATATAAGAATTTTCTATCTTCTACCAACAAGAACAAACCAATTGATTTTTTCACTTGAAAATAAGGAATGAAACTGAAAAGAAAGTTCCAAAATTTAAATTGCAAAAAAGGGTTAGCTCAAATGCAACTCCCAAGAAAGGATTGTTTATTTTTATTTTTTATGTAATTGCTGTATATATATATTTTGTCTGCAGGTAAAAAAAGAAAGTGCAGAGAGTGATAAAAGAGGGGAAAGTGTAAAGGGCATACATATAAAAGAGTGTAGGGTGGAAATTGTAGAGAGACTACGACCCAACGCTGGAAAATTTAGGAGTGGTCATTTTCAGAATTTGACAATACATTTTGTTCTCATTCTTACTACCGTAGCTCCCTCTCTAGGCCCCTACTATCTCTCGTCACCAAGATTCTCACACACCGTTTTGAAAATAAAAACAAATATATTTTCATCCTTAAATAAAAATTAGGGTTAATTACATTTGGACGATCCCCTTTTGAAAATATGTAAAACCAACACAAATATATTATCATTTTTAAATAGAAATTAGGGTTAATTATATTTGAACGGACTCCCTATGATCAGATTGCTAAACTACAAGTTATAACTCTCTTATTCAAAATATTATATATACTTACTTTCCACAAGAGTTTCATAATTATAAAAAATATTCAATTTTTAGAATTTAGTTAAGGTTTGTCAAAATTTTAAGTGAATATTCCTAACGGAACCCTAAAAATTAAGTTTTTTTTATAATTATGAAACTTGTGTGGGATGTAGGTGTAATATTTTGACTTAGAGAGTCACAACTTGTAGTTAAGCGAACTCTATTGTGCTCCAAATATTAATAATCCTAAATATTAAAAAAAAAAACTCAGTAGAAATTAACAATAAAAAATGGCTTATCGCGTTGGCAACGTGGCATATATGTCGTTCATTCAAGGAGTACATATAAAATTAAAAGAAACACATATGTATAAATGATAAATGTTTGCTACTGATGTGGTTTGTGGGATTATTTATTTTCTATTTTTTTTTTATATATTTTGATTATGATTAGCATCAAATATGGTTTAAATTTGTTATTTTAATCCTTTAAAAATAAATTGATTAATTGTTTCTATATTTTTTAATATCTTTTTTTACACAAAACTCATCAAATTGGTTAGTCTCCGTAAGTGATATAGATTTATTTTTTTAATCTCAACTTCTTATAAGTTATAACAAAGCATGCATGCCTCCATCACTGATTATCACTAAAAACAAGGTTAAAATAAAGTAGTTCTAATCACATTATGCATGATTAGTACTTGTGATGGATGAATATAGACGCGAGGATATAGATATACAACATGATACAAATATAAGGATACAATTTTTTTTAATTTTTTTTAATGTTTACCATTGGATAAGTATCGGATACGATACGTAATTTTTTTAAGAGTGCACATATATTATAGATAATTAGTAATAGACTAGCTAGTGTTACCTTCTATTTCAAAAATAAAATGAGAAGATTCAGTTTTACATGCATGAAAACCTGAGTATATCATAATTACTCAACTCCGAGTAGTATGAAATGTAAAGGGCGGTTCTATGGTTAATTAGTCACGATTGTAAGATTAATATTAGTACCATATTAAGATTATGACAAGTGTTATTGTAGCGATTCGAAATTCAACGCAAAAATCAGTTCAGGTGTCTCACATGGGGTTCTGCACGCCAGTGCGCAAGGCCGTGTGGGGTGGGGAAGCACGGGGTCACGCACGCTGTGCGCGAGACTGTGTGGACCTCCTGAGCTTGTCCCACATCGGAAGATCAGAGTTATATTGAAGGGTTTATAATCTAATTACCATGTACAACTACCAATGGGTTAACCTTCTTTTGGCAAGTGCTTCACAGGCCAAACTTTAGGGTTGTGCATGGTGGTAACGAAGGTTATACCCGGGCGTCCAACGGGCGCCCAAGCAAGGAGGGTTCTCCTCTCCGCGCCCAGGAGTCATGACAGTTATAATGTGAGAATTTATTAGAAATATCAAATTTCCTAATTTTATATGAGATGCTATTAACTAAATAAAATTTCTCTTGTTTTTTTTTTTTTTTGCTAAATTTGGTAGTTATTTGTTTCCCTTAAATGTAGGATTTGTAGTATAATTATTTTTTAATAATTAACTATCTCATTTACGCTAAATTTATAATTCTCATGAACAAAATTTATAATTAAATCATACACAATTCATCTAATTCATTTGTTTCTGTAGCGCCCCAAAAAATTCAGCACAAGAAACTGATCCAGGTGTTGCTCAGGGAGTCTGGTCAAGGGATCCTGCAGCCTGTCACTAGAGGCCGTGAGCCCCTATATCTCCGTCCCACATCGAGAAAACCAAGTGAAATGTAAGGTTATAATCTAACCTCCAAGTACAACCAACACATGGTATATCATCTTTTGGCAAGTGGTTTCAGGCCAAACTTTAGGGTCTTGCTCGGTGGGGGCGAAGGTTATACACGCGCATCCAACGGACACCATCGTAAGGGTTCTCCTCTCAGTGTCCGGGGGCCGTGATAGATGGTATCAGAGCCAACCGTCGGTGGTGTCCTGTTTCCATGCGCGTCGGAGTCTCCGTTCTAAGGGGCTCGGCGTGCGTGGGGAGGCGCTCCTGGCTCCACCCCATATCCACTGGCTGGCGGTAATGTACTACGGTCATGGCGCAATGAGGACATTGTGCTCTGAAGGAGGGGCAATTGGAGCGCCCTGAAAAATTCAGCGTAAGAAACTGATCCAGGTGTTGCTCACGGGGTCTGGTCACGGGCTCCTAAAGCCTGTGACTGGAGGCCGTGAGCCCCTATATTTCCGTCGCACATCGGAAAAACCGAGTGAAATGTAAGGGTTTATAATTTAACCTCCAAGTACAACCAACACATGGTATACCATCTTTTGGCAAGTGGTTTCAGGCCAAACTTTAGGGTTGTGCTCGATGGGGGCGAAGGTTATACCCGCGCGTCTAACGTGCACCGTCGTAAGGGTTCTCCTCTCCACGCTCGGGGGCCGTGACAGATGGTATCAGAGCCAACCGTCGGTGGTGTCCTGTTTCCATGCGCGTCAGAGTCACCGTTCTAAGGGGCTGGGCGTGCGTGGGGAGCCGCTCCTGGCTCCACCCCATATCCACTGGCTGGCGGTAATGTACTACGGTCATGGCACAATGAGGACATTGCGCTCTGAAGGAGGGGCGATTGTAGCACCCCGAAAAATTCAGCGCAAGAAACGGATCCAGGTGTTGCTCACGGGGTCTGGTCACGGGCTCCTGCAGCCTGTGACTGGAGGCCGTGAGCCCCTATATTTCCGTCGCACATCGGAAAAACCAAGTGAAATGTAAGGGTTTATAATCTAACCTCCAAGTACAACCAACACATGGTATACCATCTTTTGGCAAGTGGTTTCAGGCCAAATTTTAGGGTTGTGCTCGGTGGGGGGAAAGATTATACCCGCGCGTCCAACGGGCACCGTCATAAGAGTTCTCCTCTCCGCGCCCGGAGGGCGTGACAGTTTCTAATGATACAATTATATTATCTTCTTGTTTTGTCTCGTCCAATTTATCATCATCACCATCATCATCTTATGTTGTAGTATTGACTAATTAAATAGGTATAGCTAACTAAGCCTAATGGGTATATTATAATATTTTTAAATTTATCATTTGTTTTTATTTCAAAAAATGCAAAATTTGTAGATAGAAATTAGTAAGCATTACTAAAATAGGCGTATCATATACTAGACGTTTCATATTAGTACAAGTATTGTTTCTCTAAATTCAAAATGTTTATACAAGTGGAATCATATTGTGAAGACCCGAATTTCTCAACGGGAATTTGGTACATCTTTCGCATCAATTTCTTTTCTTTACCTTATTTCTCGTAATTTATGAATTATGTGACAACGTGATTTTTCATAAATGTCATTATTTGAATTTATAATTGTTGTATTCGTATTCGTTATTTTATAAGCTTCGAAATAAGTATAGTATCGATATGTTTAAGAATTAGAACTTTTATTGAGATTTTGGCAAATTGACTTTTTTACCCTTTTTCCAAAAATAGAATCATCCATAAAATTCTTTTCTTTTTCCTTTTCTTTCCTTTCTTATCTTTCTTTCTTGTGGTTACGTGAGAGAAGAGAAAACAAGAAGAAAAATTGAGGGTTTGGTACACTAAGTTCAATTCAACCTCACAATCTTGTTCCTCAACCAAATTTCGTGCCGTCAATTCCTACGCGATCCTCGTATCTCGATTAGGTACCATATTTCCCCTCAATTAATTTCGTTTTACCTGTTTCTGAGCAAGTTGATGAATAGTGATCATGAATGCATATTTGATGATTTTTGACTCATTTCTTGCTTGTTTAAGGTGTTGCATGGATAGATAGTTGTATATGGATGAATTTGAGCTATGTTAGAAGTTTTATAACGATTGAATTGCTGGGTTTTTGCTGGATTGATGATTTGTGCTGAGATTTGCTGTATTCTCTGTTTTCTGCGCAAACTGGAGAAGCTCACGGCATAATGCACGCCGTGCAACATGCCGTGTGCAACCCAACTCACGGCATGTTGTATGCCGTGCGTGTTCTGTCTCACGGCGTGTGTCACGCCATGCAAGAAGCCGTGAGGATGCCTTAGAATATTTTCTGGGTGCTAACTTATGTTGGCTACGACAATGAATAGTAATCATGCACTTGAATAATAGCAATTCTTCATACGACCTCGTTTTTCACATCTGATTATACCAGTAGTTCCTATAAATCATGAAATTGAATAATTTGTGAATTTTATAATTTTTTGACTTTGTTCGAGTGATAAATAGTGATTTTTTCGATTTGCAAATTTTGTACTTTTCTCCGATTGATGTGAAACTTATGTGATAGCTTCCTTATGCATATTTAATGTCAATTGCATGATTGTGGATTCATCTGTTAAGCCGTTCGTCTTTGTTTGGTTATTTTCTGGTTATAGAGTTACGTTTTTTATCCTCTAGGTTCTGTGTTGTTACAGAGCAGTCCCAGGATGAGGGTCAGTAGTCTAGCGGTCCGTGTTAGCATGCAAGAGATCCAGGTGAGGGTTTAAACTGTTTTTCAAGCTGGACAAGAACCTATATGTATAAATATATTTATGAAATAAAATGTTCCCTCCCTGTTGTTTATTATGTTTTAAATTTGTGTACGTTTATACCTATTAGATATTTTGATCTATATTTTGATGGTTTTGATCAACTTATATACATATAACCTTTCGATTCCAACGAGACATAAAACCCTTTGTTTTAAAAGTAGGTTTTGGGTCTTCGACCGCTACACCAAATGTCTCAAAAATGACCCGTTTGGCCACAAATGTAATGAATGATTGAAAATGCAAGAAAATGATAATGTTTAATGTTTCTAAAGTGGGCCCGGAGGTTATACGGAGGGAGAGACCCAGAGACGAGCGTCTAGGTTAATAAGATCCCAAACTATAATTTTCAAATTGTAAATTCCAGTGGGAGACCTGTCGGTGGTTGGCAAGTCTTTCGTTGGGGTGATGGTGAACGCCGCATTTATTGCGTATTTTTCCTGAAATTTCATAACATAACGTGTCGAGTCTCGAGTTGCTCCTTGACTTGACAACCGGTGTTGGGAGTATTTATCGAATGTGGAGTTATAAGGTGGAGGCCCGTTCTCGCCGGGATATTACCAAATAATGTTAATGTTTATATACCGAGACGAATAACAATCCGACTTTTATAAACGAACGACTTATTATTTTCCTCAAAACCGGATTCGTGACTCGTTCTTGCTTTCTTCACTATTATATATAGCACCTTCACTGAGTTTACTTTGAACTCACCCTTCATTTTTTGGTTCTTGTCTCAGGTAGCTATGGGTGAGAGACATGTTCTACGTGTCGGAGTGGCAACAACTTTCTTAGATATGATATTTTTGGTTTGGTCCTAGAAGTTGTTGTCATTTCTTTTACGTTCTGGATACTCTTATCTATTTTGTCTAGTAGTTGTGGTTGATACTTATGGATATATACACTGCATATTTTGATGGGCTCTTGGGTGGGCAAAACTGATTATATTAGAATTGTACAGGATGATAGTTGGCCATGGACGGCATCGTTTGACTTATGATATATATATATATATATATATATATATATATATATATATATATATATATGTGTGTGTGTGTGTGTGTGTGTGTGTGTGTGTGTGTGTGTGTGTGTGAATTATGCTTCCGCTTACTTGTTGTTGTTGATTATTTGTTGTTGGCGTGATGTCGTTCTTGTTGGGATACACTGTTGCTGATTGACATGGATAGACCGTTAGCCGGGATAGGTTTTTAGGCGGTGATGTCAATCACAGCTTGAGAATTCGTTCAGGTCCGAGAGACCGTAGTGCTGGGGCACTACACATATTTTGAATTTTGCATAACATTCATGATATTATATGATTATTATAATTATTATTAATAATATTTTTTAGTTCACCGGTAAACAAATTATGTAGTTTATTAAATATACTAATAGTGCATCTTACAATATTATATTCTTTTATGATAGTGTATTATATATAAAATATAATATTAATCTAGATATTGGTTTTTAATTTTTTCACTTTAGTATAAAAAAAAGAGAGAGAAAATATTAATACACTACATAGAATATCGAATATTAGAACTATATTTTTAGTAAACTATTTTAACTAAAACACGTAATTATCTAAACGAGTTCAGGGGTATTCTGAGAAGTTCCTGTCGACTGCGGGCAAGGAAGTATTAATTAAAGCTGTCTTACTGGCAATGCCGACATATACAATGAGTTGCTTCTTGCTGCCTGATTATGTGCTTAAGGAACTAAATTATGTGATCTGCAACTTTTGGTGGCATAATAGAGGAAATCGAAAATTGCATTGGATGGCTTGGGATAAACTGTGCAAGAACAAGAAATCAGGGGGTTGGGTTTCCGTGAGTTGAAGCTCTTTAACTTGGCAATGTTATCCAAGCAGGCATGGCGGATTGCCCAGCAACCGCATAGCTTACTGAATCGGATTTACAAGGCTAGATATTTTCCGAACACTGATTTTTTGGAGGCTCGGTTGGTCCGCTCTCCGTCGTTTACCTGGAAAAGTATATGAGAGTCTCGGTTTTTGATCGAGAAGGGTTCCCGCTGGCATATTAGTTTGGGGGAGTCAGTTAATATATGACGGCACCGCTGGGTGCCGCAGCTGCATGATTTCTGGCCCTCAGCTGTGGAGGGCTTACCGATTGTTGTGGAGTGGGTGGCCGAGCTTCTTTCGGTGGATGGTATGAGTTGGAATGTGGACTTGGTGAATGGACTGTTTGGCCCGGAGGAGGCTCAAGCGATTTTGGAAATGCCCCTGGGAAGGACTTCGAGACAGGACCGGTTGATTTGGCATTATTCTAAAAATGGTCAGTTCTCAGTTCGAAGTGCGTATCACCTGGCACTAGACTTGGCGGATGAGGGCCAGGGTTTGGCGCACGGGACAAATGCTAGCAGCCTCTGGTTCAGGTGGCGCCAAAGGTTCGCATGTTGGCATGGTAGGCTGCGCATGACATTTTACCAATGGTGTCGACTCTGCGCAGGCGCCTTTATGGCGCGGAGGGTGATTGCCCGTCATGTGATAAAGTGGATGAGGATCGCCAGCATGTGTTGTTTAATTTTCCATTCGCTAGGGATGTTTGGGCACTCTCGGACATTTCATGCACCCATGTTGAAGCGGTTCGACAGGATTTTGGTGGGGGTCTCGAAAAGGTTTTGGGTGAGCTTGATGCCGACGGTAGGGCACGGTTTCTCACTTTTTTGTGGGCTCTTTAGGGTGCTCAAAATAAGAGGAAGGTTGAGGGGGTGGTTCGGTCTCCGGTTGAAGTGACGAGCTTTGCGAAGATGTATGTGGTGGAGAGTTTTTGGCCTCCTCCTATCTCGGGGGCCCGGGTGCCCCGACCATTTCCTAACCAGTAGTTGCACCCTTCGCCTAGTTGGTTCAAAGTTAATTTTGTTGGGGCGGTGTTCGCGGAGTCCAATGAGGTCGGTGTTGGAGTTTTCGGGCAAGACTCTTCGGGGGAGGTGTGTGGGCTGGGAGTCGGCTCAGTCCCCGGGACCAAATGATCCAGACTATGCAGAAATGTTAGCTTGCTTCCATGCGGTGAAGCTAGCTCGTGATATCGGTTGGTCCAGAGTTGTGTTCGAGGGCGATTGTCTGAGTTTGATCTAGAAGCTTCAAAGTGACTCTGAGGACTTTTCCCCTTTGGGTAATCTTATTTTGGATATTCGTAGTTTGCTAATTAATTTCACTGAATTTCGTTTTGATTTCGTTTGACGTGATGCTGATAGAGTAGCTCACGCTTTAGCTAGAAATGTAGCTTCGACTCGCGTTGGTTTGGGTGATGTTCCCCAATTTGCTATTGACTTTGTTATTGCTGATTTAAGTTCATATAGTTGCCCCTCGTTGAGGGGTTTTTCTTTCAAAAAAAGTAAAGACTTAATAAATATGATTTATTATATAATTATGTGAAATTTTGTTTAATTAGATAATATGTAATACTTTCACTTTATCTGAATAATAAGTGATAAGTCATACAAAAATAAGTGGTCCGAATTAGATCTATATATCTAATGGCTAAAATTAAAGGAAATTAATTTTAGTCACCTATAAATGCTAACTAATGGTAGAATTTTCAAAATGTAAAACAGAAAGAATTTAGTAAGATTCAGTCAAAATGATTAGTTAGATCTCTCCAGTAGAATAGGTGTCTAAATGCATTGTGATTGTTAGTTATAATTTAATAATGTAATAAAATAAAATTATAATATTAATATTAAAATAAAATTATGATATCATCATATATGATTTAAGGATCACAAATACAACTAAATATTAGAATATTGAAGACATTTAAAAAAAAAATAGTAGAATCTTGAAGAGGCATCATGATTACCAAATGACCCACGTTTTGTCTGAGTTGGGCACACAAGATTATTATTGGTTGACCCATGATATATTGTAAACAATTCTGCTAATCAAGATATATTGTAAACAATTCTGCTAATCTTACGGTCATAGTAAGTTTCATGGGCATATAGCCTTTTTTTTACCACAAAAAGGTATACGGAAGATTTAAAAGGAGTTGGGCCCACTAATTATTTATTAAGATTAATTAAAATTAAAGTTAATATCACATACTTTTAAGTAATATTTATTTTGACCCATAATTTAATTTAACTCTTTTTCTAATAATCTTTTTAAATTTTAATTCTATAATTTTAAATATTATTATAGATAAGTATGTTAAAAAAAATTATTATACATAAAGTACATTAATCTATTAATATAAAATTAAAGAATAAATGCGAATAATACTATGTGATGGTATATCATATTTTGGGCCTAAACCTAATAAGATTTAAAGGCCCAATAACACTTGATGGACTGATGACTTGATAAATTGGACTGGACTTAATGAATTTAATTAATTTAATCGGCTTATAATTAATTAAGAAGAGCCCTATTCTAACTCTAAGTCGAAGATAAGGTAACTTAATATGATAAGGAATTCTAACCCTAATAAGATTTGGACTATGAATAAGTCTATATAAAGGGATCGGAACCCCCATAATCAATCATCGAATCAATCCTAAGAGCACGCGAAGCACTCCCAAACACTCTGCCGAAAGAGCCGTGTTCGGTCATCGCCGCACCTCGTCCGAGCATTGCGGAATTGTCCGAGCATCACACCAAAATACTCCCAAAAAGCCCTAAAAACCCTACGTCCGATTATCAAGGGGCCACCCTCAAAGCGCCTTGATAATCACAAATCAAACCCAATCTTGCAAACTAAACGTAGGATTTATTGACGGGTAAATCAACAAGCATCAATTAACGCCGTCTGCGGGAATGGAGTCGAGCTAAATCAAAAGCATGGCTGGAGTCTATGGAAACCGTGGAGTCGAAGAGATCAACCAAAACAACGCCAAACCAATAGACATGGTCACGCCAGAAGCCAGGCGACAACGGAGAATCATGGAGGACATGCCGGAAGTAGAATTGCCGCCAGGAATCACGCCAAAGATGATAGTGCAAATTCTAGACGCGATGGACGAAAAAAGGGTAGAGCGAAACAAATTACCGCTCTTACCGGACGACCAGATAGAGGAGGAAAGCAATTATGGGGAAGACGACACTAATTCTTGTCAACAACACCGACGCGATGAACGACGAACACAGGAGATAGGAGAGAGGCAGGACCCAGACTTGCGAGGACAGTTACAGGACTTAGGAAAGGTCATGGAGGACCTGAAAAAGAGCATGGAAAGGCCGATCGTAGAAAGAAAATGAAGTCCCTTTACCGAAGTGATACTAGATAAGGAATTGCCATACAACTTCTAGACAGTGAACATGTCCGGATATGGTGGAGCAGGAGATCCTACTAAGCATCTAATGGAATTTGATCAGATGTCGCTACTGCACAGGCTGACGGACCACATTAAGTGTCGAGTACTCGTGACCACTTTTAAAGGGGCGGCAAGGAAGTGGTTCTCAACCCTTCCAGAGAACTCCATTAATAGCTATGGCGAGTTATGCAGAATGTTCATGACCCAATTCGCCAGTAGCATACAGGGCCAGAAGAGCACGATCAGCCTATTCTCCATAAAACAGGGCAAAGGAGAACCCCTCAAATCTTATGTCTAAAGATTCAATTGGGAGGTACTAGAAGTCCCACTCGCGTCCGAAGATATCAAAGCGGCGGCATTCGCACAAGGATTACAGGAAGGACCCTTGTTTTTGGCCCTAGCACTGGAACCAGAAACTGATTTCAAGAGACTGCACAGAAAATTCGGGCAGTATATTAACCTAGAAGGAGCCCTCACTACAAAACGAGGGACAGTTGTTGAAGTGGCAGGCAGGAACCCTCAACGAGGAGGATCAGATAGCATGAAAGAGCGAGCGAAACGAGAGCCAACGATTCCAAAAAGAAAAAGGGAAGAAAATGTCCCTTGCCCTTAGGCCTTATACGAAGAATACAACGAACTGCAAGAAGACAATGATGTAATACTAAAGAAAATCAGGAACAGAGAAGGCTTCAGATGGCCAGTAACCCGAGCAGATAGACCCAGAAAACCAGAAGGACCTAACTTTTGCGAATTCCACAATGAATATGGGCACAAGATTGAAAGATGCAGACATCTGAAGGACGAAATAGTACAATTGGCGCGAGCAGGAAAAATCAACGACTTGCTCACACATCTACCCCCCAAGAACTTAGGACAGCCACCGGACAAGGAAGAGAGAGAAAGGGGTCCTAAGAGAAACGAAGGTGGTGAACACGAACAACCTGAATAGGTCCCTAAGGTAATCAATATGATTGTAGGTGGTCCTACCTACGGAGATTCGCAGAGTGTCCGGAGAGCACATGTGCGAGCATGCACGGAGCCAGAAGTTATGACGATCGAACAAGCCACGGGTCCAGCCATCACTTTCGGGCCCGAAGACATGGCTGTAGTGCGCTTTCCACATAATGATGCCTTGGTAATAACGGCCTTGATAGTGCACCACCGGAAATCGCGTGTCTTCGTAGATGGAGGGAGTTCTGTAGACATAATTTTTATGGGAGCCTTCAAACAGATGGACTTAGGCACTGTCCGCCTCGAACCGGTCAACACATCTTTGTACGGATTCAGAGGAGAAAATGTGGAACCGATTTGACAAATACAACTGCCCGTCAGGTTGGAAAAAGGAAAATTCACAAAAACTAGGCACATCAAATTCTTGATCGTGGACGCACCTTCATCCTACAACGCAATTCTAGGACGACCACTAGTAGGCATGTTTGAAGACATCGCCTCGCCTTTCCACTTAAAGCTCAAATATCCGGTAGGCGACGAAGTAGGAGAAGTGTGAGGAGATCAGACCTTAGCACGGCCTTGAGCACGGTGCCAAGACCGTGCAGGTGCAAACGGCCATGCGCACGGGCTCGTGCACGGGCTCAAGCCCGTGCAGGCTGAAAAGTGCTGCGCACGGGCTCCTGCACGGTCTTGATCAAGACCGTGCGTTCGCCCGTGTGGATCTTCTGAGCAACAGACTCAGCAGATCGCGAAACCTCACACGCGAAATCAATATTTAAATTCATACATCTCCTAATTTACTCCATAAATCATCCTAATTTCCACATATGATCATATATATCATCAAAGCTACACATAGGCACAAGAATCACGTAAAATGGTCGAGTAAATCTTCCTAAACACGAAAATCCTAATATAATAAAATTCTATATAAAACTCACGAAAATCGCAACGAAGAGGGAACAAAATGAAATGGGGTAAAAGGATTACCGGTAGAGAATGTAGTGAGGATCGTTCGGGTTTTCACGGCTCGTCGATCAGGCGAGAAACGGGCTCGGTAGGGCGTCGGGAAGATCCTCTCCTTTCTTCTCCTTCTTTCTCCTTTCTTTCTTCTTTCTTTCTTCTTCTTCAATGAGAGAATGAGAGAGATAGGTAGATATTTAGAAAAATATCTCGGGAGGGTAAAATGGTCATTTAGGCTTTTAAGGGCATTTATATAATTTAAGTAATTGAGGGCATTTAGAAGTTAGGTTAAATCAATCTTTTCCACAAGATTAATTAATCCAATTGGATAGATAGAGAAATTAGGTAAGAAAGAATTCGCGTAATAATTAATAATATAATTAAAATATTCGGGTCGTTACAATACTCCCCTCTTCAAAAGAATCTGTCCTCAGATTCTCCTCCGGACTTCGGGGTTAGTTAAGAGAAGTATAATCTAAGAGTTCTAATAACGCGAATTAAAAACGAACATTTAGGAGCAATTAAAATACATTATAAAACATCAGACATAACAAAAATATTTAAATGCAATTAACATTCCAAATAAAATTCAAAGTCATGCAAAAGACGGCATTACAAAACCTTAAACAAAGCTAACGACGACGAATCAGAAAATCCCAATGTAAGGTCCTTATCACTGTCATTATCTATTTCGTTCTTCCGACTGATTCTTGCACTCTTCGTATCCTCAATGACAATTGTCACATCCTCCTCCTGCTTCTTGATAAGAGAGGTCCTTTTACAGGAAGTAACGCCATCATCATTTCTCCCATTGTACTCCTCGTCCTTCTCACAATCTGTTTCTTCAAGATCACACTCTTTCTTATTCTTTCTACAAAGTGTTTTATCATCTTCAATGGTATTGGATGATTTCTCCTCTCCGCCTTCCATTAAACCATCATTTTCATCATTTCTTCGCTCGACTTCATACGAAACATCAGAGTCGTCATCATCAGAAGCCGATGTCGGCTCGTCTCCCATATAATCATCATCGTCAGATAATTCATTATCCTCTTCACTAGTTGATTCATCTTCAGACATACCTTCAGAAGTATACTCCTTCAGACTTGATTTGTTAACGTTGGTGCTATCAAGAACCGTATAACATACTCGCAACAGAATCGATCCTAGTCGGCCAAGAAGTCCTTGTCCTTAGCACTCTCTAATAGCGTATAACGAATTTATCGAATTCCACGCTATCCACACAGAGGCCACATAAATCTTAGCATCTAATCATTCAATCAGTGCAAGTGTGACTTTTGAAAGCAGTTAAAGCACATAGATCATATAAAACAGATATTTGAAGCAATTATCATTCGAAACAAAATATTATGAATGAATGCAATGGCAATGCAATGTACCTCTGCGAGTCGGTATCATGGTCGGGATCCCCTTTTCCTTCCCCAAGGATTCCCTGAGTCGGGGCAATCCTGAACCTGATGTTTGCTGCTCCCACATCTGAAGCAACGTCTCGATTTCTTCCTACACCATGCAGTCTTGTGATTTGTCTTTCCACAGTGCTCACAGGGAATGAGGTCCTCAATCACTTCTGGTTTGGTAGGTTCCGGCATCTCGTAGTGTGGTCTCCATGTCGGAAAAGTGCTAGGTCCGGCTGGTACTCTTCTTGCTAACTCATTGAAAGAAGATCGTTTCATGTGAGGAATACCTCGTCTCATCTCTTGAAGATCGGACTCCACTCTCATAGCTCGGTTAACTGCCTCATGATAAACTCGAATGTCCAATCCTACTAATCTTTCCAAGATCTCCGGCTGAAGTCCCTTGATGAATTTCCGCGATCTCCTTCGATCGTCAGATGCAATGTGAGGAGCATAGACGATGAGGCGGCTGAAAAGTGCCTCGTATTGTGCAACAGGGAGAGCTCCTTGGGTGAGGGACATGAACTCTCTTTCTCGGCTGTCACGTACCACTTGCGGCACGTACTTCTCTCGGAAGTCGGATAGGAACCGTGACCAAGTGTACGGAATTCCCTCAGCGATCCATCTCTGTTCTATGTAACGCCACCAATCCTCAGCGGGTCCTCTCATGAGAAAGATGGCATACTCGACCCTCTCGGGGTCACCGCAGCATATTACTCGGAAGATTCGCTCTAAATCGGACTATCCAAGCCTCGGCCTTAAGATCATCTGGTTCACCCACGAAGCAAGGTGGGTTGTAGTGTAGAAATCTGTCCAGGGATTGGCCCTCGGCTTGTCTCGCAGGCACATGCTGCTGTTGTTGTTGTCTCTCTTAATGCACTTGCTCAGCAATCTGTCTCATAGCTGTCACCAACTCTCTTGCAATCGAATTCGGGGATGAGGGAGCCGTAGGGGGTATTCGATGAGACATTATGTACCTGCGCTCAATAAACTAGGAAAAGATGCATGCTCGGTTAATGGAATGATCACATAAGCCATATAAAATTCAAACAGAGCATACATTGATGATTCGAATAGCGTGTAATCAATTAAAGCATGAAATAAATCACATAACAAGCAAAACTCGATCCTATAGCCGTACGACCTAGACACAACAAGACCCAAGCAGAACACGACAAGACGACAAGACAAGGCAGACGCTACCTCGAGTTCCACATCCACTTGCATTCAATCCCAACTCAGTACTACAATTGTAAGAGATCAAGCGGTTGGTTGGCCATTCCAAAAGAAGATCAATCACAATTTCAATACTAAGGAGTTTTCAAGCACCTGTGACTGGAAACTCTAAGTCTCATTGACACGAAACGGGCAGACACAAGAGGCAAGACACGACGCGATTACAAAGCTTCGGTTCCTTTTGGGAACCTAAGCTCTGATACCACTGACTGTAGCGCCCCCTGAAGAAGGAACGCCACATCCGCACCGAAACGGATTCCCGAGCTTCAGCGAGGGGCCTCAACTCAAAAACCTACTCCGGCGAACGACACTCAAGCAAACACTACCGGCAACAGCAACGACATCCCAACAACAACCACAATAAAACAGAGATATGCGGAAGCGATTTAAGTAAACAGATAAATTCCATAAATGCCTACGAGGCTAAAATATCAAGAAACATTTATAATCAGAATACATAATGTTCATAAACAGATAGTGCCATCCATGGCTCAACTAGTCTACCCTATGCAATCCTAGATATTGTCAACTATCCCACATCAGGGGCACATAAGTACGTAAAGTAAATAAATACAATAAACAAGACTCGACGGTTGTTGGGACCACTGACAAGACAAACCTGAAAGACTGAGCCTATCTAGACCTGCTGAAGCCGACTGACGAGATAGGTGACGTCGCCACCTGTCTACCTGAAGCAAGAACCAAAACAGCAGGGGGTGAGTATAAAGGATACTCAGTAAGGGGTTTGATCACAGTTCGTCGTTTATCTTTTAAAACTAAAAGTGGTGAGTGTTGCCCGTTTTGAGAAAGAATACGAATAACGAAATATAAGTTGTAAAATGACACAAAGCAACACTCGGGTTCGACTTATTTGGAAACACAAAAGGTTGACGAACCGGATCCTTTAAAACATTTGCACGTAATATCAAGCCGATAAGTTGAAAGGGGTATTAGTTGAGTCACGAGGCCGTTACAAGTTCGAAAAGCACGATTCAATAAGTTAGAAACGATAAATAAACACGACTCGTAATTCAACTAATTAATTGAATAATAACGGAGGCTTAGGGTAGCAAGTACGAGTCACACTTCCGGGTTTTGTATATATATAGGGAAATACATATGATGATTGAAGAAAACTGGAATGTGCTTCGACTTGTAACGAAAGCCGTAAAACAATTAGACAAGCAATAAATGCAGTAAATCATGCAATAATGTGTCCCGGCGAGAACGGGCCCTCTCCTTATAACTCCCAATTGAAAATTATGCAAGCATATAGTCAAGTACTCCACCACCAACAACACTATACAGAGTTTTAAGGAGACGCGATTAGCACCACCATATCAGAGTTTTAAGGAGACGCTGTTAGCACCACCGTTCGCATCAACTCAGGCTAGCTAACCTCCTAGCCGGCCCAAGTTAACACGCTAGAAGTACACATCGGGATTTGCCCTAGACGCACGTCCCAAGGCTCACCTCCTGTATACTCCGGGCCCAAGTCATTAAACAGTTTATGACTCGCTTTATGAAATCAATGATAGTTTGGGTGGCCAAAAGGGCCATTCGAAAGTAGGAAACCGGGGTTTGGGAGGCCAAAGGGGCCATTCGAGACAAGGTTATAGTTGCGAGGTCGAGAGACCAAAGTTCGCATTTAAAACAAAAGGGTTTTCCTTATCTCTAGTTGAAAGCATTTCAAATCATTTTCGTTTTGCTATTAAAGGGTTTGACTAAGCACATAAGGAATAGTAAAGGCAGTACAACAAGTAATAAGAAAAGCGGGGTAATCATTTATTTTGCAAACCTATAATAGTCTATGTCCTTGCCCCAGTTAAAATAAGTTTAAACCCTTACCTGGCTCGACACGACAGTATGAAAGCAAGCGGTAGTCAGGTTTCTCCCTCGTTGGTCCCACCTGTAATACACAGGGCCTAGAGGATGAAAACGAGACCGACAATACTAAAAACAAGACACGAACAACAGACGACGCACGTAAATTCAAATATAACTTCACTCATGCTACAGATACAATATGGAAAGGCAATTAAGCATATAAGGATATATAACATATGAATTAACATTTAAAGGAATATTTAAAGCAATTGTAATAATGGAAGAACATTAATAATAAATATGGAAAGCATGCTAGAACGCAGTTAGGGCACGTAGACATGCTTAAAATAATATAACGAAACTCTCTCGCGAAAACGGGGTTAGTTGGATAAGAAACGGGAAAGGTGGAAAAAATCCCTAAACCAGAAAGGTGTCAATTGACGGTCAAATAGGGTCGGGTAAATTACAAATTATGAAGAATATCAAATCCCGAGGCTCAAGGAAGCTATAGGTGAAATCGGATTGATATTCGGAGGTCGTATGAGAAAAGTCAACATTTAAATGAGTGGGGTTGACCAATTCCCGAAGTGTAAGAAAGGAAAAGGCTGGAAAATACACTAAGTATGTTGCACCGGCCAACGCACGGGCTTACGCACGGGTTTGGCAAGTCAACAAGTAAAAACGGGTGCACGGCCTCCCGCACGGCCTTGAGCACGGTGCCAAGACTGTGCAGGTGCAAACGGCCATGCGCACGGGCTCGTGCACGGGCTCAAGCCCATGCAGGCTGAAAAGTGCTGCGCACGGGCTCCTGCACGGTCTTGATCAAGACCGTGCGTTCGCCCGTGTGGATCTTCTGAGCAACAGACTCAGCAGATCGCGAAACCTCACACGCGAAATCAATATTTAAATTCATACATCTCTTAATTTACTCCATAAATCATCCTAATTTCCACATATGATCATATATATCATCTAAGCTACACATAGGCACAAGAATCACGTAAAATGGTCGAGTAAATCTTCCTAAACACGAAAATCCTAATATAATAAAATTCTATATAAAACTCACGAAAATCGCAACGAAGAGGGAACGAAATGAAATGGGGTAAAAGGATTACCGGTAGAGAATGTAGTGAGGATCGTTCGGGTTTTCACGGCTCATCGATCGGGCGAGAAACGGGCTCGGTAGGGCGTCGGGAAGATCCTCTCCTTTCTTCTCCTTCTTTCTCCTTTCTTTCTTCTTTCTTTCTTCTTTCTTTCTTCTTCTTCAATGAGAGAATGAGAGAGATAGGTAGATATTTAGAAAAATATCTCGGGAGGGTAAAATGGTCATTTAGGCTTTTAAGGGCATTTATGTAATTTAAGTAATTGAGGGCATTTAGAAGTTAGGTTAAATCAATCTTTTCCACAGGATTAATTAATCCAATTGGCTAGATCGAGAAATTAGGTAAGAAAGAATTCGCGTAATAATTAATAATATAATTAAAATATTCGGGTCGTTACAGATATAATAGCTTCCGAATGAGCTACGAAGAGTTGTTACGAATAATAAACAACTACAGAAAGCCACTGAAGCGGCTATGATGAATAATAACATATTCTTACAAGTTACTCGAGGTCGGGACATACACATATACATATACACAAGGAGTAAATAACGTGTAAGAAAACAAAGCAAACGTATAAGCGAAATAACGACGGATATATTTTCGACCCAATAATATAAATAGCATACGAACAACGCAGTCACGAACAGATCCGAAGAAAAAGGTTTACTATCCACGAACACAATCCATATAAGATTGCGGGCGACTACTCACGAACAATATTGCGGGCGAAACAAATGACAAAGGATTTGCATAACGAAACAGAATGCTAAAAGAAAGCTACAAGTAAGACAAATCAGTAAGAAACCAAAGTCACAAACAAAACAGAATTAGTAGAATTACGAGCAGGCCAAAAATAAGTAAGAGCAAATAACGCGACGAGAGCAAAAACATACGAAGACACATAAAGACAAAACGATAAAGGCACGCAAAATCACGAACATACCAAAACTACGAATAGAGTTAAATGAAAACAGTTAGGATGAACATTCACAAAACGATCCACGAGTAAAATAAAATGAAAACGAGAACGATAAAAGGATCGGCAAATCTTAGGAAGTAAAGGAAACAGTGATCATACATCCAAATATTCAAAGTTTTGCTAAAAAGAAGAGATAAAAGTAAAAATTACAAGAATGCTCAAAGAGCATCAATCTTCTTCGTCGAAGCCAGGAGGAGGAGGAGCAGGAATAGGGAAATCCAAATCAAGTAATTTCTGCCCAGCAAAACGATCCAGCAACTTGTTGAGAAAAGGCCTGTTGAACCTGATCCTCACAAATTTGGAAACCTTGGAAATAAAACCTTGTGGCTTCCTCGATCAAGGACTGTTCAAACTCTGGAAGGAACTTGAGCCTAGCCAAAGTTTCCTTCTTTATGGCCTCCTCAGCCGCCTCTATGGCACGAGCTTGCTCATCCTCAAGCGCCTTTAGTTGAGCCTCACGAGCACGCAGGTTTGTCTCCTGCTCAAGTGTTAGCTTCTCTTTTTCGGCCAGAGAAGCTCATAGAGTCTCTATGGTCGAAGCAGCCTCAGCCTGACGATCAGACAAGCACTGATGCTCGTTCATAAGCTCCACATCTAGATCCAATATCTCTAAGACGTGAGAGCTAAGGGCGAAACGCTGCATAAAACGGACATAAGAATTAGGAGGGAATACATGAGAATGTAAGGGAAATATGAATATAGGGATACCTGAGCCTCTAAACGAGCAAACATACAACGAACTTGATGGCGGGAAGAGTCTGAACATAAGTCTGTGTAGCCCCGAAGACGCTATCCTTGATCCAACCTTCATAAAAGGCCAGATCACCTGTAGTGTCAAACACCGATGGATTAGTGTGAGTGCTCGAAGGAAGAGGGACAGAAGAAGACCTGGATGTCTTCCGAGGAGAGTCCGTCGCAATAACTGAGGGAACGTCCAAGGGAAGGACGTCCTCGGGAGGGAGGAGAGATGAAGTAGGGACAGGGATGTCCGACGAAGAGGGAACTTCTGTCTCTGCTCGTTGCTCGGAAATAACTTCGGAAGCAGGAGGTTTTGGGTGGCGCTACTTCTTGGATTTAGAAGCTCTCTCCTGAAAAGCTTTTCTCAAACGAGCCTTTCGAAGAAGTTCTGCAAACATACGCAAGACAAGAATGAGAAAATAACACATATGGTAGCCGAAAAAATCAAACGAAGAATAAAGTTACCACCGAGGAAAGAATGCCCTAAGGGGGAAGGAACGTCAGCCACAGACGAACTTAAACCATGTTCGAACATAGCACCAGCGTGGTTTAAAATAGAATAATCAAAGGAAAGACACTTAAGGTGATTATACTGGTCGGAATAGAACTGTTTTAGGTCTTTTAAATTAAAAGGATGTTCGAAAGGAATTGCTTTGGAGAAAGGAATTGCTAATTCCCAAGGAATGGGTCCTCGTAGAAAGTAAAATGCACGAGACCACCTAATGTCCGAGTGCGGCCCTATACTGATCGGAGAAAAAGTACTCTCCCTAGCGCGGAACGAGAAGAAGCAGTTACGAAAGCGATGTAGTTGATATATAGAATAACTTAAAAAGGGCAGCAGAAGGGTGTATGCTTTCCCTAAAGCACAAAGCCTGAAAGCCGAGTAAATAGCGAATCGCGTTCGGAATCAGTTGAGTTAAAGGAACTCTATATAAATGCGAAATTTGGTAAAGAAAAGGAGAGATAGGAACGTGAAGACCAGCCATAAAATGCTCTTCGGTAAAGGACATGTAAGAAGGGGTAGGTCGTGTATAAGTATCCATGGTGCCTGGAAGAAGGATATGATAGTCTTTAGGAATATTATATGTACGATAAAGAACTTGACAAGGGGGGAAAGTCAGTACCGGATTTTTGTGACCTTCCTCGGAGTAACGAGCGAACCAGGGCTTTTCGTCATAAGGATCGGAAGGGGGAAGGATAGTGTCATTTATAAGTTGTTCGATGAATGAAGGAGAAACTGAATCTGAAAGGGGAAGTGTTCGGAGAATCGCTAGAAGATATAATGATGGGTAAAGAACGTTCGAAAGTAAGGGCAATGCTAGGACCTATGAAAAAGAAGAGAGAAATATATTTAAAGTACGAAGAAAACGGGCAAAGATAACGTTTAGAGTGAAGGATCAAAGCCATACCTTGCCCTTGTTCGGAAGGTGTTGTGTTGACTTGATCTTGAGTCGAAGACATATTTGTTAAGTATGTCTTAAAGAAATAAGCACGAGAGCAGTGGAAAGTTTTCTCTAGAGAGATATTGCTGAAGGATTGGAGGAAAGGTAAAAATGAAAGGGGTTGAAGTCTATTTATAGGAAGAAAAGCTTGTCAAAGAAGGTTTGCTTTTAATGAAGACACGTGGCAGGTGATGAGGGAAAAATAATGATATACAGTTAGGATCTGGAGATGTATGGGGACGTAAAGGGCATCCGAGTGGGCGTATTCGGAAACGGGTAGATAATCTGGGCATAAGGAAGGTTCAGACAATTCTGTTCATATTTTACTTCTCGTATAAAAATAAGAACCAGGGGGAATAATGATGGTATATCATATATTGGGCCTAAACCCAATAAGATTTAAAGGCCCAATAACACTTTATGGACTGAGGACTTGATAAATTGGACTGGACTTAATGAATTTAATTAATTTAATCGGCTTATAATTAATTAAGAAGAGCCCTAATGTAACTCTAACTCGAAGATAAGGTAACTTAATATGATAAGGAATTCTAACCCTAATACGATTTGGACAACGAATAAGTCTATATAAAGGGGTTGGAACCCCCATAATCAATCATCGAATCAACCCTAAGAGCACTCGAAGCACTCCCAAACACTCCGCCGAAAGAGCCTGTTCGGTCATCGCCGCACCTCGTCCGAGCATCACACTAAAATACTCTAAAAAAGCCCTAAAAACCCTACGTCCGATTATCAAGGGGCCACCCTCAAAGCGCCTTGATAATCACGAATCACACCCAATCCTTCAAACTCAACGTAGAATTTATTGACGCATAGATCGACACGCATCACTATGGGCCAACATCTAAAATGGTTCTCATCAATTCAATGTGTTTGTTTATATGGCAAATTGGAAAATTGTAACTTTAACGGAAACATGTCAATATAACAATTTCACAGCTTATAATTATATCCGATCGACCAAAAAACCTATAATTATACCCACTAACTCTTAAGAAGAGTAATATAAGTCAATTTTTTCCAAAATTAAAAAATAACACCGAAAATTACATGCGTAGCGCACGTGCTGACAATTTTTACTGAATTGGCGTCTGGTTGATTGCTTGATATAATTTTATAAATACAATTGACGTGACGTGTGAGTAAAATTGTGCTAAGCAATCAGTAAGCCACCAGCTCAGTAAAACTTGTAATTTTGGGGGAAAAATTGATTTAAATAACTACTTTTCAAGAATGATATAATTACAATTTTTTAAATTATTGTATTAAAATATCAACGTGAGTCAAATTAAAGTGGTAATTTTATAATTTGCCGTTTCTTTATAAATATGCCAAATCGACTTCTCAAATTAATTTCGATTTTTTCTGTCAGTTTATATTGTGTTAAGACTGTATCTTCTTGCTCATTTTAAGTTTCTTAGTGAGAATTTGGAGGGAATTAGCTCAACGTTTCTTGCCAACACATGCTATGCACGTGAGAATTCCTATGCCGGATTTTAATTTGGGAAAAAAATTGACTTAAATTGTCACAAAATCATAATTAATAAATAAAATTGTTAATTGTCAAATTAATGTACTGAAATGTAAATATATATCACCTTAAAAGCACTGCTTTTGCAATTTGCCCTTTCTATTCTACCGTCAGTTTATAAATATTAATTTGCTCCTTTTAAGTTTCTCAGTTCGAATTTGCAATTAGACCCCCCAATCAGAATTTTAATGACATTGGAAGTTCTGAACACAATTTATCTTGTAAGTGTATGGGCAGTGATAACGCTAGCTTTCACACGTACCAATTTGAGTTCGTAAATAAAAAGAAACAAAGAGAAGAACCAAATGATAAAACAGTGATTTCTTGGATTATATCCAATATTTAGTAACATGTTCTTTCTGTCTCATATAGTAATATGTGGGAAAGAGTACGACATTTCATGCTGCAAATAAGACTAAGGACCACCATCACTGGCGGAGCCAAGTGCATGTGAGGCCCATGAGGGATACAATTCACCAGTCCCCCTCAACTTTTAGTAATCCCAAATTTATATATGTAAGATTTATAGAAAATTGAGAATTGCATTATCTTTTTAGTGTGTGTTAGTTTTTTGACCCTGACAAGGATGAAAATTTCCACCTAAAGGGGTCAAGCATGAAGTCAAATAAATATACATTGATGAATGAGTAAGCAAATGAAGCAAATGAACCATATTTTTTTAGGAGTGCTGCGCAAGCGACAAACATATTTAGTAAAATTATAATGCTTAAAATTTACGTCGAGATAATTTCCAGTTAAGTTGGTGGGTTCATAATGGTATCACTTAAAAACCAATAACTAGACAAAATTATTCCAATTATTTGAGCAAAATAAGTGACTAAATATGACCAAAATAAAGCTATAAATAGACTATAAAGAACACCATAAATAGGAGTGTCAAAATGGGTCAAGTTTAGTGGGGCCAACCCAACCCCAAATAGGTGTCAGAATTTACGAGGCTCGGCCAATTTAGCCTATGTCCCCAGACACTACCAAAGTATATTTCACAAAGGAAATATTACGAAAAGGGAGAGAGAGGAAAAACAAATGCCTTAGAAGAGGGAGAGGCTATTTGTTTAGGATGCTTTTCTAAAGGGAGTGGGGGCCTCCTTTTATAGTTATAAGGAGGCCCACTCTTCCTCCTCTTTTCCAATGTGGGACAAGTCCTGTAGCGCCCTAAAAAGGGAACACCACATCCCGCACTGCTGAACACCCCGAGTGCTCGCCGTCGGCTTACACTCGAAGGCCCAACAACGAACGGCAAAACAAACAAACACATAAGACAAAGCGGAAGCAATAATAATAAAAATAAATATACTAGACATAAGGATAGGTCAACAAGGCCGATGACAAAACTTTTACCCAATTCCCAAAATAAAATAAATCTAAAACACAATCCCAGAATGACCTGTCTAGACAGCAACATACGACCTAGATTGACGTGCCACTTGGCGATTCCTACCCGAAGCCAAAACCAGAAAGAAACGAGGGGTGAGTTTAAAGGAAACTCAGTGAGGGGTTACATATATATATATTTAAAGCATTATTGATTCACTTATTTTATCTTTTCAAAGAACATAAAGGAAAAGAAACGAATAACATAAACTTACTTTTTTAAACTGCATAAGAAAGGGTTAGTGAACCAATATAATATAAAGCAATTCAATCATAAACAGATACCCGGCGAGAATGGGTAATTCTCCAACCTTATATCTCCCAAGAACAATCAGAAAAAAAGAAACCAACCTTATTGCTCCAAGCATAAACTCATGTTGTCGGTGCACGGGCAACACTACATAAACTCATGCTGCTCGACACACGAACAACACTACATAAACTCATGCCGCCGGTGCACAGGCGACACTACATACTCAAGCCATTCGTGTTATCAATAACTCCATTGACAAACATGAATAACACTACATAAGTGGGATATGTGTGGGGATCAGCCTTTGGTGCACACCTCCAGGCCTCTCCTTCCAGATACCCCGGGCCTATTTTCCCCAAGGGCATCCCCAAGGGTTCTAATAACAGGCAGATCTCACATTTCAGAAGACAGATTTTTCCTTATAAGCCAAAGGGACTTATCTTTCGAAAACAAAACAAATTTTTCATAACTATAAGTACGAAAAGATTTTTCATATGTTAAATCATTTTTCTTTAAATATGAACAAGATAATAGTTCAACTATCTACTAATTATAATATTAATGGAAGAAAACAATTAAACTCATAAAGATAGTTTAGGGATAGAGGATTATATTTACATATATAGATTTTAGCCCCAATTAAAAACATTTTAAACCCTCACCTGCTATACAAATGACTAAAGAGTAAGACTTGACTCGACAAACCAATTAAGACACAACTGACTTGTACGGCTATGAAATAAACCACATTATAAATAAACAATTGAACAAGTTAATTAGGCCTAATAAATAAAAGAAATCAAGAAATAAGGCAATTCACGAAATTACAATTAACACTCAGATAATAACATATAGTTCATAAATCTGAGCTAAATTGAACTAGATGTTATCCTCTTGTCCAAGCACACCAATATAATGAATTCAGTCATGTACAAATAAATATTTCGTACAATTCACTAAGCATACAGTTTGAGTTTCTAAACATAAATAATAATAAATTACTTAATTGAAAATCCTCGAACACTTACTCCACAATTCTTAAATATTAAATTAAGATTCTTCAAGTCTTAGTCTTAATCTGAAACTAACTACTTGTTAATATTAGTATGATAATCAGGATGAGCTAATTGTCTTCCTAAAATACACAAATCGACTAAACTAAACAAGTAGACATTTATGATTTATATCTATATTTAGAGAAGAAGAAGACGATTTAGAAAAGAATGAGTTGTTAACCAACTTTAGCTCATACCAGAACCTAGTTCGTATCATTTGTCAACTTAATTCCTATTAAAATTCATTAACCGGGCCATTTACTAATTGCTAAGAAGAACTATGTAATTAATAGTATTGGAAACAATAGTACATGAAGTTATATTTAACTCAAACAGGAGAATACTAACTAATTTTAATTAATTAGAAACGAATTAAATAGAGAACTCACAAGTAGTAAATGCTTCGCCAAGTAGTATAGACTTGATTACGAAAAGAAATTAAAATCACTGTGAACTGATCTTGGCGATAAAGTTCGAGAGAAAATCAATTTTTCTTTCCTTTAAGTATGTGACTGTGAACACCACTATAGAGCTATGAATTGAAGATGAGGAAGCGGTGGCTTTCTAGGAAATAGAACTTTGTGCCGCATGTTTATCTCATAAGACTAACCTCAAATTTAATGAAATGTAATTATATTCTAGTAATATATTTTCCTTTTTTATAAAATATGATATACGATTGACCACAGGTTAAGAATTTGATATAGTTACGTGTTTCACACTTTCGTGTGTAAATTTTGATACTTCGATTTACGGATATATTGTATTAGTAAAGAATTTATTTTAAGCGCAATAAGATATCCAGAGTACAAGAATTTCATTCTCGTTGATATTTACAAAAGTTAAGGAAAAAAAATATACGTGTCAAACTATAATTAAAATAATTATTCGACTACGGAAAATTACGGGGCGTTACAAGTCCCAACCTGAAACATAAGTCATATTCAACAAATCTCCATATTGGCGAATGTTTGAGTCTCCAAATCTCTCCCAAACATATCTTTAGTAGTGTCACCAAATGCCATCTTCAATTTTTTAGAACAATATTAATCAAATCCAAGAAGTGTTGAAACTTGATTAATGTTACCACCTTTGTTAGCATATCAGCAAGATTCTTCGTGGTCGGAATCTTCTGAATTATGACTCCACCTTCTTCTAAGATTTCTCGAATGAAGTGATAACGAACATCAATATGCTTCGTCCTTGCATGGTAGACTTGATTCTTAGCTAAGTGGATAGCACTCTGACTATCACAATGCACTTTGATGTGCTCCTGTTGAATCCCTAATTCACCAAGCAACCCTTGAAGCCAAATAGCTTCCTTTACAGCCTCTGTAGCTGCCATATACTCTGCCTCTGTAGTAGACAAAGCAATTGTTGACTGCAAAGTAGACCTCCAACTAACTGGTGCCTTCGCAAGAGCAAATACGTAACCAGTAGTTGATCGTTGTTTATCCAAATCACTTGCATAGTCGGAAAAGCAATATCTAACTACATATTGACCACCATGTGTATCCTACTGAAACACTAACCCAACATCTACGGTATTCAGAATATACTGCAGAATCCATTTCACAGCTTGCCAATGAATCTTACCAAGATCATGCATGTACCTGCTCACAACGCCAACTGCTTGTGAAATATCAGGTCTTGTACACACCATTGCATACATCAGGCTTCCAACAATCCTTGCATATGGGACTTTGGCCATGTATTCCCGTTCTCCATTTGTCTTTGGAGATAACTGATTGCTAAGCTTCAGTGAGGAGCAAGCGGAGTATTTACAGGTTTTGCTTCTTTATCCATACCAAAATGTTATAGTACCTTCTTCAAATACTGCTTCTGTGTCAGCTATAGCTTGCTTCTTTGTCTATCCCTAGCTTGCTTCTTGGCTTCTCCGAAATCCTTCATCTTAAACTCTTTACTCAACTGAGCCTTCATCTTATCAATCTCAGTTGAACTCTTTGATGTTATCATCATATCATCAACATACAAAAGTAGATAGATGTAGGATCTATCTTGTAGCTTGCGCAAATATACATAGTGATCATATTTGCTTCGTGTGTACCTTTGCCCCAACATAAACTTGTCAAATCGTTTGTACCACTGCCTTGGGGATTGCTTCAATCCGTATAACGATTTGTTCGGTTTAAAAACCCAATTTTCTTTACCAGCAACCTTGTATCCATCTGGCAGAGACATATATATTTCCTCCTCCAAGTCACTGTGTAGGAACACGGTTTTCACATCAAGTTGAGCTAGCTCCAAATTCAACTGTGCTACCAAGGCCAACAAAATCCTAATAGAGGAGTGCTTAACAACTGGAGAAAATACCTCATTATAGTCAACTCCCTCCTTCTGAGTGTAGCCTTTTGCTACCAACCTTGCCTTGTAGCGAACATCTTTCTGGTCAGGAAATCCTTCTTTCTTTGCAAATACCCATTTGCATCCAATTGCCTTCTTTCCTTCTGGTAGTTGTGTCAACTTCCACGTCTTGTTCTTCTGAAGAGATTGCAAATCTTTTTCCATTGCACCTTTCTATCTACTATTTTCTGAACTTCAGATGGCTTCTGGAAAGGTGGATGGAACATCATCAACAACTGGAAGTGCATAAGCCACCATGTCAGCAAAACGAGCAGGCTTTTGAGTTTGTCGTCCTTCCCTTCTAATGGCAATTGGCTCTGATTGCTGTTGAGGTTCTTGGGTCAGAACCTCCTCCTCATTTGACTCTTCTTATGTCATAGAAGAGTTACTAATAGTGTTCATTTCTAGACTAACCACTATCTTCTCAAACTTCACCTGCTTCGGTGTACACTCCACCTGCTTTGGAGTACCATTGGTCTCTTCTTGAGTTACCTTATTCAGTATGACAGATTCGTGAAAGGTAACATCACTGCTTACGATTGTCTTCTGTGCCTCTAGACATCAAACACGGTATCCCTTAACTCCAGCATTGAAGCCCATAAATAGCGCCTTCTTTGCTCGAGGATCCAACTTTGATTTATTCACATAATAGTATGCAGTAGAACCAAATATACGCAAATTATCATAACATGTTGCAGGTCTTCCAGACCATACCTCCAAAGGAGTCTTCCTTCCTATTGCAGATGATGGCAAACGATTTACGAGATGTTGAACGTACGTCACAGCTTTAGCCTAAAACTTTTTGTCTAACCCAGCATTAGACAACATACAATGAACTTTCTCGACTAATGTTCGATTCATCCATTCTGACACCCCATCCTGCTGTGGTGTTGTTCTTACTGTGAAGTGCCGAACTACGCCATTTTCGTGGCATACCTCTTGGAATGGATCATTCTTGTATTCTCCACCATTGTCTATTCGGAGAACTTTGATCTTTATTCCAGTCTGGTTCTCAACTCGAATTTTCCACTTTAGAAAAACTCCAAGTACCTCATTTTTGCTCTTCATAGTAAACACCCATACTCTTTTGGAAAAATCATCAATAAAGGTGACAAAATAATGTCTACCTCCAAGAGACAGAGTGCACATAATCCAAAATACCCTTTGTATTATGGATGGCCCCTCCAAATATCACCCTTCTTTGTTTTCCCAGAACACAATTCTCGCAAAATTCTAATTTGCAAGTCTTCGCACCTTTCAACAATCCTTGCTTGGCAAGAATTTGTAAGGATTTTTCACCAGCATATCCCAATCGTACATGCCACAACTTTGTTGCATCTAAATCTTTCTTGCTACTCGAAGTTGCTACCGCTGCTGTCCCAACCATTGTATTACCTTGGTAGTAATACATATTATTCCTCCTCACACCTTTCAACATTACAACTACCCCCGAAGTTGCTTTAAGAATTTCATCTCGCATCGTCACAATTAGGCCTTTTGACTCCAAGGCCCCCAATGAGAGATTCTTCGTCAAATTGGGCACATACCGAACATCCTTCAGAATTCTGGTAGATCCATCATGATTCCCCAACTTGATTAAACCTACCCCAGCTGTTTTACATGTATTGTCATTTCCCATGTGTGGGCTGGCCGCCCGGCGTTTTGGGGTGTGTTGTTGGGGTTTTATGCGGAATGTGTGTTGTGTTTGTGGTTGATGGGTATGTGTATGGTCATAAGGGTTGGTTTTACCTTTGTATGGTGTCCTTCCCTATTCGCAGTTGGAGGTTTAGAGTCGCCATGCACTCGGTTTAGTTTGACAGGGTTGAGAGGGAAACCCATTGGTTTGTAGGCCCCGTTTGTGTATACTAGAAATTCATGTGAAGGGTTCGGGAGCCAATTTACGATGGAGGAAGGGGTTGCAGCAACCTATCACCCCCCAAAGCCCCTTTTGGGTCTTATATATATATATATATATATATATATATATAATATAGGGATAGGATCCCCTTGGCTTCGTGCCGGAAGGAGCCGATCTTGGGAATCAGAGCCAACGTAGTTCATACCCCCAAACTTCCGAGAGTAGGGTATGGAGTAGACATATAAGGTTCGTCACGCCTCGATTTTTGTAAAGCTTTTGTTTGTTTTATGAAAATAAGTTATAAAAGGAAAGTTCTATGAAAGAGTTGCCTTACAGGTTTTTACAGATAGAGGGGGAGTAAAGCTCGAAGCTTTAGACCCTCATGCCAGGTTAACCAAAAAAGGGATACTTTCATTAAGAGAAGGCTTTCATGCTGATTTTGGAAAGTTTCTTATGGAAAGAGGAACCTTTTGGGTGTTTACGGGTAGAGGGGGGAGTAAAGCTCGAAGCTTTAGACTCTCATGCCGGGTTAACCAAAGGATTCTGTCTTTTCTTAAGAAGATCCTATTTTGGAAACTTTCCTAAAATGGAAAGTTTTATTTATGGAAAGTTTGTTTTGACGGGACCTTGGGTTTAATTGCATCCTGTGAAGCCGTCCAGCCTTCTTTAAACCTATCGAGGGATTATAAGCATGCGCAAGGTATCCGGTGAATCGGAAAAGGAATTAAACCTAGGTATGTCTACCCTATACCTTATGCTCGGGAAGTTCTGGGTTAGCACCGACACACGAGATGAGAAGTTTCAAGTAAGAAAACGGTAAAGCACTTAGACAAGCAAGAAACTAGAAGGGTGGCTAAAGGTGCCAATTGTAACCTAGGTGGGGTCGAGGAAGGGGAGACCCTCCGCTCGTTGACCATCTAAACCCGATGCCTTAGATGAGGAACGAGACTATTACAATAAAAGTAAAGAAAGCAGGAATTAAATAAATACTGAAAAGGCTAAAAGGAGACTCACCCTCGTAGTCTTCACTTCTCTTCACTCCCATTGCTGCTTCCCCCCTCGAACACAGGAGCACGATCTCAAGGACCGGACCGGACTTTGATTCGGGACTGAAATCCGAGCACTCAATTGAGTAGAGCGTAGGACCTCCTTTCGGTTTTACAAGTTAGGAATATAGAATTCTTAACCTAAAACTGAGAAAAAGGGACCGGAAAGGGACTAGAGTCGACCAGGCTGACAAAGCCTAGTCCTCTCTTTAGAAATCCTAAGACGAGTACTCGAGTCTTAGGAGGGAGAGGGATGAGAGTGAATTGAGAATTTTGAGAAGTGAGGGGAGGGCTCCTTTTATAGGAGCCAAAATGTTCTATCCGGGGAAGGTTAGGGCTGCATTGCCCGGATGGAAAGTTAGGGCAACGCATAGGGGCCCCGGCTGGCCGACCAGGCTGATGCGCCTGGCCACGACCAGCCGGTCGAGTGGTGGCCAGCGAAGTTTTGCTGGTCGGCCGACCATGCTGGGCCGGGCTTAGGTTTGCGTGTTTCCTTCGGGTTTTTGGTGTTATTTTCTTCGTTTCACTTCCGATTTGGGTGATTCAAAGACCGAGGTGCTCCTATCGCTCTGTCCTATTGTAATAGTGGATCGAATTCGGCATCTGACAAGTATATACATGGGCCAAGGATAGTTTTGGGGCTAATAGCGCGTGTCACAGGGTTGAGAACTAGGGTTGACCCTCTTGGATCGTCTGAGCATCCAGAGTCTACCACATGCTTATTGGGGCTGTGTTGTCAACTTTGCGAAATGTCGTCGTATGGCTAGGTACAAAATTGAGGTGTTCACACCATGTAAACAACTCCGCCATCAAATTCTTCTAGATCGAAGAACCACTCCCGAGTGGGAGACATATGGTAGGTGCAACCAGAATCCAATATCCACTCGTCTGAATGAGATGATGAAGGTGATACTGTTAAAGAAACATCTGACTCTACATCACTTTTGCATTCTGCAAAGTTAGCATCTTGTGGAGTCTTTTCTTTTTTTAACTTTGGACAGTCTTTCTTCCAGTGTCCTTTCTCATGACAGAAAGCACGCTCATCTTTGGCAACTCTGCTTCTTAATTTAGATCGTCCTGTCCTCCTGTTTGACTGGTTTTGCGTACACCCTCTCACAACTAGGGCTTCCGAAGCTCCACTAGTACTTCCCTTCTTATCTTTCCTCCTCAGTTCATAGCTATACAAGGCTGCACAGACTTCATTGAGAGAAACATAAGCCTTCCCATGGAGTAGGGTTGTCTCAAGAAACTCGAACTCCTTCGGAAGTGATCCCAACAACATCAAGGCTAGATCCTCATCTCCAAAAGTCACATCCAAATTCTATAAATCAGCAACCAGCTGATTAAAATTTGTAATGTGCTCATTTATCGTGGTACCAAGAACATAAGTGAAGCGAAACAGTCTTTTCTTCATGTGCAACTTATTTTGACTGTTTTTCTTCAAGAATTTTTCCTCCAATGCCTTCCAAAGCTTACTTGCAGAAGTTTCTTTACATAACGTATACTTCTGTTCTCTAGAAAGACATGATCGAACTGTACCACATGCTAATCGGTTGATGGTCCTCTATTCTTTATCATCAACCCCTTTTGGTTTCTTTTCTTCAATGGCAGTATCTAGACCTTGCTGGAACAGAACGTCCAGAAGTTCACTTTGCCACATGCCGAAATGACCAGTTCCGTCGAAGGTCTCGACTTGAAATCTCGTACTCGGCACTCCAGTCCTCGTCAAATTATACGAGGTGGAAGCCGACGGATTTTCTTCTTTCGTCATTTATGCTACAACTTCTATTTAATAGCCTCCAATAAGCAATATCAACGAAAGCTTCAGGAAACGTTTCTGATGCGGAAGATCTGTAGCGCCCCGAAAATCCGAATTACATTCCGGTATGCCCGACTTGTTTATTTATGCATTTTATTATTTTATTTGATATTATTATGTGATTTTATAACAATTTACATGAATGAGTGAATTTTGATATTTAAATCATGACATGTCAATGTGCGTTTAATTATATGAATTTTGACTTTAATTATGTATTATTTGGACAACATGAATTTTCGAACTCATTTTGTAAATTACGAAAATGCCCTTTCGTTTCTCGAATCAAGTCAATTCTTTGACTAAGTCTCATATCTCTCCCTTTCACCTCATTCACGTCACTCAATAACAAGGAAAAGAAAGAAAAAGAAAGAAAAAGAGAAAGGGAAGGAAGGAGGTTCAAACGATCGTCCCGACTTCGTTTCTCGACGGATTTTCGAACTGTTTACGCCTACGAACTCCTCACGATCTCTTCTACGAGTAAGCTTCTCACACCTTTCGCGATTAAAGCCTCCATTCCTTTGATTTTTGGATTTTTGTATATAGTTGAATATATTAGGTTTTATATGATTTTGAGAGAAATTATGGATGGATTTTTATGATTTTGGACTCTATGTGTAGCTTAGATGTTGTAGAACATTATATGTGAAGATTAGGGAAGGATTTGCATGTTTAATCAGTTAAATGTAGGTTTTTAAATTGGATTTGCGAAGGTTTCGCGTTGCTGTGAATTTTCTGCTGTTTCATGGCGTGCACGGGCTTTGCACACGGGCTGTGGCAAGACCGTGTGGGTGTACACGGTCTCCCGCACGGCCGTGCAGGAGACCGTGCGTGTTGTGGTGGTGCACGACCTTGTCCACACGACCTTGAGGCTGTGTGCAAGAGGTCGTGCGTGTCCCTCTTTGAGGTGCACGACCTTGGTGCATACGGCCGTGCACGAGGCCGTGTGGCCCGTTTGTATAGGGCCCTGACCTTCTGGAAGTCAGGGCCAATTTTGGCCTATGGGTCCCTCCGAGGCTCGTCTTTTATGAATTCTTTCTTCGCTCATGTATTGTATATGTATGAAATAGATATGAATTGCATGATTTATGAATTTATAGCATGTTCGGGTCTATGAATAGTGCGTTCGAAGTTTTGTCAAATTTTCTAACTTTTGCATATGAAGTCCGATTTTTCCGAAACTTGAATGCATACTCCCTTATGGTATTTAAAGCATGTCCGTAAAGTTTCGTTGCATTTGGATTTGATTTTCATTTTTGAATTCACGAATTACTCCGTTTATGCTTGATAATTTGAACTTAAGTGTTTTATTTGATTGTTTAACGTGCTTCTATGTGTTTTAATATTTTCGTATAAGCCGTGCGTCGTCCTTAGTCTTAACTGGTTGTATCTTGGTATTTTTTCAGACGATACTCCCGTGGAGTAGCGCCGGTTCTTGCTTTTGTTCTTATTTTGTATAGCCAACAGGTGAGGCTTTCCGTTTCTGATTCCAGTACTATTATGTATATATAAATAAGCCTCTCCGGATATAAGCCTTGTTTACGTTTTGTTTTAACGCCGTTTCTATATATATACTTAGTAAATATTTATGCCTATTATGTTTATTCGATTAATCGAAAATTGTTTTGATATGAAAAAGTACTACGTATAGTCTTCGAAATATTTGCGAAAGAGACATGTAAAAGCCCTTTGTTTTCTAAGGCAAACTTTGGCCTTCGGCCTCGCATATGACATGCCTCGAACGGTCTTTTGGCCAACCCGAAATGATTTGAAAAGCGAGTTATGAACTGTATGTACGTATGTTTGGGCCCGGAGTAAGGATGATAGGACAAAGTTGGTAGACGTCGGGTCTACGGCAGAAATCCTATGGTTCCTTGCACCTTTGGGAGCTCGGGGTGAGGCCGGAGTGGCAGCCCTTTGAGTACCTGAGTTATTCCCGTATGTTATGCGTAGTTCGGATTTAGTGGTCCGTCTACATTGGAGGAATAAGGGTGGTTTCCCGTTTTATGTTTGGAACTTGGAGTTAAGGGCTCGACTCGTCGAGTCATATGATATGTTTATGTTTTATGCTAAATCATCACCCGTTTACGAAAACCTTTCTTTTATGTTGATTTCTTTTACGTTTAAAATTGGTGATTTATTCCCGCTTTATAATATACACTATTATTCCCTCCTCACTTAGTCGTTTGACTAACCCCCTCTGTTTTACCCCTGTATTGGTTTCAGGATTCTAGGCGGGATTTATTCGTCGTCGTCGTCGTCGCGTCTTTAGAGTTGCATTCTTTTGCTAATGTATAACTCTATTTCCGTTTGGCTATTAGTTGTGTTTATGATATTAGGATTTTATTTATGTAGTATTCGGGATTATATGTTGAACCCGTTATTATTTATTGTCGGGATATTGTATTGAACTCGTTTATTATATAAGTAATTGAATTTCGTTGGCCTTGGTGGGCTTTAATACTTGTGCAATTATTATGATTTATTGTTTTGTTTATTTTTGCTTTCGCACCTCTATCGTTTTCTTTTATTTTTGAAACCCCCGCCTAGTCATTGAGTAAATGTGTGCCGTTCGCTGGGTTTCGATTCGGGTCGGATTCCATTTTGGTTCCGGGTCGGGGCTCGGTGCGGGGCGTGCGTTACCCGTTTGGGGCGCCCGCTACAGTTGGTATCAGAGCTTCTTTAGGTCCAATGGCCTAGGCTCTGAAGCGTCGTGATTTGTCGTGTCAGTTTAGGTCGTACGGCTTAGGATTATGTGATTGTGACAACGTGATTATGTGAATTTAACTTCTCTATGTGTTACAGCTTTTCATAATCAGTAATCATCATGCATGTTTGGTATTGAATTTGCAGAATGCCTCCTCGCCGTGAACCGCCAGGTCCGCCTCCAGGTATTCCGACCCCAGCTCAGTTTATGGAGGCCTTAGGGCAGTTCATGGTTCATACTAACCGAGAAACACCGCCTCCTGCCCCCGAGAATGATATGGGAAGGTTTCTTAAGCTCAACCCTCCGAAGTTCGAGGGTGCACCGGATGATGTGATTGCCGAGGCTTGGATATCGGCGATGGAAAAGAGATTCCGAGTTATGGAGTGTCTGGACCCTAATAGGGTCGAGTTGGCAGTTTATCAGATGATAGGAGCTGCACAGGACTGGTGGGCCCGTATAGAGCAGCGATGGCAGCGAGAGCATGTGGTCCCGACTTGGGATCAGTTCTTAGTTGAGTTTCGGGCCAAGTATATTCCGTTGGTGGTCTGACAACGACGTGAGCGAGAGTTCCTGGCTCTCAAGCAGGGTACTTCGTCCGTTGACCAGTATGAGGCTCATTTCTCCAGGCTTATTATTCATTGCTCGTATATGGTTGACGACGAGCAGAGGAAGACTCGACAGTTTATCGAGGGGTTGTCGAATGAGATCCGTATGTATATGCTCGGGAACAGACTCCAGTACTACACCGATGCAGTTGAGACGGCACTATCTATAGAGTCCAATCTCCGACAGATGAGACCGACTTCTGAACCTGCCCCCGCAGCCACCAAGAGTTTCGCTTCTGGTTCGAAGAGACCATTTGTTCCGTCTGGATCCTCTTCTGGGAAGAAGCCGTTCAAGGCCCCCGTTCAGCCTGCTCCTTCCCGACCTCAGGGACATCCACGACCTGTATGTGGATTTTTTCAGGGCCCACACTTAGAGGCCAAATGTTGGAGGAAGAATGGTCTTTGCTACGGATGTGGTAGCGCCGACCACCGGGTAGATGTATGCCCGAAGAGGAGATCGGTACAGCAGGGAGCCGCTCAGCCTCAGGCCTATGCTCGTGTTTACACCTTGGAAGGCGATGCTGAGGATGCTGTTGTAGATCCGACCGATGTGGTGGAAGGTACTATATATATAAATGGCATCCCCATACATGCATTGTACGACTCGGGTGCTTCACACTCATTTATTGCGCCTGCTATTTCCTTATCTGTGCATGCTTCTGTTTCCTTGCTTGATTATGAGTTAGTGGTTGGTTCGCCGTTGGGTTCGAAGGTTATGGCGAACCGAGCACTTAAGCGTTGTCCGATTATCATCGAGGGTATTGAATACCCGGTCGATTTGATCGAGTTGCCGATGAAGAAATATGGGGTTATTCTCGGAATGGATTTGTAATGTCCCACATTGGTTTGGTAAGGAGAACGAAACCCCTTTATAAGTGGGTTGAAACCATACCTGGTATACGCGTTTTAAAACCTTGAGGGGGCGCACTGGGCCATCGAGCCTGGTGGCTTTCCAAAGAGGACAATATATGCTTGCTGGGCTGACCTTGGGCTGTTACAAATGGTATCAGAGCCAGTGCCGGTAAGGTCGGTGTGCCAGCGAGGACGCTGGGCCCCCAAGCGGGGTGGATTGTAATGTCCCACATTGGTTTGGTAAGGAGAACGAAACCCCTTTATAAGTGGGTTGAAACCTTACCTGGTATACGCATTTTAAAACCTTGAGGGGGCGCACTGGGCCATCGAGCCTGGTGGATTTCCAAAGAGGACAATATATGCTTGTCGGGCTGACCTTGGGCTGTTACAGGATTGGTTGTACGAGCATCGGGCGAAGGTTGATTGTTTCGAGAAGAAAGTTATTCTGGTTTCTAATGAAGTTAAGGGTTTCCGATTAGGAGAAGGTCCGTATATCTCAATGATGGAAGCCAAGAAGCTTGTTCAGAAAGAAGAAGCCACGTGCTTTACAGCTTACCTTCTCAACCGCCCGAAAGACTAGACGAAGATCGAAGAAACGCCCGTGGTCAATGAATTCACTAACGTGTTTCCTGAAAATCTGGAATTCTTGCCACCGGATCGGGATATAGAGTTCGTGATTGACCTAGTTCCGGGAGCCGAGTCCTATTCGAAGTCGTCGTACCGAATGGCTCCTGCCGAGTTGAAAGAATTGAAGAACCAACTCGATGAACTCCTTTCCATTGGATATATCCGACCGAGTGCCTCGCCTTGAGGTGCTCTAGTCTTGGTCGTGAAGAAGAAGGATGGTACACTTCGCATGTGTATCGATTACTGAGAGTTGAACAGGATGACAGTGAAGAACAAGTATCCTCTACCGCATATCGAGGAATTGTTCGATTTGTTACAAGGATCGAGGGTTTATTCCAAGCTCGATCTCAGACAAGGATATTACCAGCTCCATATCCGATTACAGGATACCCCGAAGACAGCTTTCAACACCCGATACGGACATTTCGAGTTTGTGGTCATGCCGTTTGGACTCACGAACGCCCCAGCAGCTTTTATGGACATGATGCACAGAATTTTCCGTCTGTACTTCGAAAAGTTCGTCGTTATTTTCATTGACGACATCTTAGTGTTCTCGAAGTCCGAAGAAGAACACGCTGAACACCTCCGGATTGTGCTCCAAGCTTTGAGAGAGCACCAATTGTTCGCTAAGTTCAGCAAATGCGAATTCTGGATTGACCGAGTGACCTTCCTAGGTCATGTCATATCTGGAACGAGAATCGAGGTAGATCCTTCGAAGATTGAGACAGTGCTGGACTGGGAGAGACCTAAGGCTCCTACAGAGATCCGTAGTTTCTTGGGTTTAGCAGGATACTATAGACGTTTCGTCAAGGATTTCTCTAAACTTGCAGGCCTGTTAACAGCGTTGACGAAGAAAAAGCTAAGTTTGAGTGGTCAGCCAAATGTGAAACCAGCTTTCAAGAGCTCAAGAAGAGATTGACCACAGCCCCAGTATTGACCCTGCCCGAGGGTTCTGAAGGATTTGTGGTGTATGCAGATGCGTCACACGAAGGATTAGATTGTGTGTTAATGCAGAATAGGAAAGTTATAGCTTATGCATCGAGGAAGCTAAAGCCAGCTGAAGAGAACTATCCCACTCACGACCTTGAGCTAGCCGCCGTTGTATTTCCTTTATTGAAATGGCGTCATTACCTCTGCGGCATCACGTTCGACATCTTCACAGATCATAAGAGCCTTCAGTACTTGTTTACTTAGAAGGAATTGAACAAACGACAGCGCCGTTGGATGGAGTTATTTGAGGACTACGATTGCAAGATTCAGTATCATCCCGGAAAGACGAATGTTGTGGCCGATGCACTGAGCCGGAAGGCGAGCATAGCCCAGCTAGAGGCTAAGTTAGAGGGAGTTCACATCAGTTCCCTGGCCCATGTTCACAGCATATCGATCCATTCAGAGTTGGGTCAAAGGATTCGAGATGTTCAGGCTACTGATAAGTGGACTCAGAGACAGATAGTTCACATCGCAGCTGATTCTGAGACTCAGTTTGGCGTGGATGACACAGGAATTCTCCGCTACAAGTCCCCGAGTTTGTGTTCCGGAGAGTCTGAGGAAAGAGATTCTCGATGAGGCTCACAACACACCTTACACAGTTCATCCAGGAGGAAGTAAGATGTACCGGGATCTAAAAGAATTATTCTGGTGGAGAGGTATGAAGAGAGACGTAGCTGATTACGTCAAGAGATGCTCGACTTGTCAGCAAGTTAAAGTTGAACATCACAGACCGGGAGGTTTGCTTGAGCCACTACCGATTCCTGCATGGAATTGAGAGGGTATTGCCATGGACTTCGTGTGTGGTTTGCCTAAAGTTAGAGGTGGCTACGATAGCATTTGGGTGATTATCGACCGACTGTCCAAGAGTGCTCATTTTCTACCGATCAACATGTCGTACAAAGTGGATAAGTTGGCAGAGATTTATCACCGAGAGATTGTCAAGCTTCATGGGATTCCGACTACGATAGTATCTGACAGAGACGCTCGATTTACTTCTCGCTTATGGCAGCAACTTCAAGAGCGAATGGGAACGAAGTTGACTTTCAGTACAGCCGTACATCCGCAGACAGATGGTCAGTCAGAGAGAATGATCAGGTACCTCTGTGATATGCTTCGAGCTTGTGCCTTGGATTTTCGCAACAATTGGCACGACCAATTGCCTTTGATCGAGTTTTCCTACAACAATAGTTATCAGTCTATGATCAAGATGGCATCTTACGAAGCGTTATATGGCAGAAAGTGTAGATCCCCATTGTTTTGGGATCTCGAGGATTGGCGTTGGACGAAAGATGATAAGGAACGAGGAACTCCTCCAAAGTTTCTCCAAAATGCCATTGACCGTATTCAAATCATTCGGCAAAGAATGAGGGCAGCTCAGGATCGACAGAAGAGCTATGCCGACACCCGCCGCCGACCATTGGAATTTGAGGTTGGTGACAAAGTATTCCTCAAAGCTTCTCCTCGAAAAGGATTCACCAGAATTGGAAAAGGAGGAAAACTGAGTCCGAGATTTTTGGGAACGTAGCTTACAGGTTAGACTTGCCGCCAAGTCTAACAGGGATTCACAACGTCTTTCATGTTTCCCAACTCCGAAAGTACTTCCCGAATGAGTCCGAGATCCTTCCTGTTGAGGAAATTGAACTAGAACCAGATTTGACCTTTGTTTCGAAGCCGATGAAGATATTGGATAAGAAGACTCAAGCTCTGCGCAACCGGGAGATTTCTCTTGTCAAAGTCCTTTGGAGAAATCAGACAACCGAAGAAGCTACATGGGAGACCGAGGACAAGATGCGCAAGTTCCACCCGAAATTATTTCAGTCGGACGAGTAGAATCTGGGGACCAGATTCTCATAAGGAGGGGTGATTGTAGTGCCCCGAAAATCCGAATTACATTCCGGTATGCCCGACTCATTTATTTATGCATTTTATTATTTTATTTGATATTATTATGTGATTTTATAACAATTTACATGAATGAGTGAATTTTGATATTTAAATCACGACATGTCAATGTGCGTTTAATTATATGAATTTTGACTGTAATTATGTATTATTTGGACAACATGAATTTTCGAACTCATTTTGTAAATTACGAAAACGCCCTTTTGTTTCTCGAATCAAGTCAATTCTTTGACTAAGTCTCACATCTCTCCCTTTCACCTCATTCACGTCACTCAACAACAAGGAAAAGAAAGAAAAAGAAAGAAAAAGAGAAAGGGAAGGAAGGAGGTTCAAACGATCGTCCCGACTTCGTTTCTCGATGGATTTTCGAACCGTTTACGCCTACGAACTCCTCACGATCTCTTCTATGAGTAAGCTTCTCAACCTTTCGCAATTAAAGCCTCCATTCCTTCTATTTTCGGATTTTTGTATATAGTTGAATACATTAGGTTTTATATGATTTTGAGAGAAATTATGGATGGATTTTTATGATTTTGGACTCTATGTGTAGCTTAGATGTTGTAGAACATTATATGTGAAGATTAGGGAAGGATTTGCATGTTTAATCAGTTAAATGTTGCTTTTTAAATTGGATTTGCGAAGGTTTCACGTTGCTGTGAATTTTCTGCGGTTTCATGGCGTGCATGGGCTTTCCACACGGGCTGTGGCAAGACCGTGTGGGTGTACACGGTCTCCCGCACGGCCGTGCAGGAGACCGTGCGTGTTGTTGTGGTGCATGGCCTTGTCGACACGGCCTTAAGGCCGTGTGCAAGAGGCCGTGCGTGTCCCTCTTTGAGGTGCACGGCCTTGGTGCACATGGCCGTGCACGAGGCCGTGTGGCCCGTTTGAACAGGGCCCTGACCTTCTATAAGTCAGGGCCAATTTTGGCCTGTGGGTCCCTCTGAGACTCGTCTTTTTCGAATTCTTTTTTCGCTCATGTATTGTATATGTATGAAATAGATATGAATTGCATGATTTATGAATTTATAGCATGTTCGGGTCTATGAATAGTGCGTTCGAAGTTTTGCCAAATTTTCTAACTTTTGCATATGAAGGCCGATTTTTTCCGAAACTTGAATGCATACTCCCTTATGGTATTTAAAGCATGTCCCTAAAGTTTCGTTGCATTTGGATTTGATTTGCATTTTTGAATTCACGAATTACTCTGTTTATGCTTGATAATTTGAACTTAAGTGTTTTATTTCATTGTTTAACGTGCTTCTATGTGTTTTAATATTTTCGTATAAGCCGTGCGTCGTCCTTAGTCTTAACTGGTTGTGTCTTGGTATTTTTGCAGATGATACTCCCGTGGAGTAGCGCCGGTTCTTGCTTTTGTTCTTATTTTGTATAGCTAACAGGTGAGGCTTTCCGTTTCTGATTCCAGTACTATTATGTATATATAAATAAGCCTCTCCCGATATAAGCCTTGTTTACGTTTTGTTTTCACGCCGTTTCTATATATATACCTAGTAAATATTTATGCCTGTTATGTTTATTCGATTTATCGAAAAAATTTTTGATATGAAAAAGTACTACGTATAGTCTTCGAAATGTTTGCGAAAGAGACATGTAAAAGCCCTTTGCTTTTGGCCAACCCGAAATGATTTGAAAAGCTAGTTATGAACCGTATGTACGTATGTTTGGGCCCGGAGTAAGGATGGTAGGACGAAGTTGGTAGACGTCGGGTCTACGACAGAAATCCTATGGTTCCCTCCACCTTTGGGAGCTCGGGGTGAGGCCGGAGTGGCAGCCCTTTGAGTACCTGAGTTATTCCCGTATGTTATGCGTAGTTCGGATTTAGGGGTCCGTCTACATTGGAGGAATAAGGGTGATTTCCCGTTTTATGTTTGGAACTTGGAGTTAAGGGTCGTCGAGTCATATGATATGTTTATATTTTATGCTAAATCATCACCCATTTACGAAAACCTTTCTTTTATGTTGATTTCTTTTACGTTTAAAATTGGTGATTTATTTCCGCTTTATAATATACACTATTATTCCCTCCTCACTTAGTCGTTTGACTAACCGCCTCTGTTTCACCCCTGTATTGGTTTCAGGATTCTAGGCGGGATTTGTTCGTCGTCGTCGTCGTCGCGTCTTTAGAGTTGCATTCTTTTGCTCATGTATAACTCTATTTCCGTTTGGCTATTAGTTGTGTTTATGATATTAAGATTTTATTTATGTAGTATTCGGGATTATATGTTGAACCCGTTATTATTTATTGTCGGGTTATTGTATCGAACCCGTTTATTATTTAAGTAATTGAATTTCGTTGGCCTTAGTGGGCTTTAATACTTGTGCAATTATTATGATTTATTGTTTTGTTTATTTTCGCTTCCGCACCTCTGTCGATTTCTTTCGTTTTTGAAACCCCCTCCTAGTCATTGAGTAAATGTGTGCCGTTCACTTGGTTTCGATTCAGGTTGGATTCCATTTCGGTTCCGGGTCGGGGCTCGGTGCGGGGCGTGCGTTACCCATTTGGGGCGCCCGCTACAAGATCAGACTAAGCTGCAACCACAGAGCATACTCCGCAACCTTTGGTTTTGATACCACTTGTTGCGGAAGCAACAAACATATTTAGTAAAATTATAATGCCCAAAATTCACACCGAGATAATTCTCAGTTAAGCTGGTGGGTTCACAATGGTACCACTTAAAAACCAACAACTAGACAAAATTATCCCAGTTATTTGAGCAAGATAACTGACTAAATATGACCAAAATAAGGCTATAAATAGACTATAAAGAACACCTGAATTTACGAGATTAGGCCAATTTAGCCTACGCCACCGAACACTACCAAAGTATATTTCACAAAGAAAATATTATAAAGAGGAAGAGAGAGGAAAAACAAATGCCTTAGAAGAGGGAGATGATATTTGTTTGGGATGCTTTTCTAAAGGGAGCGGGCCTCCTTTTATAGTTATAAGGAGGCCCACTCTTACTCCTCTTTTCCAATGTGGGTCAAATGCTACCCTAAAACATTTAAGAAGCATTGACGAAAATCCTCTGCACATGTCATTTGTCGCGTCTCCTCTCGGCAAATTTTAAGCCTAACACTTATCCTCCTGTAAATTGGTCAGTGGTAACATGACACTGTTTTCAGCTGTTAACTCACGAAAAATGTTGATATCAACCCTAAATTTCCAATTTTAGCCTCGGGGGGGTCAACTGTTAGCTTTCTTTGGACAATAAATACTTGGATTTTGGATTTAATTTTTTCTTGGATTTAAATCCCCAATCCAAAAATAATAATAAAAATAAAAAGTAAAAAATTGACTGTAACAAACTCAAGGTAAAAAATTACGTGAAAAGACATTAATGCCTTCAGGGGGGAATTTGAAAATAATTTTAATATTTTCTGAAAATCATCCAAAAAATTGAAGTATGAAATACAATGTGAGTGGACAATATATCCCTTAGGGGGGAATTTGTCATTTTTTTCATTATTTCTGCATTTTATTAAAAAAACTCAAGTATCAAAACGTGCAATGCTATTACCCTAGGGGGGATTTTGTCATATTTTTCAATTTTTCAGGCACTCTATTAAAAAAACTCAAGTACCAAAACATACAATGCTATTGACTATAATGCCTGTAGCGCCCCTCTCCGTAGACGGACGAAGAACGCCACATCCGCACCAAAAAAAATTTCCGAGCACGACAGGGTGCCCTACTCAAAAACTCATTTCATCGAACGGCAAGATACTCAATCAAAACTCCGGTAATAACAATACGACGCCCCAACAACAACACCAACAATCAAATAAACGCGAAAGCGATTTCATAAATAACAGATCAATTCATAAAAGCCATCCATGGCAACATAATTCATAAAACAAATCTAAAATAATTATCCAATTAATGACGTCCATGGCTCAACTAAACTATCCCACATAAGGGGCACGTATGTACGGAAGGTAAATCATAATGTTAATACAGTAATTCAAATTAAATCAGAGAGTAAAAACTCGACTGTTGTTAGGACACTGACAAGATAATAAACAAGAGCCGACCTAGACCTGCTGCGGCTGACTGACAAGATAGGTAACACCGCCACCTGTCTACCTGAAGCAAGAACCAAAATAGAAGGGGTGAGTATAAAGGATACTCAGTAAGGGGGGGTAATACAATATAGGTATGAATCGCGGTTCGTCATTTATCTTTAAAACCAAAAGTAGTGAATGTTGCTCGTTTTGAGAAAGAGTACAAATATAAATATAAGTTGCAAGATATAACATCAAGCAACACTCGGGTTCGGCTTACTTGAAAACACAAAAGGGTTGACGAACCGGATCCTTTGAAATCTTTTGCACATAAGGTCAAGCCGATCGTTTTGAAAGGATATTAGTTGAGTCACGAGGCCGTACAAGTTAGAATGACATGACAAAAATGAGTTGGAAATGATAAGTAAACACGGCTCGTAATTCAACTAAGTAGTTTGAACAATAAAGAAGGCATAAGTTGGGCAAGTTCGAGCCACGCTTCCGGGTTTTATATATATATAGGGAAAATACATATGCTAAATAAAGAAAACCAGAATGTGCTTTGACTTGTAAGGAATGCAGTAAATCAATTAGACAAGTAAATAATGCAATAATTCATGCAATAATGTGTCCGGGCGAGAACGGGCCCTCTCCTTATAACTCCCAACCATGAAAATCATGAAATCATGTAGTCAAGTACTCCACCACCAAAAGTCAAGCACGACACAATTTAAGGAAACGAGTGGTGCCCCACAACGCTACCATACACAATTTGAGGAAACGCTCAAGGCGCTACCGTCGCATTAACTTAGACTAGCCAAACCTCCCGATCAGCCTAAGTTAACACCTAGAGTACACATCGGGATTTGCCCTAAACGCTCGTCTCCAGGCTCACCTCCTGTATAAATCCTGGGCCCTAAAATCATGATCCAGTCCATGGCTCACTTTGAAATTAATGAAGCACTAAACTATATAAAGCAGTTATAAGTTGGTTGCCCAAAAGGGGCGGTTCGAGACAAGCGATGTAACGGTTGGGGAGGCACCGGCTATTGCATCGTTAGGAAGGATCCGCCCTAACGACTTCACTCAACGAGAAGTGTCCCCAACTAGGAATGCAAGCACTCCCGTTAAAGTTACGTTTAAAAGGAAATGGTTTAACTTGTCTCTAGTTGAAAACATTTTAAATCATTTTGGTTTTTTTATCAAAATGATTGACTAAGCACATATAGAAATAGTAAAGGCAGTAATACAAGCAACAAGAAAGGCGGGATAATAATTTATTTCGCAAACCTATATATATTTATGATCTTGCCCCAGTTGGAAGCATTTTAAACCCTTACCTGGCTCGACAGAACAAGAGAATGAAAGCAAGCAGCAAATACAATTCTGCCTCAAAGATCCGACCTGAAAAACACGGGGTCCACAGGATGAATGACTGACACAACAAGAAAACAGACACTGACGCTCGGCTACCAAATTACGAACATGCTTAAAGATACTCAATCAACATTTACACATAAGAAAGCAAGTAGGGGCAATATGGTCAACTTGCATCTAAAAGCATGGAATAAATGAATAAACGAAAAACTTTAAATTAATTACAAAATATTAAAACATATAAACTACTCAGGGGTTAAGCTTGTAATTAACCATTAAACATGTATATTTCATTTAAATCAACAATTTGAAATACCACTTCACACTTATAGCTTTTCCCAAAAGCTCTAAAGCTACAAGCTCATATTAATCCTATCTCTAGCCTAATCGAACCGAAACCCATCCGTTCGACTACACAATCATACATCAACCATATTCAACAATTTACATAAGCTAGAGTACAAGTCATTCATGCTCAAAAGCCGAAAGCAATAAGCTATAATCCAAAAAGCTACAATTCACCACAATTATACAAAAAATACGATAAAAGACAAATGACAAGTGCCGTTAGAACCGTTGCGACGAGGGGAACGATCTATCCGAAGACCCCGTCGCCGAATTCCCGTCGGAACAGTGCCAAAAATTTTGGAAACTGCCTACCACCTCCGGACTGCCTCCGATGGTTGAACCCTTATACCGAAATGTTCCTCTCGACAAGCCCGTCACTTCCCTAAAAATCGTTTCTCAATCCGGTCACTCACCGGAGTTTAATTTCACTCCGAAGCTACAATGAACCCTAGAATCTAAGAATCAAAATTAACGACAATCCGCTCCACGAATTATGAAATTGACTTTGAATTTAGCTTACCCATGTCGAGGAGGTCAGGAATGGTGTACTGGTCGCCCACGAGGGTCGCCGGAAAACCTCCGCCACCACAGCTCCGCCCTACCTCCGCCGCGCCATCTTCCCGATGCCATAACTCCATCATCGGTGATCGGATGAAGGTGAGACCACGTCATTGTAGTCCTCTCATCCAGGGCTACCTTCGCCAGGTGGTGCGCCACCGTGGGGTCGCCGGAGATGGCAGATCGGAGAAACAGTCACCGGATTAAAAATTGGCCATATCTCCTTTACCGCTGGTCGGATGGCCACATGACCATCGCCGTTGGATTCCTCTCGAAAAATCGGTCTAGAAACACCCTTGCCCACTACCTGAAAGTCACCGGAAAAGCCACGACGACCACCATCTCAGCCACAGAACTTCCGAGCTCCACCGCGCCACCACCGTCGTCTAAATGCCCGAAATAATGGTACCAATGTGTTCCTCTCGTCGAGACGATCGATTTCCATATATCATTTGCTCGATTTGGTGAATACGGAAAAACCCCCATTGGGAAGAATGGAGCTCGCGTCCCTCACGTCCCTCACGTCCGTCTGCCTTGTGTTCTCTCATTTTTCATTTTTGCACCAAAGCTTCCAATAATTGCATATAATACCCTATCCTCAAAAAATGTGCAGATTCTATAAAGTGTCAAAATTTAGTGTACTAAGTGTCAAAATGACCGAAATAAAATGTAGTAAGAATCAAGGTTCGTTTTCTTAAAATTCTTGAGTTTACAAAAAGTCAATTGCGGGTTGGGCTAAAGTGTAAATAGTTTTTGGCCAGAAATGTAATTTTACCGAATTAACCCTAGTTAATGAAAAAATAATGCAAATCAATTTCTAATTAATGCCTTGGGTTTTAAATGCCAAATCGATGATTTATAAAAATCTTTAAATGCAATAGTTGGAAAAACGTGCAAGTGTGAAAGACGCCGAGATCGTAAACGGTCCGAATTCCGATGAACGCGCTAATCTTGAACTTGGAGATTGCGGGTTGTCACAATACTCCCTCCTTGAAAAGAATTTGTCCTCAGATTCTACTTCTCACGCCAAACCGTTCTCTGCCAAATTTCCTCTTTGGTTTCGGTTTCAGAATTTCGTTCTGTCCAACTCAAAACGTCTTCAGTGCGTAGACAGACTCCTTTGATTCCTGAAGAATCTGGCATCCATGCTCACTTCGGTTCTTAATTCGACCAGCTTCCGAAGTGTTCTCCTTCCAAGTCGATCTGATAAAGTCGACGCTAACCAGATCCGCATATCGAACTCGCAACCTAATCGCTCCTAGTCAGCTAAGAACTCCTTGTCCTTAGCACTCTCTAATAGCGCATAACGAGGCTATCGAATTCTGCGCTATCTACATAGAGATCATATAAGCCTAAGCAACTAATCATTTAATTAGCGCAAGTAGAATTTAAAAGCAGTTAAAGCACGTAAGTCACATGAAACACTTAACAATTGTTTAAAGCAATTAAACACATAAGCTCATCCGATCTCTAATGTGGTTTGGATTCCACGAAATCCGTGATGACTCTGTCTGACCAGAAGTTGAATCCTTCAGGGTCTCTGATCCCCGAACTCTATCCCAGCTCGATGTCTGACTCAGGTCGAACTCCTTTACCCATTCTTCATTTCACAATCTATTTGATCGACGTTTCATTCCTTCACCAGTCTGCACTGGTGACATATGTTGGTTTCTGATACGTCCCCTTTACTGTCTCGTAGTTCGATTCCATACTGACTTCATTTCTGCTGTCACCTCTGGTTCTACTGTACTCTGTCCGAAATTAGATTACGTAACTCATCGGATAGCATCTCTAGAGGGGTAAGGTACTAATCATATTCCAGAGTTCGGTCGAGCTCGGTAGTGACTCCATCTGTAAGAAACCTTCCACTGATATGGTTCCTTTGTTGATCCTAATCTGTTCCCATGCTCTTTCTGAAAGTGGAATGCGTATCTTTTCAGGTAGTATCTCTAGGTAGTGAGATACTGATTACGTTCCCAAGCCCAATCAAGTTCATTAACAACTCCATCTGCGAGCTACCTTTTTTGGACATGGTTCTCTGATTAGTCCTAAGATGTTCTCATGTCCTGTCCTCGAAAGTGGAACATCTGTATCGCAATCCCAATCTTCAAACCCAAATAACTCTTCATCTTCTAAATCTGTTTCGTAATCTAATTGTCGAATGTACTTCTGAAATCACGCCATCATCTGTCTTGCTGTTCAAGGTAGTTGTTGTCAATTGGCTTTACCTTAATGGTACTGGAATTGGTAACTATCGTCCTCTAATAATTCCTTTTCTCTGTCCTCGTACCACAATTAGTACCTTTGAGTTGATTGCGGTAACCGAGGAAGTAAAATCCGAAAAGTCGAACAATTCATTTGTAAAACTCTGCTAATCTCAGTGTCCTTCATTCTGATAGTGTCTTGGTCCGATTCCGACTCGCAGTAGATTCAGTCTCCCTGAGTTCTGTTCTATCATCATTTTCGAAAATGGCACATCAGAACGATCTGTCTCGACCCTCGGTTGACCCTGAAGATGCTCTGGACTCGAACCTCCACGTTGTTTAGCACGAGATATAAGGTTCCCTTTGTTGTAGTACAGTCGGAACTCTTCACTCTCGTAGCTTGTCAATACCCAAATACGACCCTATGCTATTGTATCGTTCTGTCTGTCAAGTCTGCTTGTTGTCCTTCCTTACCCACATTTACGGATGGAGCTCATAGGTTAAAGCGGTACCAGCGCTAAAACCCGTAGAGAAACTCACATGAAGTAAAAAGACAACACGTAATGGCACAACACGTTTTAAGACAACTTAGAAACGATGTTCTCATGTAATGCCTATTATGAGTTGTGTACCTTTCACCAATCCTTCTGAGTATAGGACCAATGTCGTAAGTTGTATCCACCAAGTTAGCATCCTTCTGTAGGGTCCTATCACAAAGGAAGACTGTGTTTGATCATCTCTGCATCACAAAGTTTCAATATGCATGTCTGATGAGGTTAGTATGCAACCACACGAGGCATCCTAACAAATAAATCGTGATCCTAAAGCCGCACAACCTATACGTCGTAACCAAATAAGACGCAACAAAGAATTCCACAATCGGCTCGCGTTACATCTTTCTTAGTACAAAAACTTGTAAAGGATTGCCAGTTGGTTAATTAAGCCAACCGTAATCCCTCACAATTTTAGGCACCAAGAAATGACAAACACTCATCGAACCACGAATTCGACACGGACTGACACAACCCATGCAGACACTGAAAGTAAGACATGACGAGATACTAGAGCTTTTGGTTCCCTTTCAGGAACCTAGGCTCTGATACCAAAGACTGTAGCACCCCTCTCTGTAGAAGGACGAAGAACGCCACATCCGCACCAAAATAAATTTCCGAGCACGACAAGGTGCCCTACTCGAAAACTCATTTCATCGAACGGAAAGACACTCAATCAAAACTCCAGCTATAACAATACGACGCCCCAACAACAACAGCAACAATCAAATATACGCGGAAGCGATTTCATAATTAACAGATCAATTCATAAAAGCCATCCATGGCAACATAATTCATAAAACAAATCTAAAATAATTATCCAATTAATGTTGTCCATAGCTCAACTAAACTATCCCACATCAGGGGCACGTAAGTACGGAACGTAAATCATAATGTTAATACAGTAATTCAAATTAAATCAGAGAGTAAAGACTCGACTGTTGTTGGGACACTGACAAGATAATAGACAAGTGCCGACCCAGACCTGCTGCCGCCGACTGACAAGATAGGTGACACCACCACCTGTCTACCGGAAGCAAGAACCAAAATAGAAGGGGTGAGTATAAAGGATTCTCAGTAAGGGGGGGTAATACAATATAGGTATGAATCGCGGTTCGTCGTTTATCTTTAAAAACCAAAAGTAGTGAATGTTGCTCGTTTTGAGAAAGAGTACAAATATAAATATAAGTTGCAAGATATAACATCAAGCAACACTCGGGTTTGGCTTACTTGAAAACACAAAAAGGTTGACAAACCAGATCCTTTGAAATCATTTGCACATAAGGTCAAGCCGATCGTTTTGAAAGGATATTAGTTGAGTCACGAGGCCGTACAAGTTAGAAAGACATGACAAAAATGAGTTGGAAATGATAAGTAAACACGGCTCGTAATTCAACTAAGTAGTTTGAACAATAAAGAAGGCATAAGTTAGGCAAGTTCGAGCCACGCTTCTGGGTTTTATATATATAGAGGGAAAATACATATGCTAAATGAAGAAAACCGGAATGTGCTTTGACTTGTAACGAATGCAGTAAATCAATTAGATAAGTAAATAATGCAATAATTCATGCAATAATGTGTCCCGGCGAGAACGGACCCTCTCCTTATAACTCTCAACCATTAAAATCATGAAAGCATGTAGTCAAGTACTCCACCACCAAAAGTCAAGCACGACACATTTTAAGGAAACGAGTGGTGCCCTACAACGCTACCATACACAATTTAAGGAAACGCTCAAGGCGCTACCGTCGCATTAACTTAGACTAGCCAAACCTCCCGACCGGCCTAAGTTAACACCTAGAATACACATCGGGATTTGCTCTAGATGCTCGTCTCCAGGCTCACCTCCTATATAACTCCTGGGCCCTAAAATCATGATCTAGTCCATGGCTCGCTTTGAAATCAATAAAGCATTAAACTATATAAAGTAGTTATAAGTTGGTTGCCCAAAAGGGGTTGTTCGAGACAAGCGCTGTAACGGTTGGGGAGGCAACCAGGTATTCCATCGTTAGCAAGGATCCGCCCTAACGACTTTACTCAACGAGAAGGCTCCCCAACTAAGAATGCAAGCACTCCCGTTAAAGTTACGTTTAAAAGGAAATGGTTTAACTTGTCTCTAGTTGAAAACATTTCAAATCAATTTAGTTTTACTATCAAATGGTTTGACTAAGCAGATAAGGAAATAGTAAAGGTAGGAATACAAGCAATAAGAAAGGCGGGATAATAATTTATTTCGCAAACCTATATATATCTATGATCTTGCCCCAGTTGAAAGCATTTTAAACCCTTACATAGCTCGACAGAACAAGAGAATGAAAGCAAGCAGCAAATACAAATCTGCCTCAAAGATCCCACCTGAAAAACACGAGGTCCAGAGGATGAATGACTGACACAACAAGAAAACAGACACTGACGCTCGGCTACCAAATTACGAACATGCTTAAAGATACTCAATCAACATTTAAACATAAGAAAGCAAGTAGGGGTAATATGGTCAACTTGCATCTAAAAGCATGGAATAAATGAGTAAACAAAAAACATTAAATTAATTACAAAATATTAAAACATATAAACTACTCAGGGGTTAAGCTTGTAATTAAACATCAAACATGTATATTTCATTTAAATCAACAATTTGAAATACAACTTCACAACTTATAGCTTTTTCCAAAAGCTCTAAAGCTACAAGCTCATATTAATCCTATCTCTAGCCTAATCGAACCGAAACCCATCCGTTCGACTACACAATCATACATCAACCATATTCAACAATTTACATAAGCTAGAATACAAGTCATTCATGCTCAAAAGCCAAAAGCAATAAGCTATAATCCAAAAAGCTACAATTCACTACAATTATATGAAAAATGCGATAAAAGACAAACGACAAGTCAGATTCGAGTAATACTATCGCCATTAGAACCGTTGCGACGAGGGGAACGATCTGTCCGAAGATTCTGTTGCCGGATTCCTGCTGGAACAGTGCCAAAAATGCTGGAAACTGCCTACCACCGCCGGAGGCCGAACCCTTATACTGAAATATTCCTCTCGATGATCCCGTCACTTCCCTCAAAACTGATTCTCAATCCGGTCACTCACCGGAGTTTAATTTCACTCTGAAGCTCCAATGAATCCTAGAATCCAAGAATCAAAATTAATGAAAATTCGTTCAATGAATTACGAAATTGACTTCAATGAATTTAGCTTACGAAATCCGGTCACCGGCGAGGGTCGTCGGAAAACCTCCGCCATCACAGCTCCGTCGCGCCATCTTCCCGACGCCATAACTCCGTCGTCGGTGATTGGATGAAGGTGAGACCACCGCCATTGGACTCCTCTCGTCCAGGGCTACCTTCGCCGGGTGGTGCACCGCCGTAGGGTAGCTGGAGATGGCAGATCAGAGAAACGATCGCCGGACTGAAAAGTGGCCATATCTCCTTTACCGGTGGTCGGATGGCCACGGGACCACTGTAACGCCCCGAAAATCCAATTTATAATCCGGTATATCGGAATCGAGTAATTGCGCAAATTATTATTTTAATTTCATATTTATTCTGAGATTTTAGGATAATTTCGTAAATGAGTGAATTTTGATATTTTAATCACAAATTGTCAATGTGCGTTTAATTATATGAATTTTGACTGTAATTACGTATTATTTGGACAATGTGAGTTTTTGAACTTATTTTGCAAAATTACGAAAATGCCCTTACGATTTTTAAACCTAGTCAACTCAATTGACGAAGTGTCTCTCTCTCACCTCACTCTCGTAAAAACCAGCAAGAAGAAAGAAGGAAAGGAAAGAAAAAGAGAAGGAAGAAGAAGGAGCTTCAACGATCGTCCCGACTCCGTTTCCCGACGGATTTTCGAATCGTTTTCGTCTACGAACTCCTCGTGATCTCTTCTACGAGTAAGCCTTTCACGATTCTCTCGTTTAATGTCTTCTATACTTCTTTTTTCTCGTTATTGTAAATAGTCGATATTATTAGGTTTTATGTGATTTTTATAGAATTTATGGATGGAATTTTGTGTTTATTGTTTCTATGTGTAGATTATATGTTGTAGATCATCATATGTGAAAATCAGGGATTAATTTGCATGTTTAGATGATTAAATGTTGATTTAGGATTGATTTTCGCGTAGGGATTTGCTGTTCTGCATGTTTCTGCTCTTTCTTGACGCACATGGGCCATGCACACGGGGTGTGGCAAGCCCGTGTGGGTGTACACGGCCTCTTGCACGGCCATGCAAGAGACCGTGCGTGTTGGGATGGTGCACAGGCTGGTGCACACGGCCTTGAGGCCGTGTGCATGAGGCCGTGCGTATTGGTTTGTTGGGCACGGCCTCGCCGCACGGCCGTGCACAAGGCCGTGTGGTCCGATCGCACAGTGCCCTGACCTTCTGTAAGTCAGGGCCCATTTTGGCCTACGGGTCCCTCTGAGACTCGTCTTTTCCGAATTCTTTCTTCGCTCGTGTATTCGATATATATGAAATAGATATGAATTGCATGTTTTACGAATTTATAACATGTTCGGGTCTATGAATAGTGCATTTTAAGTTTTCGTTAAATTTTCTAACTTTTGCATGTGAAGTCCGATTTTCCCGAAATTCGAATGTGTACTCCTTTATGATAATTTAAGCATGTCCATAAAGTTTCGTTGAATTTGGACTTGATTTTCATTTTTAAATTTGAGAATTACTCTGTTTTCGTTTGATAATTTGAACTTAAGTGCTTGATTTGATTGTGTAACGTGCTCCTATGTGTTTTAATATTCTCGTATAAGCCGTGCATCGTCCTTAGTCTTAATTGGTTGTGTCTTGGTATTTTTGCAGACGATACTCCCGTGGAGTAGTGCCGGGTCTTGATTTTTGCTCTTATTTTGAATAGCCAACAGGTGAGGCTTTCCTTTTCTGATTCCAGTACTATTATGTATATATATAAATAAGCCCCTCCCGATATAAGCCTTGTTTACATTTTTTTTTCACACCGTTTCTATATATATACTTAGTAGATATTTATGCTTATTATGTTCATTGATTTATCGAAAATGATTTGATATGAAAAAGTACTACGTATAGTCTTTGAAATGTTTACGGAAGAGACATGTAAAACCTTTTGTTTTCTAAGGCGAACTTTGGCCTTCGGCCTCGCATATGACATGTCTCGAACGGTCTTTTGGCCAACCTGAAATGATTTGAAAAGCGAGTTATGTTATGTATGTGTGTATGTTTGGGCCCGGAGTAAGAGCGATAGGACGAAGTCGGTAGACGTTGGGTCTACGGTGTAAATCCTATGGTTTCCTCCATTTGGGAGCTCGGGGTGAGGCCGGAGTGGCAGCCCTTTGAGTACCTGAGTTACCGTATGATATGTTATGAGTAGTTCGGGTTTGCAGTCCGACTACACTGGAGGAATAAGGGTGGTTTCCGGTTTTATGTTTGAAAATTGGAGTTAAGGGCTCGACTCGCCGAGTCATATGATAAGTTATGTTTTATGCTAAATCACCACTCGATTACGAAAACCTTTCTTTTATGTTGATTTCTTTTAAGTTTAAAATTGGTGATTTACTTCCGACTTATTATATACAATATTATTCCCTCCTCACTTAGTCGTTTGACTAACCCTCTCTGTTTCAACCCTGTATTGGTTTCAGGACACTAGGCGGGATCTTCGTCGTCGTCGTCGTTAGAGTTGTATTTATTTTGCTCATGTATAACTCGTGTCCGTATGGTATTGTTTATGTTTTATGAGATTAGGATTGTATTTAGTTAGTATTCGGGATTTCTATGTTGAACCCGTTATTGTACATTGTCGGGATATTGTAGCGAACCCGTATATTAATTATGTAATTGAATTTCGTTGGCCTAAGTGGGCTTTGATATTTGTGTATTTATTTTGTTTTACTGTTTGATTAAGTTTTGCTTCCGCGTCTCTGTCGTTTTATCTCGTTGTTCTTAAAATCCCCGCCTAGTCATTGAGTAAATGTGTGCCGTTCGCCGGGTTTCGATTCGGGTCGGATCCCATTACGGCTCCGGGTTGGGGCTCGGTGCGGGGCGTGCGTTACCCGTTTGGGGCGCCCGCTACAGTTGGTATCAGAGCCTCTTTGGTCCAATGGCCTAAGCTCTGAATCGTCGTGTTTTGTTTGTTTTGTCGGTCGTTGTGTGCCGGTGTAACTTAGGGAATTGCACTCACCAGTGTTCAAGAACGCTTAGTGTTTGAATTGTGACGGATCTTTGTTGGATGATCAACAACAAAAGATCTTTTACAATCAAAACACTGGGATGGGCTTGGATATAGGTGGATGTGAAACTCAAGGTTGCACTTGCCGTGCCTGGTTGTCTGTCGTGTCCGGTTGTGTCTAGGTCGTACGGCTTAGGACTTCTGTGGAATTGTGCAAATGTGCTAAGTGCTTATGTGAAATCTATTTGAACATTACTTGCCTAAGTGTTTACAGCTTTGCATACCCACTTACCTGTCATGCATAACTGCTAATGGCTTTACAGGATGCCTCCACGTCATTGTCCCTGTAGACAGCCCTTGTCATCTCCTTTAACACCTCAGACCGATCCACCGATTGCAGCCGAAATTTTGGAAACATTAAGACAGTTCATCGCTCATGCCCCTAAAGGAAATGCTGAGCAGGAAGCATGGGCTCAATTTCTCAGATTCGAACCGCCACAATTTGAAGGTGCCCCGGATGACACTATTGCCGAGGCATGGATATCAGCACTAGAAAAGATTTATAGGATTATGGAATATCCGGACCCTCTAAGAGTCGAATTTGCTATATATCTGATAATTGGAGCTGCATAGGATTGGTGGAAACAGATTGAGCAAAGATGGAAACGCGAGCATGTAGTCCCGACTTGGGATCAGTTCTTGATCGAGTTCCGGGCTGAATACATTCCGTGGATTGTTCGTCAGCAACACGAAAGTAAATTTCAGGCCCCCGTTCAACCTATTCCTCCCCGACCTCAGGGATATTCACGACCGCCCGCATTTAGAGGCTAAATGTTGGAAGAAGTATGGACTGTGCTACGGATGTGGTAGCCCCGATCACAGAGTGAATGTATGCCCGAAGAAGAGACCGGTACCGCGGGGAACAGCTCAGTCTCAGACCTACGCTAGTATTGACGCCCTGGAAGGCGATACTGAGGATGCCGTGGCATATCCTACCGACGCAGTAGAAATGGCCCTACATATTGAGTCTGGACTCAACCTAATGGGACCGAGTCCTAGTCTTGACACTACCACTGTTCAGTCTCATCCAGCAAGTTCTACGAGGCCATTTACACATTCAGGGTCCTTTTCCGGAAAGAAGACCTTCCCGGTATCTTCATCGAAGCAGAATGTGCCTCCTCAACCGCAGGGAACGCCAGTATGTGGCTTTTGCCAAAGAGACCATCAAGAGTCAGAGTGTCGAAAGAAGAATGGACGATGCTTCTCATGTGGAAGTCCCTTTCATCATCGCACAAATTGTACGAGGAAGAGGAAGTCGAAACGAGTCAAGACCGGAGCTTGATTTTCGTATGAACGATCCAGGTATATTGCATTGTCATGACATTCATCCTAAATTTATTTAATTTCATAGTATGTGGAATTTTAAAAATTATGTGTGTTAGGCGTATAATATTATATATGTGATTTCGGTGATATATACTTGTGTTTGAATTTTTGTGAAGTTTGTGTGTTTTAAAACACATGAACTGCCCCTGCATGCCTTGCACGGTCTCTCCACGCGCCGTGACGAGACCCTATGCACTTTTTCACACGGCCTCGTCGCACCCGGTGCGAGAGACCGTGCGCATGAATACACACGGGCTCGTCACACGCCGTGACGAGAGCCCGTGCGTGTTTTTCCTCATGGGGTTGTCACACGCCGTGACGATACCCTGTGCGTGTTTTCCACACGGCCTCGTCACACGCCATGACTGGAGGCCGTGTGCATCTCTTCCAGTTTTTAAAATGGTCAGTAGCTCCTCATTTGCGCAACCCCATTTCTTTTTCTCCTTCTCACGCGAGAATTTCTCTTGTTTTTCCCCCAATTTTCATTCCAACTTTGAGTTCGTTTAATTCTCGATCAAGCCGACGGATCTTTGTGAGATTTTGAAGGTGTGTTGTCTGCAGCAAGTTCTTGGTATTGTTCAAATTTGGGGTCGATCCGTTTTTCCGATCTCACGTTATCTTCGCCCGAAGTAGCGGACGCCAAGTGTTCGGTAAAAGTCTCAAGTGGAGTTGCAACTTATTTCCTTCAATTCACAACAACTCAAACTCTACTATAGAAGATGATCCTAAAACCCGTAGCGGACGTCGGGCAAGGGAATTACCCGACATAGCGGCACCGGAAGGTTACCAAGTGAATTTGGGTAATGAAGACGATCAAGATGTCTTCAACCGGTTAATGGAACGACCGGTTAGAGCTATGCAATTCCTAGACATGGACGCTATGTTCCAATTGGGCCTTGGCGAAGGCATCTCTCGTTACATCGACAGGTGGGCTAATTTTTGGAGTATCCAAAGGCCATCCTACCGCTGGCTCACTTGCGAATTTTTAAGCTCTCTTAAGGGCGCGGCATTTCCGGACGACATCGAGATGCCGATCGGAATCCACTTCCGAGAATTCAACCGAGACTACACGCTTTCATATCGGCAGTTGTCAGAGTATTTCCAGTTGGATGTTACGGCACCTAGAAGACGTGCCGACGGATGGAATCAAGACGAGGCTTGGAGACGTATCTCTACCTCCACCGAAATATTTAACTCCGGCGTATCCAAGGCCACAACGCTCATCACCACTCAATTGAGAATTTTGCATAGAGCCGTTTCCCGATCGGTTCTAGCCAGAGGAGACAGTCCGGGAGCGGTGAATACCGAAGATTGTCTAATACTCGATCATATGGTGCGAGGGGTAAGGATCAACCCCATCTTGTACGTGATGGACCATATGATGTATATCTCCACCAAGTCGAGAGGAGAGATTCGAGTTGGCTCCTACATCACCGCCATTCTGGAGTGTGCCCAAGTGGAAGGGCTCGATACCCAGGTTCCCGTGGGAGGTTCAACCTCGATTAGCTATGGCACTCTAGCCCAAATGGCGATCTGCACGAAGGGTCCGAGACGGAACGACCCGTATGTTCTGGTAGATGGACTACCCTTGTGGGAAGCTGACCAAGATGATGCTCCCGAAGAAGGACCCTCGAACCCAGAGGTCCGCGAGCAGGCTCAGCATATCTACTCACAGCTGTCGAGACAGGATGCTTCTATACCTGAGTGTTCACACGGCAGAAGAAGCACTCAAAACCAGGAGTCGATAGACCTACAACAATTTTATTCGGAGTTCTCTGACTACCGACGTGTGACCGATGAGAGATTTGCCCAGCAGGAGAGGCAGATCAATGAGGGCTTTGCAGCTCAGCGCGCTCACATTGATAGTCAGTACACAGCCTTACAAGCAGAGCTTCAGAGATCTATCTCAGAGATGCAGAGGTCACTATCAGAGCAGCTGGATCAGTATTTCCGTCGTGGTCCCGACGAGCCTTGAGCTATCTATTTCTATTTTTACTTTCTTCTTTCCCGCTAGTTTGTTTAGGAATTGATGTAATTTTATATTCTTGTATGACTCTGAATTTTATTTGGAATATTAAGTGATTTAAGTGTTTATTATGAATGACGTATTATTATGTGATTTAATTGCATTTGAATGTTCGATTTAATTCGAGTTATTAGAATTCCTGTTATGCTCCTCTTAACTAACTCCGAGACCGGAAGAGAATCTGAGGACAGATTCTTCTGAAGAGGGGAGTATTATAATGCCCCGAAAATCCGATTTATAATCCGGTATATCGGAATCGAGTAATTGCGCAAATTATTATTTTAATTTGATATTTATTCTGAGATTTTAGGATAATTTCGTAAATGAGTGAATTTTGATATTTAAATCACAAATTGTCAATGTGCGTTTAATTATATGAATTTTGACTGTAATTACGTATTATTTGGACAACGTGAGTTTTTGAACTTATTTTGCAAAATTACGAAAATGCCCTTTCGATTTTTAAACCTAGTCAACTCAATTGACTAAGTCTCTCTCTCTCACCTCACTCTCGTACAAACCAGCAAGAAGAAAGAAGGAAAGGAAAGAAAAAGAGAAGGAAGAAGAAGGAGCTTCAACGATCGTCCCGACTCCGTTTCCCGACGGATTTTCGAATCGTTTTCGTCTACGAACTCCTCGTGATCTCTTCTACGAGTAAGCCTTTCACGATTCTCTCATTTAATGTCTTCTATACTTCGTTTTTCTCATTTTTGTGAATAGTCGATATTATTAGGTTTTATGTGATTTTTATAGAATTTATGGATGGAATTTTGTGTTTATTGTTTCTATGTGTAGATTATATGTTGTAGATCATCATATGTGAAAATCAGGGATTAATTTGCATCTTTAGATGATTAAATGTTGATTTAGGATTGATTTTCGCGTAGGGATTTGCTGTTCTGCATGTTTCTTCTCTTTCTTGACGCACACGGGCCATGCACACGGGGTGTGGCAAGCCCGTGTGGGTGTACACGGCCGTGCAAGAGACCGTGCGTGTTGGGATTGTGCACGGGCTGGTGCACACGGCCTGAGGCCGTGCGTGTTGGTTTGTTGGGCACGGCCTCGCCGCACGGCCGTGCACAAGGCCGTGTGGTCCGATCGCACAGTGCCCTGACCTTCTGTAAGTCAGGGCCCATTTTGGCCTACGGGTCCCTCCGAGACTCGTCTTTTCCGAATTCTTTCTTCGCTCGTGTATTCGATATATATGAAATAGATATGAATTGCATGTTTTACGAATTTATAACATGTTCGGGTCTATGAATAGTGCGTTTTAAGTTTTCGTTAAATTTTCTAACTTTTGAATGTGAAGTCCGATTTTCCCGAAATTCGAATGCATACTCCTTTATGATAATTTAAGCATGTCCGTAAAGTTTCGATGCATTTGGACTTGATTTGCATTTTGAAATTTGAGAATTACTCTGTTTTCGTTTGATAATTTGAACTTAAGTGCTTGATTTGATTGTGTAACGTGCTCCTATGTGTTTTAATATTCTCGTATAAGCCGTGATTCGTCCTTAGTCTTAATTGGTTGTGTCTTGGTATTTTTGCAGACGATACTCCCGTGGAGTAGTGCCGGGTCTTGATTTTTGCTCTTATTTTGAATAGCCAACAGGTGAGGCTTTCCTTTTCTGATTCCAGTACTATTATGTATATATATAAATAAGCCCCTCCCGATATAAGCCTTGTTTACATTTTTTTTTCACACCGTTTCTATATATATACTTAGTAGATATTTATGCTTATTATGTTCATTGATTTATCGAAAATGATTTGATATGAAAAAGTACTATGTATAGTCATTGAAATGTTTACGAAAGAGACATGTAAAACCTTTTGTTTTCTAAGGCGAACTTTGGCCTTCGGCCTCGCATATGACATGTCTCGAACGGTCTTTTGGCCAACCAGAAATGATTTGAAAAGCGAGTTATGTTATGTATGTGTGTATGTTTGGGCCCGAAGTAAGAGCGATAGGACGAAGTCGGTAGACGTTGGGTCTACGGCGTAAATCCTATGGTTTCCTCCATTTGGGAGCTCGGGGTGAGGCCGGAGTGGCAGCCCTTTGAGTACCTGAGCTACCGTATGATATGTTATGAGTAGTTCGGGTTTGCAGTCCGACTACACTAGAGGAATAAGGGTGGTTTCCGGTTTTATGTTTGAAAATTGGAGTTAAGGGCTCGACTCGCCGAGTCATATGATAAGTTATGTTTTATGCTAAATCACCACTTGATTACGAAAACCTTCTTTTATGTTGATTTCTTTTAAGTTTAAAATTGGTAATTTACTTCCGACTTATTATATACAATATTATTTCCTCCTCACTTAGTCGTTTGACTAACCCTCTCTGTTTCAACCCTGTATTGGTTTCAGGACACTAGGCGGGATCTTCGTCGTCGTCATCGTTAGAGTTGTATTTATTTTGCTCATGTATAACTCGTGTCCGTATGGTATTGTTTATGTTTTATGAGATTAGGATTGTATTTAGTTAGTATTCGGGATTTCTATGTTGAACCCGTTATTGTACATTGTCGGGATATTGTAGCGAACCCGTATATTAATTATGTAATTGAATTTCGTTGGCCTTGGTGGGCTTTAATATTTGTGTATTTATTATGTTTTACTGTTTGATTAATTTTTGCTTCCGCGTCTCTGTCGTTTTATCTCGTTGTTCTTAAAATCCCCGCCTAGTCATTGAGTAAATGTGTGCCGTTCGCCAGGTTTCGATTCGGGTCGGATCCCATTCCGGCTACGGGTCGGGGCTCGGTGCGGCGCGCGCATTACCCGTTTGGGGCGCCCGCTACAACCACTGCCGTTGGATTCCTCACAAAAAATCGGTCCAGAACTACCCTTGCCCACTGCCTGAAAGTCGCCGGAAAAGCGATGACCACCACCATCTCAGCCGCGGAACTTCCGAGCTCCACCGCACCACCACCATCGTCCAAATGCCCAAAATAATGGTACCAATGTGTTCCTCTCGTCGAGACGATCGATTTCCATAGATCATTTGCTCGATTTGGTGAAGAAACGGAAAAACCCCAATTTGGAAGAATGGAGCTCGCGTCCCTCACGTCCGTCTGCCTTGTGTTCTCTCATTTTTCATTTTTGCCCCAAAGCTTCCAATAATTGCATATAATACCCTATCCTCGAAAAATGTACAAATTGTGTAAAGTGTCAGAATTTAGTGTACTTCGTGTCAAAATGGCCGAAATAAAATACTTAGTAAGAATCAAGGTTCGTTTTCTTAAAATTCATAAGTTTACAAAAAGTCAATTCCGGGTTGGGCTAAAGTGTAAATAGTTTTGGGCCAGAAATGTAATTTTCTTTAAAATATGACTTAATGAATAATATTAAGGATTTTATGAAAATATTTGGAACCTCGACAAAATATGTATTATTAAAACATTGAACCCCAGTCCAATGTGCATAGTTGAATTACTAGATTAAATTAAACGAGCTAAAATATAAATTTACCGAATTAACCCTAGTTAATGACAAAACGATGCAAATCAATTTCTAATTAATGCATTGGGTTTTAAATGCCAAATCGATGATTTATAAAAATCTTTAAATGCAATAGTTGGAAAAACGTGCAAGTGTGAAAGACGTCGGGACCATAAACGGTCTGAATTTCGATGAACGCGCTAATCTTGAACTTGGAGATTGCGGGTCGTACAATGCCCTCAAGGGGGATTTTGTCATACTTTTCACTTTTTCTTGCATTTTATTAAAAAAACTCAAGTATCAAAACATACAATGCTATTGACTATAATGCCCTCAGGGGGGCTTTTGTCATATTTTTCATTCTATAAGGATTCATTCAATCTGAAAAAAAATCAAGTAAACTGCAATACCATACATATACAAAAGAAACTAATAATAATATTTATAATTAGCAAAATAAGACTTCGTAGGCCATTAATATCTACATATTAAAAAAAAAGCCTCGTAGGCTATCATCAGTCTAGGGGGGGGGGGGGGGGGGGGGGGAGGGGGGGGATGTAGTGTCCCACATTGATTGTATAGGAGAACGAAACCTTTCTTGTAAGGGGGTGGATACCTTTACCTTGTTCACGCGTTTTAAAGCCGTGAGGTGCATTCTCCGGGTGGCTCTCCCAAAGCGGATAATATCTACAAGCGGGTTTTTAGGCTGTTACAAATGGTATCATAGCCGTGCCCTAGGTGGTGTGCAAGCGAGGACGCTGGTCTCCTTAAGGGGGGAGGAGTGTCCCACATCGGTTGTGAAGGAGAACGAAACATTTCTTATGGGGGGGGGGATACCTTTACCTTATGGACGCGTTTTAAATCCGTGAGGTGCATTACCCGGGTGGCTCTTCCAAAGCGGACAATATCTATAAGCGGATTTTCGAGCTGTTACAGGCGGGGCATCAAAACAACAAAATAAAGGCCATATTGGCCATGCAGTTTGGGGGGAGGGGGGAGGGGGGGCATCAAAACAACATATAAAATGGCCATCTTTGGCTATGCAGTCAACAAAATAAAATAAAAAATACTTAAATTTTTCTTCTTCTTCTTCTTCTTCTTCTTCTTCTTCTTCCTCTCACCACCGACAACCATCAACCTAGGGGCCTGGACCCTCTGCCTCACCAAAGCCCTCTTCAGAAAGGCTTCTTCCTCTGGCTCCTCCTCCTCCACCAGATTCTCATCGGCATCGCTAAATCCATTATCTTCATTATCGAAATTACGGATTGATACTTCGTCAGCGGCAAGATGATTGGGCTCGAACGCGTAGAGAGCGCCCGACATGTGATAAAGATGACTTTGCAGAGGTTGTAGGTGGGCAGGACATGCATCTAGACAATCTTGTGCAAGACGTTAACCTTATCGTAAGTCTTTAGCATCTGCCTCTCCAGCTGAGGGCTGAGGTCTTGGTAGGCCCGATATATTTGTCCCATTCGATGGATATCATGGTTGCGTGCATACCTGCATGCCAATATGATAAGAATCTTCTCTGCATCTCCCATTAGGTGGGAAAGATTTTGCATTATCTTCATTGTCGGGATTACGGATGGATAATTCGTCAACAGCAAGATCATTGGGCTCAAACGCGTAGGGAGCGGCCCTGCATGTGATAAAGCGGAATTTGTAGAGGTTGTAGGTGGGCAGACCATGCATGCGAAAATCCCTCACATACTAAGGCTTACAAATAAGAAAGTAAGACTGTTAGGGGGAAAAATATAAAAACATTGTAAATATAAAAAACTTCAGTGGGGAAAATTTAAATTCAACAAAACTTAAGTGGAAAAATTATAAATATTGCAGAACTTAAGGGGATAAAATGTAATAATTTTAAAATAGAAAAAAAGAGACGAATACCTCGTCGCCTTCCCATTTGGCATCGTACTCCGGCGCGACCTCAACGGAGTTATCAGTCGGATTGTATTCCACAGAGAGTAGGTTGATGAAGAGCCTAAAACGGAAGAATAAGTCTCGCATCTAGACATTCTTGCACAAGACGTCAACGTCATCGTAAGTCTTCAGCATCTGCCTCTCCAACTGAGGGGTGAGGTCTTGGTAGGCCTGATACATTTGTCCCATTCGATGGACATCGTGGTTGCGTGCATACCTGCATGCCAATGTGAGAAGAATCTTCTCTACATCTCCCGTTGGGTGGGAAAGATTTTGCATTAAGATCATCTGATAGTGTGGGTTTGCCATGGTGATTTGAACCTACAAAAAATTTACAAAAAATACCCTAATGTTAGAGAATATCGACCAGGTTGTATCTCTATTAAAAGGAAAAATTGGAAAAAAAAAAAGGTCAAAACTTGTACTGTTTATTCCAACCTCTCTATATACTTCTGAGTTTGTGAGAGAATGTGGGAGAAGGAAGATAATTTTATGCATGAGTATGTGTGTGGAGATTTGTTAGATATAAGATTATATATAGAGAGGAAAATTAAAGGGTCACGCTCATTGGTTTTTTAGACTTGAAGGGGCGCATTGATAGATTAATGACTGCCATCTTTCAATGGAGCAGTTGCTAAGAAGGAGAATTTTGAAAGTTGCACTCCTCCTATCAGGCGTATCTATCCATGTTTCTTTTTTGCAGTGTAATTATATTTCTTAAAATAAATATACTTGTTTAATGATAATCTCTTAAATTAATTCTTAAGTATTACGTTGAATAAGTCATTAATTTTTTAAACAAGTAAATAAGTTATTAAAATAAGTCATTAAATAACGAAATAAGTAATTATATATATTATTTTTATTAAATAAGTGGAATATTTACTAATTAAGTAAAATTAGGTACGATTAGGTTATATCAATCTAGCCCAAACAAACATATTTTTTCCTTATTATGAGAATAATATTACCTTTTATAAGGCTTACCAAAACAATGAATAGAATTGTTTTTTTCGATAGTTTGTTTAAGTTGACGTTTTGTTCGATTTTCTATTCTCATATAAAAGTATTTATTTTTAATAATATAGTTTAATAAGTCATTAATTTTTGAAAAAGTAAATAATTTAGTAGTATAAGTCCATAAGTTTTTAAAGAAGTGAATAATATAGTTAAATAAGACCTTAAGTATCGAAATAAGTAAATATATTTATTTATAATTATTTTAAATCATTAAGTTTTTAAAGAAGTATACAATTTAGTTTAATAAGTTATTAAGTTTTTAAAGAAGTAAATAATTTAGTTAAATAAGTAATTAAGGTTCGATATAAGTAAATAATTTAGTTAAATAATTAAGTAAGTATTTAAATAATTAATTTACCAAAAAAGTAAAGAAAACTTACCGATTACAGATTGTGTTCCATTAATTGACCAAATCTTTAATCCTTGAACAACGCAATCCAGTCCTAACTCACAACCACCATCTGAACTCTGAAGTGAATGATTACATAGCTTACATGTGAGGAACGATTGCCTAGAAATTTAAGCTCCATTTCATCAGAAAAAATGTGATCTCAGCACATCAATTTATGTCTGCTCTAATTTGTAGGGGTCTAAGAACTTTAGGGTTGTATATACAACTTTCTTTTTATTATATAATTTGCTAATGTATAAAAATAATAAATTGATTGAAATTATCTTAATTAGAAGTTCTAATTTTATACTGTGTTAACTCAATATATAAATATATACATATATGTACAAATATTCAATTTTATTTGACTGTTAAGACCTGAAGTTGATAATGTAACAAGAAGTAAGGTCACTGCAATGTTACACATACACTCATGATGTTATAATTATACATCAACAAAGAAAAAGATGGATTGGACTGCTCTAAGTTGTAACGACCCGCAATCTCCAAGTTCAAGATTAGCGCATTTATCGGAATTCGGATCATTTACGGTCCTGACGTCTTTCACACTTGCACGTTTTCCAACTCTTGCGTTTAAATATTTTTATAAATCATCGATTTGGTATTTAAAACCCAAGGCATTAATTAGAATTTAATTTGCATCTTTTTGTCATTAACTAGGGTTAATTTGGTAAATTTATATTTTAGCTCGTTTAATTTAATTTAGTAATTTAACGGTGTACAGTGGACTGGGGTTCAATGTTTTAATAATGCATATTTTATCGAGGTTCCAAATACTTTCATGAAATTCTAAATATTATTCATTAAATCATATTTTAAATAAAATTGCATTTTAGCCCAAAATTATTTACACTTTAGCCCAACCCGGAATTGACTTTTCGTAAACTCATGAATTTTGATAAAACGAACCTCAATTCTTATTAAGCATTTAATTTCGGTCATTTTGACACTAAGTACGCCTAATTCCGACACTTTGCACTTTTACACGTTTTTTGAGGATAGGGTATATTATGCAATTATTGGGAGATTTGGGGCCAAAATGAAAAAAGAGGGAACACACACACGCACAACAGTAGCCACGAGCTCTCTCCCTCCCCAAAATGTGATTTTCTCATTTCTTCTCAGAATCGTGCGTATGATATGTCGAATCTACTGTCTCGACGAGACGAACTCAACCATACCATTATTGCGGCGATTGGAGCACCGGTGGTGGCGCTACGGCGATGCGAAGGTGGCGACGGAAAGGGTGGTGGTTCTGGCGTTTCCGGCGACGGCACGGCCTGGGCTTGGTCGGAAATGAAAGCTATCGTCGAGGGGAGTCTTTTGGCGGTGGTCTCACGGCCTGATTTGGCCGGACGGCGGCGGAACGGAGAGGTGGAGGCGCGGCGGAGATGGACTCTTTTCGGCGGTTCCAGGTGGTGGCGCGGCCGCGCACCAACCAGGCTTTGAAGCCCTCGTCGAGATGAAGCTTTTGGCACCGGTCTCAGGTTCAGACTCGACGGTATGGAGGAGATACGGCGGAGCAAGGTGGCGCGGCGGTGGCGACGCGGCGGAGATGGTGGTTGGGTTATCTCCGGCCACCATTTTCAAAGTGTTTTATATGGATTTCAATCTTCTCGACATAAGTAAGCCGATTTCAAAGTCAATTTCGTATTTCGTTGAGCTGATCGTCGTTAATTTTGATTCTTGGATTCTAGGGTGTCGGAGCTTCAAAGTGAAATTAAATTCCGATGGATGATCCGATTGAGAAACGACTTTGAGGGAAGTGACGGGCTCGTCGAGAGGAACATTTCGATATAAGGGTTCGACCATCGGAGGTGGCCCGGCGGCGGTCCGGTGGTGGCAGGTGGTTTTCTGGCTTTTTGGCACTGTTCCGGCGGGGTCTTCGGACAGATCGTAACCCTTGACGCAACGGTTCTAACGGCGCTGGTATTACTCGAATTCGACTTGTCGTTTGTCTTTTATCGCATTTTTTGTATTATTGTGTTAATTTGTAGCTTTTGAACTATAGCTTATAGCTTTTGAGCATGAATAACTTGTATCCTAGCTTGGCTTAATTGTATAAATTGTGGATTGTTGATGATATATGCTTGTGTAGTCGAACTGATAGGTTTCAGTTCGATTAGGCTAGAGATAGGATCGATCTTAGCTTGTTAGCTTTTGAGCTTTTGGGAAAAGCTATAAGTTGTACTTTAATTGTTGTTGTTTTAAGTGAAATATACATGTTTGATGCTTAATTGCAAGCTTAACCCCTGGTTAGATTATGCTTAAATGTTATTATTAATTAAATGTTAATTGTTATTCGTTTATTTAATTATTGCATGCTTTGGATAACTTGACCATATTGCCCCTACTTGCTTTCTTATGTTTAAATGTTGAATGAGTATCCTTAAGCATGTTTGTATTTTGATAGCCGAGCGTCAGTGTCTGTTTTCTTGTTCGTGTCAGTCATTCATCCTCTAGACCCCGTGTTTTCAGGTGGGATCTCTGAGGGAGAATCATACATGTTGCTTACTTGCTTTTCTCGTTTGTCGGGCTACAGGTAAGGGTTTAAAACGTTTTCAACTTGGGCAAGATCATAGATATATATAGGTTTGCGAAATAAATTATTATCCCGCCTTTCTTCTTGCTTGTTGTTCTTGCCTTTATTATTTCCTTATGTGCTTAGTCAAACCTTTTAATAGCAAAACCTATATGTATAATATTTTACAAATATTTTCAACTAAAGCAAGGAAAACCCATTTGCTTTTAAATGCGAACTTTGGTCTCTCGACCTCGCAAACATAACCTTGTCTCGAATGGCCCCTTTGGCCTCCCACACCCTGATTCCCTATTTTCGAATGACCCTTTTGGCCACCTAAATTGTTATTGATTTCAAAAGCGAGCCATGGACTGGATCATGACTTTGGGGCCCAAGAGTTATACAGGAGGTGAGCCTGGAGACGAGCGTCTAGGGCAAATCCCGATGTGTACTCTAGGTGTTAACTTAGGCTGGTCGGGAGGTTTGGCTAGTCTAAGTTAATGCGACGGTAGCGCCTTGAGCGTTTCCTTAAATTGTGTATGGTAGCGTTGTGGGGCACCACTCGTTTCCTTAAATTGTGATTGGATCGTGACTTTTGGTGGCGGAGCACTTGACTACATGCTTTCATGCTTTTCATGGTTGGGAGTTATAAGGAGAGGGTCCGTTCTCGCCGGGACACATTATTGCATGACTTATTGCATTACTTGCTTGTCTAATTGATTTACGGTTTTCGTTACAAGTCGAAGCACATTCCGGTTTTCTTCATTTAGCATATGTATTTCCCTATATATATATATATATATACAAAACCCGGAAGTGTGGCTCGAACTTGCCTAACTTAAGCCTTCTTTATTGTTCAAACTATTTAGTTGAAATACGAGCCATTTTTACTTATCATTTCCAACTTATTTATGCCATGTCTTTTGAACTTGTAACGGCCTCGTGACTCAATTAATATCATTTCAAAATGATCGGCTTGACCTTATGTGCAAATATTTTCAAAGGATCCGGTTCGTCAACCTTTTATGTTTTCAAATAAAGCCGAACCCGAATGTTGCTTTGTGTTATAGTTTTACAACTTATATTATTGTTTATACCTTTATCAAAACGAGCAACATTCACCCCTTTTGGTTTTAAACAAAGAATGAAGAACTGTGATCAATACCTATATTATATTACCCCCCTTACTGAGTATCCTTTATACTCACCCCTTCTATTATGGTTCTTGCTTCAGGTAGACAGGTGGCGGTGTCACCTATCTTGTCAGTCGACAGCAGCAGGTCTAGGTTGGCTCACGTATTATAGTCTTGTCAGTGTCCCAACAACAGTCGAGTCTTTACTTCCTGAATTGATTTGATTTATTGTATTTACTATTATGATTTACTTTCCATACTTACGTGCCCCTGATGTGGGATAGTTAGTTGAGCCGTGGATGGCATTAATTGGATATTTATTCTGGAATTGTTTTATGAATTATGTTGCCATGGATGGCTTTTATGATTAAACTGTTGTTTATGAATTCGCTTCCGCATTTCTCTGATTGTTGCTGTTGTTGTTGGGGTGTCGTGTTGTTGTTGCCGGAGTTTTGATTGAGTGCTTGCCATTCGCCAAGATGAATTTTTGAATGTGGTACATTTACCTTGTTTAGGAGTTCGTCTTGGTGCGGATGTGGTGTCCTTTCTCCTCTTACGGAAAGGGGCGCTACAAAAGTAATCTTGTAGAGGTTCATAATTACAATTACTTGGCCATGATTTTCTCTCTACATTTTTCTTACTTTATTTTATTTTTATTTTGTTAATAATAAATATATAACTCGTCTACTATTAGATTATACATCTAAGTGGGTTATATTGCAAAATAATCAAGAAATCATATGTCGCAATGTAAAGCAAGCGGTAGTCAAGTATCTCCCTCGTTGGTCCCACCTGTAATACACAGGGTCTAGAGGATGAAAACGAGACCGACAAAACCAAAAGCAAGACACGAGACAACAAATGACGCACGACAATTCAAATAGAATCTTAATCATGCTATAACGAGATATGGAAAGCTAAACAATTAAACATATAGAGATATATAAAATACGGAACAACAATTAAGGAAATATTAATGCAATTCTAAATAATGAAAGAAACATCGAAATTAAATATCGAAGACATGCTTAAATGCAATTAGGGCACGTAGACATGCTTAAAATAATATAAGAACGCTCTCATGCGAATACGGGATCAAACGGATAACAAACAGTAAAAGTGGGTAAAAATCCCTAAATGAGAAAGGTGTCAATTGACGGTCAAATGAAGCCGGATAAATTATTACTTCGGAAATAAATAGGTTTTGAAACACTACGACGCTATAGGTGAAGTCGGAATTCGAATCCGAGGTGAAATGGGAAAATGGCATTATTCATAAGGGGTAAAAATGGTAATTAACGTGAGCAATATTTGAAATCACGCTAGAAAAATGGTTAAGGGGGTTGCACGGGCCTGTGCACAGTCTTGAGATCGTGCAATAGCCTGTGCGTGATCACGTACAGGGTGCACGGGCTTGTGCACGGGGAAAGCAAGCTCGTGTGAAGGCTAGAGGGGTTGCACGGTCTTGTGCACGGGCTTAAGACCGTGTGCAGGGCCGTTTGAAGGTTTTAAGGGTGTGCACGGTCTTAGGCACAAGCGCAAGCCCGTGCGGATCTTCTAGGAGCAGAAAAAGTGCAGATCGCGGGTTTCTCGCCCTCAACAACATACAAACTTATAGATCTCTCAAACTACCCAATAAAATATGTTAATTTTCACATATATGCATATATATCACATTAGCTACACATAGATTCAAGAATCATGCAAAATGATCAAGTCAATCTCCCTAAACACGAAAATCCCAAATCTATAAAATCCTATCAAAAACCCACAAAAATCACAATGACGAGTGATTGAAATGAAATGGGGTAAAAGGATTACTGGTAGAGAATGAAGCAAGGATCGTTCGGGTTTTCACGGCTCGTTGATCGGGCGAGAAACGGGCTCAGTAGGGCGATTCTTCTTTTCTTCCTTTTCTCCTCTTCTCTCTCGCTCCTTTCTCTCTCTCTCTACCCTCCTTCTCGGTTTGGTGGGTGTGTGCTCAAGAGGGTGCATGGGGTGTCAAGAGGGTGCAAGGTTGTCAAGAGTGTGCACAAGGTACTGTGGGGAGTACGAATAGGTTCAAGCGAGTTCGAGGGTGTTGAAATGGTAATTCTTGGTAAAATAAGGAATATAAGAGGGATAAATATGGAAAAAGGATATCAAGGAGGGTCGGGGATAAAATGAGTAATTCTGGGTAAAAGGAGGGTTCTCGGTTAAAACTTATTCGTGATACTAAATATTCTCACGAAAGCCTTCGGCGCGAATAAAATATAATTCCGGAATAAATCCAAAATTTTGGGTCATTACAGAAAATGTCAGTAGAAAGGTTTGTCCTGAAAAAGCATTCAAACTATGAAATGCATACTTTGAAATTGAAACTGCGTAATTATATTTAAAATTTATAATTTTTCAGTGTAAATTTTGAATAGCTGTCTATTTATTTATACAACAACACTGTTTATGAGAGTAAGGAAACGGATGGCGCCAATATCGCTGCGGAACATATCATTGACTTCTTAACTGGTGAGATGATGGCTGAAAATGTTATTCAGCATTAGTTCGGGATATTAGAAAAAATGGAGAATACAGAGCCGTCGCAAATTGCATCTCCCTTCCTCGCTCTCACAATTGTCAACAAACTCAAGGAAATGTTTCCTCAACGCCCACGGGGTAGGACCAGTAGGTCAGAAGGAATCATTGGTAAAAACCAAATGGACAACTTTATTCAGGTTGTAGCCGAAGAAGTGCACGAGTCCTCTTTCATTATTCCGCTGAATGACATGATCCAGATGAGTGAACGATGGAAGAGGTATTTTATGTTTCCAATTCACAGTGGAGATCATTGGCATATGGTGGTGTTTGATAAGGAAGAATGCGTTTTCAAAGAATACAACTCTTTGAAAAGTAATTATGGGACAATCGATGCTAAAATTTTAACGAATTCCCTGCGTTTGTACTGGAGTAAGAATGATGTAGAGCAAATTTAATCACAAGAGCAGCTCATGGTAAGCTGCATGGGAAGCAGCAAACCGTGAGATGCACCCTCACGGTAAGTTGCTTCCCGTGAGCAGCTTACAGTGCGTTATATATTGACCGTGAGGTTCCGTCCCACATCGAAAGAACAGGCGTGAAATGAGCAACTTATAACCTAATTGCCATATACTAACCAATAGTGGGTTAACCCCTTTTTGACACGTGCTTCCCAGGCCAAACTTTAGGGTTATACACAGTGGCGACGAAGGTTATCCGCGCTCATCCAACTGGCGCCGTAGTGAGAGTTCTCCTCTCCATGCCCGGTGGTCGCAACACGGTGGTATCAGAGCCAACCGTCGGTGTGGGTTCACGCACGTAGGGGTTAGCGCTAATGGGGCCAGGAGTGCGTGGGGTTTCTCCACTGGCGGAAAGCAAACGATCCTAAATGTCGAGGCACAATGAGGACATTGTGCTCTGAAGGAGGGACGAATTGTAGCGCCCCAAATTTAATCACAAGAGCAACTCACGGTAAGATGCATGGGAAGCAACAAACCGTGAGATTCACCCTCACGGTAAGTTGCTTCCCGTGACCAGCTTACCCTACATTATATATTGATCGTGAGGTTCTGTCCCACATCGAAAGAACATGCGTGAAATGAACAGCTTATAACCTAATTGTCATGTACTAACCAATAGTGGGTTAACCCCTTTTTGGCACGTGCTTCTCATGCCAAACTATAGGGTTGTACACGATGGTGACAAAGGTTATGCGCGCGCGTCCAACGGGCGCCGTCGTGAGGGTTCTCTTCTCCACGCCCGGGGGTCGCGACAAATGAGGACTTTGCAAAGACTCAAGACATGAAGCAAAACATGAGCGAGTACAATGTCGGAAACAAGATGACAGGAGTAACGGCTGTGGCGCTCTTCTGTGCTACTATGCCAAGAGCATTCTGCGCAACTCCCCTGAGTGGGATAGTCGTGTACTTGTGTAACGGCACATCCCCAAATACGGTGCGACGTGACACCCCGCACTAAGTCACAATCCATAACAAGAACTGAGGTCCGGTTATGAACTATAACCTGGCGAATGGAAAATAAATACCAGGCGGATCTACTTTAGAAAAGAACAGGACAAGAACAATAATACAGCGGAAGCAAATCAATACAACCTATCCCACTCAGGGAGATAGAAAAACAATAAATCCAAAACACAAGTATAAAGCCCACCAAGGCCACTGAAAAACAACAATATCAACATTCAAACTAATTTACATCATTTACATCTACAACTTCTAGGGTTTTAAATATTTATCCAAATACACAGGCGGAAATGAAATCACCTAAACAAAAGTAAATGACTCCAAGGACAAGACCTGAATCCGCCTAGCAACAAAAACATGAAAAGACAACAAGTAGAGTAATGGGGTTAGTCAAAGCGACTAAGTGAGGGGGATGTAATACGTATATATTATCGAAACAACAGAAAGATTCACCAGTTTTTAAATGAGAAGAAAACAAAGGAAAAATAAAAGTTTTCACAATTGTTGGTGAATCGAATAATTTTGCAATATAATAAAACTCGGCGAGTCGAGCATTAACCACCTGTTTCACAATATCAGAAATATCAAATAAACATCCCTTATTCCTCCTTGTGTAGCCAGGTTGCGAACCTGATCTACTATATAATTATGCGGGGAGTTTCACCCTCACATCTTTGATATAGGATATACCTCATCGGTCACAGGTACTCAAAGGGTTGCCACTCCGGCCTCACCCCGAGCTCCCGTCACGGGTTTAGAGTCAGAGCACCGAGATCCACCGTAGACCCATCATCTAGCCGGCTTCACCCCATACCCTAGTCTCCTGGGGCCCAAATTATATCATGTGGCTCAATGGCCAGGCCGAAAGGCCAAGATAATTCCTCGCATTTCAAAATGCTTATGTGGTCAAAGGGACCGATTAACAAATCAACTTTTAATCCTTTCGAGTTAAAGGAGTCTTTGAGGGGTTATACGTAATAATTTGATATCAAAGCATTTTTCTTTAAACTCATTAAGATAATATGGTTTTCAAGTAGCTACTACGTATAATATAAGTTTGGGGAAAGAAAACATAAAAGCATAAAACACAGGCTTCGGGTATATATGGAATATTTACATACGTATAAGAAAACCGAATTGGGAAAAGAAACCCCACCTGGATAATACTGCGAAAAGGACAAAAAAGAAAGACCAATCTACTGCCTGGAAGGAGTATCACCTGAAACCAATTAGGACACAACCACATAAGACGACAATACGACGCATGGCTTATGACTGAAATCAAGTAGTTGAATTGTGATAAACAATTACATAAATCAAATAGTACAAAAAAATAAAGAAGCAGTTAAAATAAATAATTTCCGAACTATTATTAACAACGAAATTTCTAAGCATATCTATTTCTGCTGCTAGACAAAATTCTTGAAATCATATAAATATATGTAAATTATTTTTGCAGCCTAATAATCAAGTCTTAAAGATAAGAAATTGAAATTAAAAGATTCAAGGTAAAGAAAGTTAAAGCATAGTATTTGACTTCATATCCAATCAGCCACACTTTTAATAACATGATTTATAAGTTGATTGAATCGTTCATAAGCCTTTTCTCACTTCAATTGTCCGCTGACTCAACACCAAGCATTTAGGTGTAGACGGTAAGTAATATATTAACTAAGCTAAATTATCTAGATATAAACAGAACATGATAGTTCAGAAGAGGATTAATAATTATTTGGATTCTAATACAATAAAATTCAATTAGGGAACCACAAACCTAACTCAACTTAGCATACTCCTCAACCTAATATTTAATCTCTTGCAGGCTTAATTAATTTGAAGAAAATCAATTAGACTTATAAAGAAAATCATGACAATAGAGAAAATATTGTATACCTGTTCGTCTGAATGCTTTGGGTGGCTTAGTGAAGAAAAGATGAACGAAAATGTAGGGGCATGGTCTCATCCGAAGGTTATATATTTATCTACTATAGAAGTGGGGCGGACAGTTGTAAAAGTTGAAGCAGGAGGTGGTCTTATGAAAATTGGTGGTCAAGCATAGTCTATACATATAGCATACACATAGTATATATTAGAATAAGTTGGAGTCTGCATGATAATTGGTTGGCCACCCATTTAATAATTAAGAAATTTATTACATTTTCATTTAATACAATTAGATACTTAAAATTCTCGTACTTACCGGTATTTAGGGATAAAGATATACGTGTCATAACTTAATAAAAGTATTTAAACACATTTACACATTTAACATAAATTTCGCCACGTATCAATTTACTTGAAATTCACGTAATTCAAAGTGTTGGGAAAATTCAAAATTATCAATTAGGCATACATTAGGCAAATAATATCACATAAGCACATATTTACCGATCGAATTTTCCAAACTTGTCCCGACATCTTAGAAAATTCTTACCCACTCTATTTGTACGAAAACCCGGGGCATTACAACTTGCTTGGTCAATTCCTCGTTGGACGGTATATTTGGCCTATCAATTTTTGTCTAGGGTTGGTCACGCAGACTTATGATGATTCGTTAATTATGTGGTACAGGGTTTCTTTAAATTCTAACAATTTTTGTCCAGGGTATAATGCTATATGATATACTTGCCCTTTTATTACATACAGTGCTATTTTTGGTTCTTGTATAGTGGAAAACTAGGGAAAATGAAGCACTGATATTACGAAGATGTCAAAGGGTATTTTGGCATATCCGAAATAAAAAATGCTGCACGAATTTTACAACTTATCGAATTTTTTTTTTATTATATGTGTGTCTAGTACTGAAGTCTGCGTAATTTCTATTAGCTAAATCAATTCAAAGGGTATTTTGGTCTATCAAAAACAAAAAATGTTGCACTGATTTTACAACTTATCGAACTTTTTTATTATATGTGTGTCTATTACTGAAGTCTGCGTAATTTCCATCAGCTAAATCAACTCGAACGGTATTTTGGCCTATCCGAAATAAAAGATGCTGCACTGATTTTACAACTTATCGAACTTTTTTATTATGTGTGTGTCTATTTCTGAAGTCTGCGTAATTTCTATCAGCTAAATCAACTCGAAGGGTATTTTGGCCTATGCAAAATAAACAATGTTGCACTGATTTGTACAACTTATCGAACTTTTTTATGATATGTATGTCTAGTACTGAAGTCTGCGTAATTTCTATTAGCTAAATCAACTCGAAGGGTATTTTGGCCTATCAGAAATAAAAAATGCTGCACTGATTTTACAACTTATCAAACTTTTTTATTATATGTGTGTCTATTACTGATGTCTGCGTAATTTCTATCAGCTAAATGAACTCGAAGGGTATTTTGGCCTATACTGAAGGCGGGTCGAAATCGCCCTCCTTTTTCGGTTGTGTTGGAGATGTATTGGTAGGATGTTTTGTGATTGAATGGCGATGTAAGGGTGGGTTTTACCTTTGGTGTGGCATCCTTCCCTGTTTGCCATTTGGAGGTTTAGAGTGGCCACCCACTCGGTTAAGGTTGAGAGGGAAACTGTGTAGGCTCGTATGTCCTTGTGTGTGTCCAGAGATTCATGTGATGGGTTCGGGAGCTAAGTTACGATGGAGGAAGGGGTTGCAGCAACCTATCACCCTCCATTGCCCCTTTCGGGTCTTCTCACCAGTGCCAAATGACCGTAGTAGTTCCCCAATTGTGTAGACAAGTAGTTGCAAGCAAGTGTATATGTATATATATGTGTACGTGTGTGCATGTGAAATATAGGGATTAGATCCCTTTGGCTTCGTGCCGGAAGGAGCCGGCTGCCTATGTATCTCAAAAGCTTGGGAATCAGAGCCAACGTAGTTCATACCCCCGAACTTCTGAGAGTGGGGTATGGAGTAGACTTGCTGCTTCAAGATGCCGTCGGCCACTTCCAAGCCCAGAAACCACCATCAAAAGCTTCCTTGTGCCAAGAAGAACAAAACCTATACAATATCCGACCGTGACGTCACCGGAAAAGTGAGATCCGATGAGATCTTCGTCGCGTGGCCTTCTCTCCGCGGCTGCGCCACCGTCGCTGCTCCAATGGGGAAGATGATGGTACCGCTGAATTCGTCTCGTCGATACGGTCGTTTGGGCATATGATTCATCCAATTCCGACAACATTTGTGAATATCGCATTTGGGAGAGAATGGCTCGTCGTTCGATATTCATCATTGTGCGTATGCGGTTTCTAAGAATGGAAACTCTTCCTTTTATATGATTTCGAAAAACGAGACAAAAATGCGAAGTTTCGGAATTAGGCGTACTTAGTGTCAAAATGACCGTAATGAAAAGCTTAACAGGGTTTGAGGCTCGTTTCGTGAAAATTTGGGCATTTATGAAAAGTCAATATTAGTTGGGGTCAAAGTGTAAATAGTTTTGGGCTAAAATATAATTTTATGAAAATATGATTTTATGAAAGATATTTGGAACCTCGATAAAATACATCTTTAAAATATTGGATTCCGGTCCAACATGCACTGTTAAATTACTAGATTCGATTAAACGAGCTAAAATATAAATTTACCGAATTAACTCTAGTTAGTGGTAAAACAATGCAAATCAAATTCTTATTTATGCTTGGAGGTTTTATATGTCAAATCAATGATTTATGAAAATCCTTTGATGCAAGAGTTGGAAAACGTGTAATTATGAAAGACGTCGTGACCGTAAACGGTCCGAATCTCGATAAATGTGCTAATTTCTAATATTGGGAATTGTGGTTCGTGACATGTACCCTTTGTATCAATAAAATATATTTCATGCACATTGAAATTTTACATGCTAAATTAAAAGGGCATTAGGATTCGTTTAATCAATTTTTATTTCTCCAATTAATCAATAATCTACTTAACAACCCAAATCTGGAAGATAATATATATAATATTGTGAGAATATTTCGACCAAAAAAAAAAAATATTGTGAGAATATAGAAGAGAAGGAGAATACATGGCAAAGACCGTAAAATTTATATTATAAAGTGCATAAATCTAATGCATTCAAGAAATTTCAAATAAATCCATATTTTGAACAAAGCTTTAACAATGTAGGAACTTAGATATATAATTAACTTAGCAAAAGAGAACATCAAATTACGTACCATAAACCTTTCAGAAATCTCCAAACGCCCACACTACAATTTCTGCAATATGCCCGGCATTGCTCTCAAGCAACCAAAAACCTGCCCAGACACAAAATCGAAAAATAAAGTTCCTTCTGAGTGTTGTAACTGGCTAGGGAGGGTACCATCCTCCAGATATTTTTCGGTCAGGCGCTGCTGATCCGGCGAATTTTCTTGTCATGCTTGACATTGTCGATTGTGTCGGAGGCTCGGAACTTTCGACTTCTAGAGTGATGGTTCGATTTTAATGAAGAATTGAATTTTCTTCATTCAATTTCAATTTCAAATTCAATATTAAAAATTGTAATCGGAAATGAGCATGCAACCAAATTAAATTTGAAGAATCGAGAAGTTTTGGAAAATTAAAAGTGGTAAAAAATATTATTTTTTATGCGTATTTTTTAATTAAAATAATCTAAAATTCTAGAATATTAGAAATATTGTATTGAATTTTGTTTAATTTAGGGAAAAACCACCTTCAAATATATAATAGTATAGATAGATTACTCTTAGATTTGCCATATTAATTTATATCTAGGTTCCTTAAGTTTTACTTATTAGGCCTAATTTTATTTTTGGTCCTGTAACTATCCGAAAATAGCATTATTAGTCCTAAGATTTTTTATTTTGCGATTTTAGTCTTGTAATTTCCAAAATATTGTAATTTTAGTCCTGCATTATCCGGCAAGGAATTGGGAATCCGACGAGAACAGGACTAAAATTGTAATATTTTGGAAATTACAGGACTAAAATTGCAAAATGAAAAACATTAGGACTAATAATGCTACTTTCGGATAGTTATAGGATCAAAAATGCAATTTGACCTACTTATATATAAAGTCCCTAGAATAGATAATAATAGAGTTCCGTTAGATTTAATAGTTAGGACTCCATTAATATTTTCAATTATTTTAACAAAAAAGTCCTTCAGTTGCATATTTAGTTGCATATTTTGTAACAAAACGATCCCCAAAACTAATACATTAACATATATTGCAGTTCCAAAGGCCAAAATCCTCAGCAAACTATCACTCCACCAACAAGATTGTATTTTCGTTAAAAAAATAAAAAAATAAAAAAAGAATAACGAAACCCTAATGTTACTTTAGGAGTAATATGTAATAAATAGGCACTGGTCTTGACCCTTATCCCATGGATTGGTTAAGATCCTCAATGTACTTATATGTAATTTGCCCTACATAAAAACAAGATCTAATTACTTATTGAACTGCGCGAAAGGATCAAACTCCAGACCACCAGAGGAGCCTTCTCCAGCACCTCTCATAAAGACGTACTCATTCGTTTGCGGCAATTCAACATAATTACCAACAGCTGGCGGCGCCGGCACATAACCCATCGCGAACGGCGCCGGAGATGGAGGCGGCGGCCGTGGTTGACCCATCTGCGCCGCCACAAACCCACTGCCACGTCTGATGTAAGGCAGGTGGTGCGTGGAGCTCCGTTCAGGGTCTTGAGCGCGATATTTGTCTAAAAAAATACCGAGTGGTTCGATGTAGTTGTCGAAGCCCAACGTCCCCATGGCGGCGATGACGTCTTCCGGCGTGACGGTTTTGCGGTACTCGCGGTGGCACTTCTCGTTGGCCTCACTGGTAATGAAGCTTATGAACTCGGAGACGCATTCTTGGATGGTCTCTTTTGCGTCGTCGGCGATCTTTGCATGGGCGGGGAGAATACGACGCATGATGCGGATCACATTCGCGATGGGCATGTATTGATCGGGGTCGCGCTTGAAGCTTTGTTGCTGTTGTTGTGGGTTAATCGAGTTGATGTTGTCATCTGTGGCGGCAGCGGCGGCGGTAGTACTGTTGGCGGCGGCTTCGTTGATTCCGGTGCCTGAAAATACGAAATAAAGAGTAGTATGTGACTTGTTTTTTCATTATTTTTTTTTTTGGTGAAAACTTGTTTTTTCATGCATGCATGCATGTTGTCCTATTTAAAATTTGGAAAAACTAAAAGGAATATATATTAAATTAGATTGGTAAAATTGCAACGTTGGTCCCTGACTTTTATAGTTAGGATTTTTTGGCACTTTAGTCCCCTTCGATATCACTTTTTCAATTTTCTCATTTTTTGGAATTTTAGTCAGTTTTTAGTTAAAAATGAATAAAACTGCCGGAAAAATTCATGCCACAGCACATGTAACGACCCAAAATTTCGAAATATATTTTTGGAATAATTATTCGACACCTCATTGAATTTTAAATGAAAAGATTAGCTTTGTTAGCTAATTTTATTTTATTTTCAAATCCATATTCTCTTATAATTATCTTTTCCACCCTCGGATTTCCTTTAATTTCATTCGAGCCCCACACCCTCTTGAACTCACTTGCACCCCCTTATGCACACTCTTGGACTCACTCACCCACACCCCCGAAACTGAGAGAGAGAAAGAAGAAGGAGAAAAGAAGAGGAAGAAGAGAGAAGGAAGAAGGAGAAAGAGAGAAAAGCCCGCCCCGAACCCGTCGCTCGACCATTCAAAATTCCGAGAACATATCGATGATCCTCGTTTGATTTCCTACCGGTAACCTTCTTTCACCATTTCATTTCACCCACTAAATCTCGTTTTATGCTAGCTTCTTTAGAAATTATTAACTTTGGTATATTTGATGGGTTTGCATGATTTAATTCACCATTTTTCATGTTGTTCAGATTAAATGATAGCCCTTAGTGTGATTAATACATGAGTGAAAATTTTAAGTGTTGATTTTAGCTCTAGAATCCGCCATGAATGATTTTTGGTTGACACCCTCGTGAGATATCTCAAAATCGCGATTCTGCACCTGAAAGAGGAACCGCACGGGCCCTCGCACGGTTTTGGCAAGCCAGTGCGCAAGCCAGTGCGCTTCATTTTTTACGCACAGTGCACAGCGTTTTCAGCCTGCACGGTCTTGAGGTTGTCTTCAAGACCGTGCGTAGCCCTGTGCCCGAGCCCGTGCGAATGCTTTAACCATTTTTAAGACCTCTTTCCTTAGTTGCTCACGGCAATTTGGTCAAATGACCAAAAATAAAAGTGGACTTTTTGCATACGACCTCCTAAAATCAAGCCGATTTCACATATAGTTTCCTTAGAATATGAGGATTAATATTTTGCAACGTTTTCGAAATTCCGACCTCGTTCGGGCCTTGAATATATTCCGAGAACATATCGATGATCCTCGTTTGATTTCCTACCGGTAACCTTCTTTCACCATTTCATTTCACCCACTAAATCTCGTTTTATGCTAGCTTCTTTAGAAATTATTAACTTTGGTATATTTGATGGGTTTGCATGATTTAATTCACCATTTTTCATGTTGTTCAGATTAAATGATAGCCCTTAGTGTAATTAATGCATGAGTGAAAATTTTAAGTGTTGATTTTAGCTCTAGAATCCGCTATGAATGATTTTTGATTGAAACCCTCGTGAGATATCCCAAAATCGCGATTCTGCACCTGAAAGAGGAACCGCACGGGCCTACGCACGGTTTTGGCAAGCCGGTGCGCAAGCCAATGCTCTTCATTTTTTACGCACAGTGCACAGCGTTTTCAGCCTGCACGGTCTTGAGGTTGTCTTCAAGGCCGTGCGTAGCCCTGTGCCCGAGCCCATGCGAATGCCTTAACCATTTTTCAGACCTCTTTCCTTAGTTGCTCACGGCAATTTGGTCAAATGACCAAAAATAAAAGTGGACTTTTTGCATACGACCTCCTAAAATCTAGCCGATTTCACATATAGTTTCCTTAGACTATGAGGATTAATATTTTGCAAAGTTTTCGAAATTCTGACCTCGTTCGGGCCTTGAAAATATTCCGAGAACATATCGATGATCCTCGCTTGATTTCCTACCGGTAACCTTCTTTCACCATTTCATTTCACCCACTAAATCTCGTTTTATGCTAGCTTCTTTAGAAATTATTAACTTTGGTATATTTGGTGGGTTTGCATGATTTAATTCACCATTTTTCATGTTGCTCAGATTAAATGATAGCCCTTAGTGTGATTAATGCATGAGTGAAAATTTTAAGTGTTGATTTTAGCTCTAGAATCCGCCATGAATGATTTTTGGTTGAAACCCTCGTGAGATATCTCAAAATCGCGATTCTGCACCTGAAAGAGGAACAGCACGGGCCTACGCACGGTTTTGGCAAGCCGGTGCGCAAGCCAGTGCTCTTCATTTTTTACGCACAGTGCACAGCGTTTTCAGCCTGCACGGTCTTGAGGTTGTCTTCAAGACCGTGCGTAGCCCTGTGCCCGAGCCCGTGCGAATGCCTTAACCATTTTTCAGACCTCTTTCCTTAGTTGCTCACGGCAATTTGGTCAAATGACCAAAAATAAAAGTGGACTTTTTGCATACGACCTCCTAAAATCAAGCCGATTTCACATATAATTTCCTTAGAATATGAGGATTAATATTTTGCAAAGTTTTTGAAATTCCGACCTCGTTCGGGCCTTGAATAGTGCCTTTTTCGTTTAGGACTTTTTCCTCAATTTTTGAGTGTTGTCCGAATGACCCGAAAATTGCGTGAGTGCTTCTTTACCTTATATTATGCATGAATGTGAAGTTAGAATTTCAATCGAGCATGTTTAGGACCTTTAATTTTATACATTCCGTTTAATTGATCTAATTGCATTTTTACTTGTAATTTTAATTGCTAAGTGATATTATTTGGCCTTTCATGTATTGTAACTTCTTGAGAGTCGTGTGTCATGTCTCATCTTGATTGGTTTGGTCGTCTTTCAGTTTCAGGCCGTTCTCTCGATGATTGCTTGAGTTGTCTTGTCTTTCTCGTGCTTCCAGGTGAGGGTTTTAAAATATTTTCATTGGAGTAAGAATCCTTTTATTCATTACGAAATAACTACTCGTACGTGCTCATAATGATTTGTTTTCTCATTCTCGTATATTCTATTAGATATTTAATTATATTTTCATGATTTTGAATAAACTATTTGATATCAACTTATACCTATAAGTATCTCCAAACCGTTTTGTTTTCAAGAGGCAAGTAAAACTCTTTCATTTCAACGTGGCACTTTGACTTTGGTTGGGTCTATAAGGGAAGTCGTTGGGGGAGTTCGTCAGTACACCCCGACATGTATAAAACTTATGGTCACCCCATTTGTCGTCACACACCCCGACAACGTGGCACTCAACTTATAATATTTCTTGAAATGCGAGCAAATTCATGGACTTTTCATGGGATCGGGAGGATATTCGAAGGTCTCACCTAAGGACGAGCGTCCAGGGTGTTTCTCGAGGTACTACTCCCAAAACTAAGCGTCAATCGTGGTCCTTCATGAGTTGATAACCACGGTTGGGAGCGATGGTGGGTGATGCATCCATTGCACACTTTCCTGAAATTATATTTCGTCGCCCATAGTCGCGCTATGGGGTCAGACACAGGTGATTGAGTATTTTTCATGTCATGAAGGGGTTATAAGGAGGAACAGGCCCATTCTCGCTGGGATATTAATTGCCTTTACTAATGCTTTATTGTCATTACTGTTATAAATTATTGTTATTGCAAGTCGAAGCACATTCCGGTTTTCTTCATTTAGCATATGTATTTTCTTATATATATATAAAACCCGGAAGCGTGGCTCGAACTTGTTCCAACTTAGGCCTTCACTGAGTATCCTTTATGCTCACTCCTCCTTCTTTTGATTCTTACTTCAGGTCGACAGGTGACGTTGTCACCTCTCATGTCGAGTGTATGTCCTTTGGTTATGTCGGTAGTGCCCAACAACAGTCTGCCATTTATTATTTGAATTATGTCGCTCCATTTACTGAATTTCCATGTAGAATGATTAAGATATTGAACTGTTGATTACTGTTTTATGATTATCGTTGCCCCGTGTGGCCTGAATTGTTGAATTGATAATTGTTTTAGCTTCCGCACTCTGTTACTATTTGTTGTTGCTGTTGTTGTTGGGCCAGGGACGTTGGTGCTAGTATAGATCGAGTGCTTGCCGTTTGTCGGGATGAATTTTTAAATGGGGTACATTTACCTTGTTTGGGAGTTCGTCTCGGTGCGGATGTGGTGTCATTTCTCCTCCTACGGAAAGGGGCACTACACCACATGTATTTTTCGGTGAACTTTTAATTTTCGGCTAAAATCAGACTCAAATCACTAATTTTTAAAACTTATAATATAATTAAGAAAAAATTAGACGTAGACCCCAAAGAATTTATTAAATTACAACTCATGATTTTCTTACTCAAACAATTACAATTAAACTCCACACGAAATTGAATAATTACAAAATACATATATCCAAGCATTAGGGTTCTGTTAGGCTTCCATTATGTATTTGATGATTTCATCAAAAAAGAATAGTAAATACCAAAAATACTATTTTTTTATACTATGGGTTGCTCCTAAATTTTATTGGTGTATCTTCAAAAAAAAAAAAAAAAAAATTTACTGGTGTTATTTGTAATATTATAAACTCTTTTGGGATCTAAGTGTAAATTTTTTAAATTAAAAAAAGAATACTCCATTAATTAATAACGGAATCCTAATGTTTTGGTGTATTTTGTAATTATTTAATTTCCTATAAAGTGTAACTATAATTATTTAACTAATAAGGTTATGAATTGTAATTTAGCAAACTCTTTTGAAGTTAAGTATAACTTTTCCAATAATTAAAAAAGCGATATCGAAATGACAAAAGTCTAAAAATTGTCGAAGTATTTTTTGTTGAGGGGATGGGGGTGACATTGGTTTAGAGATTTAATGGTTACTATCTTTGTGATATATTTACAAGAAACTTCTTATAATCTGTTTTAAGAGACAATTTAAAAGTTTTCATTACACTTATCCAAAATTTGTAACTATTTTGCTTCTAAAGTCCATTTATATAGGTGAAACCATATCAGATCACTAAAGTGTAAAGCTTTCTCTACTAAAGATAATTACGTTCCCAAAAACTACAACCTGATATTAGAAATTTCGAATTAAACTAGTTGGGCACATCTTATCCATACATCTCAATTTCTTCATCATATATATATATACAAAGATCCAAGTATTTGTGTGATTTGTGAAGTTGTCTTTTGTTCCATAGCTAACGACTATGCATAAATGACTTCAAAAGGAAAGATAGCAACATTGTAACTCTTACTAGCTTGTTGTCAGCGAGAATTTCGGACATTAATTTGATTTTTTTGAATTTTGAGATATTAATTTGTATTTTTTTGCAAATTCAAATAATTGTCAGACTATCAAAAACTTAATTTTTTATTGGAAAACCTCACATGCATCGCATGTGGCTGTCAAAAACTAGGTATACCTGCTGATAGTTGTTGATAAGTCTGGTTTGATCACTTGAGTATGTACTTGGTTTTTGGCATCGGATGTGTTGAATTCCAACAGAAAATTGAGGAGGTGTTGACTATCCAAATTTGTATAAAAATACAAGTTCAAATTCCAAAATTCAAAACTATCAAACTAATGATCAAAACTCTCATTGACACCGGGTTAGTGTTATGAAATTGCAATTTTCCCAATGAGTAAAGCTTATTTATTACTCTTAAATCAAGTTCAACAAACAAATAGAACGTATGCTATTTACCCATTTTGTACAATTCCACGTAAAATTGTCCTCAAAAGAAAAACTTTAGGGCAAAAAGTGAAAAATAAAAATATTCTATCATCACATTAACTTCATCCTTTTAAGGGTTGTTGTTATATATGACATTTGAAGCAATTATTGACATACACGTTATTTTAAATTTACAAAATTACCCTAGCTCATGAGAAGTAATTGATTAACAATATTGGAATATGTAATTATTAATATTTACATAGTTAAGCATAGGTAAAAGATAAGGAAACATGAATTAATTACAAATATTATAAAAACATAACTAGGTTAAGTACATACTAAATACACAACATTGGATAAAATCGTATTAATTAGAAAACCAAAATTATATAAAAATATACGGTCCTTATGATTGTCAAATCTATGATCCATCTGAAAATCTTATATACCAAGTTGTCTAGTTAAAGAATAATTATAAAAATTAAAATCCAAAAATTAAAAAGTTTGCAAACATGCAAGATTGATTTAAACAAAAAGCGTTCCACTAAATAACTTATATATGCGTGTGAGAGAGAAGGGGAGAGAATAATAGAATGCACATGTGCAGATTCGTCCATAAAATAAAGGCAAAAGTGTAATTTCACTCGGTGTAATTATTGCAGATTTAATTTTAATCCTGTAACTTTCTAATTATCGCGATTTTAATCTTTTTCTATTGGGTTTCATAAATCTAACCGGAATTTTTCATTTGACTAAATTTCCGACTGATTTTTTATGATATGGCAAACTTAGTGCCAACTAATGCAGATGTGTGTTTTTTTAATTAAGTTTGTTTTTACTTTCTTGCTCCTATTTAACACAGATATCTGCATTAGTTGATATTAAATTTGTCACATCATCGAAAATCAACCGAAAATTGAATCACGTGAAAAATTCGAGACAGATTTCTAAAATCCGTTAAAAAAAGGACTGAAATCATGATGCTTAAAAAATTATAGGACTAAAATAGAATCTCTGATAGTTATCGGACTAAAATTGCCACAAATCAATAGTTATGTGACATAAGTTGCAATTTTGTCAAATAAAAATGATAGGATAAACTTTTTTATGGAGTTTTACCAGCTTTGGATGCTCTTGTGTTGTATTTATGTTGTGGCTTGGAGCTTCCTCCACTTTCCATCTTCTAGCTTTGTTTATGATTCAAATATATATATGTGAGTTTCTCCTTCTGCTTTTGTGCAAACAAATGGCACTCTATTTCTCAATGTTGTTGCTTTTTTGGCGATTAATTCTGTAAAGTGTCAAACAATTGCTTTGAATATATAACAAGTGAGGCCTTAGAAATGTGCCCACAAGGAGAAGATGGGTGTTTTGTTAATGGTGAAAGATAGGGGCAATTTGGGCAATGTATTAATTGCTGTTACCTGAATCGATCTGGAAAATTCTAGCACTGACCCGGACTAATTTTATGACAAGTGTATTGTACTTTTTATATAATTCGTCACTCTCCTCAAATTTATACTTATCACAAGATAAGTGTAAAACACTCGCCCACTCGTTGGAGTGGTTTGTCCTAACCAGGCATATATATTTGTATATATTGGCAAATGTATATTAATGAGTAGGTCATCACCAAAAATAAAAATGTATATTAATGAGTAGGCCATTACCAAAATATTACATATATATTTAGTGGGTAGGGCCATGTAAAGAAAAAGTAATGCTTTTATTTGGTAAGTAGAATTATTCCCCATCATATTAGTTCTTACTACTATACTAGAAATATTATGGGCATAGCTACTTGCAAAACTATAATATTTTTTAGAGAGAATTACAAATCTACTTATCCTTGACATTTGTGAAAATTACAAAATAGTCCGGTATCTAAATAACGATGAAATTCCATATGTTTCTTTTTTATAATACTTAGTAAAAACTTAAAATTGATATTATCGATGCGACGATATATGAAAAAATGATAATAAACTTAAAAAAAGTCCTTTATTCTTTTTTATAAATACAAAACGATCTCTATTTTTTTTTTATTAAAAGAGCAAAATAGTCTCTAAAAGTATAACACTGAAAATATAGGGGTAATTAAGTACGTGAAGGTATTTTCTTAAAATCATTTTTTTCAATTACGTACAAGCTGAATAAAATATCAGAGACCTCGTGGATGGACTATCTTGTAATTTCCCCTAACTTTAGCTTTTTTATAAAGAGAATTACTGTAATTGCTTTTAAGAGTAAGTGAACAGTTGAATGAGTATTAACTTTATTTACATAAAAAGTTGAAATAATTTGTTGTACAAATATTAGATACTTAGATTAAGTATTACTAAATTACCACTAATAGTATAACCTTATATTCTTATATTGAGAGTTTCAAAATGTGTACAAGCTTAGTGTTTTGCAAGAATATATTTCAAATTCCTTAGTTTTTTTTTTTTTTTTTTTTTTTTTAATAATCATTAACCTTGAATTTAAAAAGGGAGGGTCCCTGCGAAAATAATCCTAGGGATCTTCCCGATTTTAATTTAAAATTTGAATATTCATCTAAATTATGAGTTGTTTGCAGTTAAGTGTTTATTCATTAATTCCTTTTGTAATTTGTCATCTCACTCGTTGTAAATCTTGGTTGTGGTGTTGATAATAAATTGAGGGGCCCTCTTTAATAACTCTACGGTCCGTTTTTGACCGATTTATAGAAAAAAAGTGTTTATTCATTAATTTAAACATTGCGTGAAATATCGATTTGGAATTTTTTACTCAACGGTTGAATGAAAAGATAGAAGTTATTTAATTATATCTGAAGCTTTTGTGTTTTCGAACAAATAACAAATTATTTCTTAAGTTAGTAAATAGAATTTAGAAACGGCTTGATTTTTGACAACTAATTAATTGCTTTAATTTAAAAAATGAACTGTTAAAGCCCAAATTGTTATTTCCACTCCACACGATGTGACAAATTTGTATAATTGACTTAACTACCCTTTATTTTTTTTAATTCTTGAATTATTTAATCTATTGGATAAAAGTATCCTCACCCTAATTAATCCTTAAAAAAAAGTAATGACTCACACAAAGACGGTTGTAGTCTGTTGGAGAACCGAAATCATGTTTTTCTTGAGTAAAATTTACATATCTTTCACATTAATATATATTTTCTCTTTTTTTAACCAAAGAAGTTATTTTTTCTCTTTTTTTATAATATTACAATGGCTTCAAGACTGAAGACAAAATGTCTGAAACTATCGGAGATGACGCTTGCAAATGTGTAACCTACATTAAACCCTAAGTAGATCGCAAAGATTTCTTCACTTTTCATTCATTGTCGATTTCGTCGTGCAGCAATTTAGTGTTCTAATGTTATGATCCAAATTGTAATTAGCAACTAACAAGAAGACGCGGTTTACATAAAGAAGTGCGGGACTTAAGCAAGACTCGGGAATATCCTCCAGGGGCTTTCTGTTTGAGATAGTCTACTGGTTACTGGGCCCAGTTACGGATACTGCTCAAGGTTGACTGGACTGCCATAACAATTGATGGCGCGTCAGTGTTGTTTGGCATTAAAGAAGTGCTACAACTACTTTAAATCGTTCCACACCTTTAGTCATATTATTATTAGTTTTATGTTTTATCTTGTAATAGACGCATAGACCCTTTTTTTCACGTTTTCATCTTTTTCACGTTTATTCATCACGCAATTGCTGAGGCTGTGAGTTTGTTAGGATTGTCAGAGTCTGGGTAATATATATACCCCTACGTTTGTAATTGCTGCTCACGTTTTGACGTACTTTGGCCATCTTGGCGAGTTTGAGTAATTTAATTGAGTCTAGTATTCTTCTTCTTTTGAGCTCTTGGAATCTGAGTGTGGGTTAGATCTTCGAAGTCAGTTTTATATCTGTGACTTCCCAGATGATCATTTCCTTCTCCCTATTTTGGATTTGGTCATAACATTTGGTATCAGAGTCGTCGATCCTCGGACCAGCGGCTTTGGTAGACTGAATTCAGATGACAGATGGTACGCGGACAACTGTTGATTTAAGGTGCGAAGTTGATGGGCTAACAGAGCAGCTGCGGAAGAGTCAGGAATCAAACAGTAAAACCATGGAGGAAATGCGAGCTGCAGCTGATCGGAATGCAGAACAAACAGGCAAGGCGATTGAGGAGCTTCGATCATTGATCAAAGTGATGGCGACACGTGGATCGGACCAACCAGAGGCGGAAGCAAGTTTCAGAGCTGGAGAGCAAGCTGCCCACGCATATCACCAGTCGTCTACGGGACTATTACACAATCACGACCAGTTTTGTCGCAACCCCCGGGCACAGAGAGGAGAACCCCCCCTGCTTGGGCGCCCGTTGGATGCGAGCGCATAACCTTCGCCCCCACCGTGTACAACCCTAAAGTTTGGCCTGGGTAGCAACTGCCAAAAGGGATGCATCCTTGTTGGTTAGTATATGAAGGTTAGATTATGTAGCGTCCAATCATTCACTGTATTTCCGATGTGGGATAATTTCATGTCATTTCAGGTAAGATGTATGTCTCATGGTAAGTTGCTCATGGGAAGCAACTTACCGTGCGTGTGCATCTCACGGTTTGCTGCTTCCCGTGAGCGTGCACTGTTCTTAAATTTGAGGCGCTACAATTCGCCCCTCCTTCAGAGCACAATGTCCTCATTGTGCCACGACATTCAGGACCGTTCGCTTTCCGCCAGTGGAGAAACCCCACGCGCGCTGAGCACCTTGTTGGAGACTCCAGCACGGGTGGACCCGCACTGACGGTAGGCTCTGATACAACTCTGTCAAGACCCCCGGGTGTAGAGAGGAGAACCCCCTGCTTGGGTGCCCGTTGGACGCGAGCGCATAACCTTCGCCCCCACCGTGTACAACCCTAAAGTTTGGCCTAGGTAGCAACTGCCAAAAGGGATGCATCCTTGTTGGTTAGTACATGAGGGTTAGATTATATAGCGTTCAATCATTCACTGCATTTCCGATGTGGGATAATTTCATGTCATTTCACGGTAAGCTGCTCACCGTGAGCAGCTTACCGTGAGACGTACATATTACCGGTGAGCAGCTTACCGTGAGACCTACATCATACCGTGAAATGACATTGAAATGTATCCCACATCGGAAATGCAGTGAATGATTGAACGCTATATAATCTAACCACTATGTACAATTAACAGTGGTTATAACCCTTTTTGGTAGTTGCTTCCCAGGCCAAACTTTAGGACTGTACACAGTGGGGGCAAAGGTTCATTCCATGAAACCAACCCCATATTCGATCGTTCATTCCAGAACCAGTGGATTAACGTGGAAATTCAAGCGAATCGCTTGGCGAACGGGCTTATCAGTGGCCCACAAGGTGAACTAATCTGGATTTTCCGAAGTTTGAGGGTGATAACATATGAGGCTAGAATGGTTACCAGATCTGAAAGACGATGTGTGAGTGGAAAGTGAATTGGATGATTTGGATGGCCAGGGTGCTGGTTTAGTACTGGAAACAAGAATAATAGTTCTCTTTTAATTCAGAGATAGTGCTTGTTCCTGGAGTTTAGCTAAACTAACAGCTTCAAGCAGTGTCTTAGGCCTAAACATGTGCACAGGCAATGAGATCTCACTCTTTAACCCCCCCTAAGAAACAACCTAAGGCATATGAATCAATTAGAGTCAAACAGTTCAAGAGCTCATCAAACCTATCCAAAAACTCCCTAACGCTCCCAGTTTGCTTCAGGTTTACAAGCTCAGACATAACTCTACCCTTCACATACATTTGGTGCTACTGTAATGCTTTACCTTCTAGATGCGTGGATGCTATCCTTACTTTGGCGTTGGCAGGGGTCTCATCCATATCGAAAAACTGCTCTGCCTTGTAACGGAGACAAATCTTCCTCATGTATGTTGAGAAAGAAAAAGAAACTGAGTTAGATGAAGAGATTGAGGAGAGTGAGGAAGTGATGGAACAGGTGGAGGATGAATCCACCATGTACCATGTTTCTGTTCATGCTATTTTTGGCACTAATGATTTTAGGACCATGAGGGTCAATGGGGCAGTCAAGGGTAAAATGATTCACATACTCATAGATACAGGAAGCACACACAATTTTCTTAATCTTGACACTACCGAATTGCTAGGATGTAAGCTTGAAAGTGTGACACCATTGCCTGTAACTATTGTTGATGGACATAAGTTATTTAGTAAATTTGTGTGGAAAAACTTTGAGTGGAGAGTTCAAGGACAAACATTCACCACAGATATCATGATACTACCCATGGGGGGGTGTAGCATGGTCCTTGGGGTGCAATGGTTGGTCACCTTGGGAGATATTGAATGGAATTTTGATAAACTTCGCATGGAATTTACTGTGAAAAATAAGAAAGTGGCTTTAAGAGGCATTAAACCAAGATCTATAACTGTTATAAACAACAAAAAGATGAACAAAGTTTTGAACAAAACTGTAAGCCTCTCTTTGATGACTGTTGGTTGTTTCACAAATTTTCATGCATCAGTGGGTGGGGAATTGCATACTTTATCTGCTGCACAAGACACTTGTTCAGGGATAAATCAACTACAACAACTTTTACATGAGTATGATGATTTATTTCGGGAACCAAAATATCTTCCACCATACAGAACACATGATCACTGCATTGAATTGGAAGAAGGCATCAGATCTGTCTCAGTTAGGGCTTATAGGTATGCAGCAATGTAAAAAACTGAGATGGAAAAGATTGTTAAGGATCTGTTAGATACTGGGGTTATTAGGCACAATACTAGTCCATTTTCATCCCCTATTGTGTAGGTTAAAAAAGAGATGGCACATGGAGAATGTGCATTGATTATAGAGAATTGAACAAGCACGCTATCAAGGACAAATTCCCTATTCCTGTCATAGAAGAGTTGTTGGATGAGTTGGGAGGATCCAAACTGTTTTCTAAGCTTGATCTTAGGCCAGGGTATCACCAAATTAGGATGAAAGAGAGTGATGTGGCAAAAACTGCATTTAGGACACACCATGGACACTTTGAGTTTTTAGTTATGCCTTTTGTCTTAACTAATGCCCCCTCAACATTCCAAAGTCTCATGAGTCAGGTCTTTCAGCCATCTCTTAGGACGTTTGTGCTTGTTTTCTTTGATGACATCCTTATTTACAGTAACGATGTCAATTCTCAACTTTTGCACCTAAGACAAGTTTTTGATCTTTTAAGAGCTAACACTCTTTTTGTCAAGAAAAGCAAGTACCAAATTGCTGAGTTGCAAGTTGAATATCTTGGCCATGTGATCACTCAATTTGGAGTGTAAGCTGATCTAGCCAAAATTCAAGCCATGAAGGAATGGCCAGTCCCAAAAACTGTCAAAGAACTTAGAGGATTTCTGGGGTTAACAGGGTATTATAGGAGATTCATAAAAGGATATGGTGTCATAGCTAAGCCTCTTACTGATTTGCTCAAGAAAAAATAATTTCCATTAGGATTCTGGTACCCAAATTGCTTTTCAAACTTTGAGGGATGTTATAATATTTGCTCCCATTTTGATTCTCCCTGATTTTTCCAAAGAGTTTACTGTAGAAACTGATGCATGTGGGACTGGGTTGGGAGTTGTATTATTGCAGCAAGGTAGACCATAGCTTATCTGAACAAGGGCTTAACTGGGAGGAGTTTAGGTATGTCCACTTATGAGAAAGAGATGTTGGCTATTGTCACTATTGTGCAAAAATGGACGCCTTACCTCATTGGAATGCACTTTACCATCAAAACTGACCAACAGAAGTCTCAAGTATATTCTTGAGCAAAAAAATTCTACCCCTAGCCAACAGAAGTGGTTGAGTAAACTCATGGGCTATAACTACACTATTTGCTACAAGAAAGGACAGGAAAACATTGTGGCAGATGCCTTTTCTAGAGTCTCTCACCCTGAGGCCTTCACTGAGTCCACTGAATCACAAAATCCTCACCACCCTGTAAATTTCAAAATTATAGGAATAACCCCTGGACAAACTACACCTGATGCACACTACTCAGTCTGATCCAGCTTCTAATCTACCTTCACTCCTTCAAGCTATTAAGGATAGCTACCAAACTGATTCCACAGTGGTAGAACTGATCAAAAGGATTACTGAAAATCATTTATCCAAACCTAATTATAGCTGGCATGGGGGTGTGCTCACTAGAAAGGGAAGGTTAGTTGTGGGAAGGGATTAAGACCTTAGGAAACAACTCCTGGATTTTTATCATTATAATTCTATAAGTGGTCATTCAGGGTTAACCTGCATATTGAAAAAGGTTAAAGGAATTTTGTACTGGAAGGGTCTCAAAACTAATGTGACTGAGTTTGTGAGGGAATGTGTAGTCTGTTAGCAAAACAAATCTGAAAACTGTGCCAGCCCTGGTCTTCTTTGCCCACTGCCTATTCCTGAGAGGATTTGCGAGGATGTCAGCTTAGATTTCATTGATGGACTACCCCTATCCGCTGGAAAGAACTTAATCCTTGTAGTTGCAGACAAGTTAAGCAAATATGCCCATTTCATACCTTTAAAACATCCATATTCTGCTTTGGCTGTAGCACAAGCTTACTTAGATAACATTTACAAATTACATGGACTATGTAGCGCCCCGCTCTACAGCCCTCGAACCTGCAAAGATCCCCAAGCCGAGAACGGCACCTCAACCCGAGAACCCATACAAGCTAACGGGTCTATCCCGACTCTTGGCAACAGCGGATCCCCAAAGACACAACAGATAAACAGTTCAGAATATATATAGCGGAAGCGAATTAAAACATAATAACATAAATGCCACTTCGGGGCCAATCTAAATATCCATTATTAACACAGCCCATTCAGGGGCAACGTAAAGTAAATATATAGGGATGGGGATCAATAAAGCATTAAATACATGCGAGGACAAAAGAATAACCTAACAAGAGAGTTATGGACAACAATCTAGACAACGACAAAACCAAAAAGGCCTATCTATGAACTGCTGCCAATCTGACACGCGAGACATGTCGGTCTCTCAATCTACCTGAGGCAAGAACCAATAAAAGAGGGTGAGTCAAAGAACTCAGTGAAGATATGGGTAGAGAAAGTCGAGTCACGCATCCAGAATTTAATAGAAAATACATATGCAATAAAGAAGAAACCAGAATGTGCTTCGACTTGAATATTCAATAAATCAATAAAGACAATAACAATATAAAGAAGTAAATAAATATCCCAGCGAGAGTGGGCCTGTTCCTCCTTATTTCTGCTCAATACATTATAAAAACTCCATCTCCGGTGTCGAACTAAGGAGCAACCCGAGGCTCAACTATAGTGAATTTTAGGAAAGCGTGCAACACATGCAACACCCACCATCGCTCCCAACCGTGGCTATCAAACTCCTGACGGGCCACGATTGACGCTTAATTTTGGGAGAAGCACCTTGGATTACACCCTGGACGCTCGTCCCCAGATGCAACCTCCGGATACCATCCCAGGGCCCAATGAAAACTCGAATATTTTACTCGCTTTACAATAAGGTTTTGAGTGCCAAACGGGCAATTAGGCAAGTGGTGACGACGAAGGGGGTAACTACAAGTTCCGTACGTGTTGGGATGTCGAGGCAACGCCCCTAACGACTTCCTCATAGACCCAAATCCTAAGTCAAATCATCACGTTAAAAGGAAAGAGTTTACTTGCCCTTTTGAAAACAAATCGATTTTGGGTACTAATGTATAATTTGATATTAAATGATTTGTTGATAAAATCATAAAGATACAAGCTCGAAATACTTAATACTACTAATAAGGGAATACGGGGATTTCACATGTATACTTAGACATATATGTTCAAGCCCAGTTTAAACAAATCAAATACCTGGTGCCAAAAAGAAAGCCTAGCAGCCACAACTCACTGCTCTCTGACCTCAGACTGATCTGTAGACAAGACAGGACCTAGACGAATTAATATCGACTCTAAAAGCGCAAATAAGAAATTATTTGATGAACGGATGACCAAATGAATCAACAATCATGCATATGCTAATAATAATATTTATGGAAGCAACCACGTAAATTTCAAGTAATTCCGACAAGTTTCCAAAATGCATACATGTAAAAATGTACTATTCATAGTCCGAACGAGGTCAAAATTCAACAAACATTTTAAAATATTAATCTACAACTTATAAGGGACCAATAGGTAAAATCGGTAGAATTTTTGGAGTCCGTATGCGAAAAGTCAATGAAAATAGTGAGATGTTGACTCAATTCCCGAGAGCAACTTGAGAAAAGGCTGGAAAGACATTCTAAGTGTTTCGCACCGGCTTGTGCACGGTCTTGGACACATTGTCAGGACCGTGCACTGCACACGGCCAATTGCACGGTCTAGACGCACGGGCGCGAGCCCGTGCAGGCAAAAAGAGCCGCGCACGGGCTCCTACACGGTCTTGATCAAGACCGTGCGTTAGCCCGTGTGGTTTAACAGCAGACAGCAGAAAAAATGCGATTCAACAAAAATCTGATCCAAAAATGCATATAAATCATTTTCTCACGCTAATCAACACCCAACAATTACAACAATCATCAATCAACATGTAAGGAACATTTCTATCCAAGAATTACAAGAAATGATCAAGAAACGGGTTCATAATCATAAAATTTCTAAATTATTCCGAAAGGAAAAACATGCTCAAATCTTCAAAAATTCGTAAAAAGAATTGGTAAAATTGGTACCTAAAGAGAGATCTCGTTGAGAGGATCTCGTAGGTTCGAACGGCACGAAATTCCGCAGAGAAACGAACTCGGGACGATCAATTCGGGCTTCAAATGCAAAAATCCTCTTTCTCTTCTTCTCTCTCTCTCTCTTGTGCGAAAATTAGGGTTCAAAGAGGGTTTGAGACTTTTATCAATTAATTCGAAATGTCCAAAAATACGAAGGGGTATTTCGGTAATTTTAGAAAGTCCAATTTAAGCATTTTGGGCAAATATATCAATATTAATATCAAACGAAAGCAAAACAAATAAGGAATTTAAATACGCACATAATATTATAACGTTGGGTCAAATACAAAATAATATAATATAATTCACATAATACGAGAAATAGGGTCGAGAAAGATAATTAATCGCGGAATAGAACTCACAATGATTCTTGGATTTCTGGGTCGTTACAGACTGCCCTTGACTATAGTGAGTGATAGAGGTGCTATCTTTATGAGTAAGTTCTGGCAGAAGTTCTTCACACTACAAAAAGTCAAGCTATACCCCTCCACTGCTTATCACCCTCAATGTGATGGTCAAATAGAAGCTGTCAACAAATGCCTAGAAGGATACCTACGTTGCATGGCAGGAGAGAGACCTAAAGAATGGTGTCATTGGCTTACTCTAGCTGAATGGTGGTATAACACAACGCACCACTCATCCACTGTAGCACCCCTTTCTGTAGGAGGAGAAAGGACACCACATCCGCACCAAGACGGACTCCTAAACAAGGTAAATGTACCCCATTCAAAAATTCATCTCTGCGAACGGCAAGCACTCGATCAAAACTCTGGCAACAACACGATGTCCCAACAACAACATAATACATGAGCCAACCTAGACCTACTGCTGCCAACTGACAAGATAGGTGACACCGCCAGTTGTCTACCTGAAGCAAGAACTAAAATAGAAGGGGTGAGTATAAAGGATACTCAGTAAGGGGGGTTATACAATATAAGTATTGATCGCAGTTCGTCGTTTATCTTTTAAAACCAAAAGTAGTGAATGTTGCTCATTTTAATAAAAGAATACAAATAATAATATAAGTTGCAAAACATAACACCAAGCAACACTCGGGTTCGGCTTACTTTGAAAACACAAAAGGTTTACGGACCGGATGCATTTGAAATCATTTGCACATAAGGTCAACCCGATTGTTTTGAAAGACATGACATAAACAAGTTGGAAATGATAAGTAAACACGGCTCGTAATTCAACTAAGTAGTTTGAACAATAAAGAAGGCATAAGTTGGGCAAGTTTGAGCCACGCTTCCGGATTTTATATATATATAAGGAAAATACATATGCTAAATGAAGAAAACCGGAATGTGCTTCGACTTGTAACGAATACAGTAAATCAATTAGACAAGTAAATAATGCAATAAGTCAAGCAATAATGTGTCCCGGCGAGAACGCGGTTAGCACCACCGTTTGCATCAACTTAGACTAGTCAACCTCCTAACTAGTCTAAGTCAACACGCATAGAAGCATACATCGGGATTTGCCCTAGACGCTCGTCTCCAGGCTCACCTCCTGTATACTCCGGGCCTAAAGTCATGATTCAGTCCATGGCTTGCTTTTGAAAACAAGAACAGTTTGGGTGGCCAAAGGGGCCGTTCGAAAAGATGATGCAAGCAGTTAAGTATGAATGGCCAAAGGGGCTTTTGAGACAAGTTGATGTAACGATCTAAGAAATACTCATAAGCGCCGTACGCTTCGGGAGCATGCTGACGGATGTCCCTAACGACATTACTTATAAGTGCCTCTGAGATCAAATGGTTACTTTTAAAACAAAATAAGTTACTTGTCTCTAGTTGAAAGCATTTTAAATCATTTTGTAGATGCATAGGTTTTGCTATCGAAAATGTTTGACTAAGCACATAAGGAAATAGTAAAGGCAGGAACAGCAAGCAATAAGAAAGGCGGGATAATAATTTATTTCGCAAACCTATGTAACTATGTCCTTGCCCCAGTTGAAAGCATTTTAAATCATTTTGTAGATGCATAGGTTTTGCTATCGAAAATGTTTGACTAAGCACATAAGGAAATAGTAAAGGTAGGAACAACAAGCAATAAGAAAGACGGGATAATAATTTATTTTGCAAACCTATGTAACTATGTCCTTGCCCCAGTTGAAAGCATTTTAAACCTTTACCTGGCTCGACAGAACAAGAGAAGGAAAGCAAGCAGCAATTACAATTCTGCCTCAAGATCCCACCTGAAAAACATGGGGTCTAGAGGATGAATGACTGACCCGAACAAGAAAACAGACACTGACGCTCGGCTACCAAGTTATGAACATGCTTAAAGATAGCTATTCAATATTTAAGAAAGAAAGATCAAGTAGGGGTAAATTGGTCATTTAACATGTAAAACGAGGAATAAACGAATAACAATTAACATTTGATTAATAATAACATTTAAGCATAAACTACTTAGGGGGTATAATTGTAATTCTACAATAATCATGCATAATCCATTTAAATCAAACCACTTGAATTACAACTTCACAACTTATGGCTTTTCCCAAAAGCTCTAAAGCTATAAGTTCATATTAATCCTATCTCTAGCCTAATCGAACCGAAACCCATCTGTTCGACTACACAAGCATATATCATCAACAATCAACAATTTACACAAGCTATAGTACGAATGATTTATGCCAAAACAATCCAAAAGCTACAATCTACAATCAAAAAGCTACCAATTAACACAATCATACAAAAAATGCGATAAAAGACAAACGAAAAGTCGGATTCGAGTAATACTAGCACCATTGGAACCGTTGCGACGAGCGGAACGATCTGTCCGAAGACTCCATCGCCGGATTCCCGCCAGAATAGTGCCAAAATCACCGAAAACCGCCTGCCACCACCGGACCACCTCCGATTGTCGAACCCTTACACCGAAATGCTCCTCTCGACGAGCCCATCACTTCCCTCAAAACCGTTTCTCAATCGGATCATCCATCGGAATTTAATTCCACTCCGAAGCTCCAATGAACCCTAGAATCCAAGAATCAAAATTAACGAAAATCTGCTCAACGAATTACGAAATTGACTTCAAATTTAGCTTTCCCATGTCGAGAAGGTTGGCAATGGTGTACTGGTCGCCGGCGAGGGTCGCCGAAAAACCTCCACCACCTCAGCTCCGCCCTAGCTCCTCCGCGCCATCTTCCCTATGCCATAACTCCATCGTCGGTGATCGGATGAAGGTGAGACCACCGCCATTGGACTCCTCTCGTCCAGGGCTACCTTCGCCGGGTGGTGCACCGCCGTGGGATCGCCGGAGATGGCAGATCGGAGAAACGGTCGCCGGACTAAAAATTGGCCATATCTCCTTCACCAGTTGTCGGATGGCCACGGTACCACCGCCGTTAGATTCCTCTCGAAAAATCGGTCTAGAACCGCCCTTTCCCACCTCCTAAAAGTCGTCGGAAAAGCCACAACCACCACCATCTCAGCTGCGGAACTTCCGAGCTCCATCGCACCACCACCGTCGTCCAAATGCCCGAAATAATGGTACCAATGTGTTCCTCTCGTCGAGACGATCGATTTCCATATATCATTTGCTCGATTTGGTGAAGGAAAGAAAAATCCCTATTTTGGAGAAGGAGAGCTCTCGCGATCGTGCATCTCCTCTTGGTGTTCTCTCATTTTTCATTTTGGCCCGAAATCTCCCAATAATTGCATAATATACCCTATTCTCAAAAAATGTGCAAATAGTATAAAGTGTTGGAATTAAGCGTACTTAGTGTCAAAATGACCGAAATTAAATTCTTAACAAAGATTGAGGTTCCTTTTATGAAAATTCATGACTTTACGAAAAGTCAATGTCGGGTTGGGCTAAAGTGTAAATAGTTTTGGGCCAAAATACAATTTTCTTTAAAGGGAAAATTACCCAGAACTCCCTGAACTATGTTTTCAAAACGCAAAAACCCACAAACCTGGAAAATACTACAAGTACACCATTATCAATTTTCCCGGTTTACAAAACCCAAATTCCTTTAGTTTAGTGATGATGTTAGCTTTGACTTTCCAATTTGCCCTCGGTTGGTACTGTTCACTTTACCCTTTTATTATTTTATTAATTTAATTTTGATTTATTTTTAATATTTATATTATTCCTTTCTTAAATAATTTTAATCCTGTAAATACCTTGTAATATGTGAGAGGACGAAAATACCCTCAGTGGTGTAAATGTAATGTTTAATATTTTATTATATATATATATATATATATATATATATTTAATACTAAAATAGGAAATGTATATATGACTGGACGAAAATGCCCCCAGTGGGAAAATTGTAATATTTTCATAACTTGATTTTAATATCTCAGAAAAACAATTGTAATATTCTAACTTTTGCTGGACGAAAATGCCCCCCCATTTAACTGTACGAAAATGCCCTCCATTTAACTGGACGAAAATGGGAAATTGTAGTATTCCAAATTTAAGTTGACGAAAATACCCCATGCATGGCGGGAATTTGTAATATTCCAACTTTTCATTGGACGAAAATGCCCCCATGGCGGGAAATTGAAATATTCCAAGTTGTACTGGACGAAAATGCCCCCATGGCGGGAAAATTTAATATTTTCATAATCTTTGTTTTTCATCTAAAACACACTCAATTTCATTATCATTTTCACTAGACGGAAATGCCCCCAGGGGGGAAATTGATATATTTTTATAATTTGATTTTTTCATCTCCAAAATCTAAAGTATAATCTCATTTTCACTGGACGAAAATGCCCTCAGTGGCAAGATAGTAATATTGGAATACTTTTATTTTTTCATCTCCAAAATCTCAAGTATAATCTCATTTTCACTGGACGAAAATGCCCTCAGTGGCAAAATAGTAATATTCTCATACTTTGATTTTCTCATCTCAGAAAAACTTATTCTCATTCTCAATTATATATATTTTGCCCAAAAAAAAAAGGTTGAAAACTTTGTAGCTATCAAACTTTAACTTGTGATACTAATACACCCCTGAAATCTCTGAATTTAGCCATCAATCATCCATGAGGACTAGACTTGTGAATGGAAAAGATGATCTACGTGTCTGAAATCTCACATCGTTCCATGGAATCCCTGTGCAACAGGCATCGAGATTTCCCAAAATCTGAAGCAGGTGTTAACCAAATATTAAATGAACCACTAAAGTTATCGAAGACCTACATCTAGACCCCTGATCTTGTCGCTGAATATCAGGAACTTGATTGGACTGATGAATGTACATAACTTTAGATTAACATAATCTGAATTTATTGATAAGTCACATCTTCAAGCCACAAACCCGTATATAGGGACTCATATCTAACACTATGGATTGTTTTCTCTTCTACATCTCCCTAAACTCTCAGTTTGGTTCCTTCTATCATTGCAAAGAGGTTCAGGATGAATAATTGGTTTTTGGTGGAGTAATTTAATTCGAAGTTGTTTGTGTTATTTTTTTTTAATAGAAGAATTTAACGTTCTTAGGGTACTAATATATTTTTCGGTTTTGTATTTTGCAGTGAGAAATCTTCAAGTAATTGCAAAATGAATAACGGAGATGTTCACCCAAGTTACCCTACAATACTTAGAAGAAGAATTCCTCATCTTTATGGAGAGTCTGAGAGAGTTCTTTTGATTCTCTTTTGTAGGTACGCAAGAAGGCACAACATCCAAATACGGAACATTATGTACCGGATGTATCGATGTATAGCGCCTGTTTTCCGTAGAAAAATTTTACGAAATTTTGCAGACAGTGAAATTCTTTAAGAATTTGTCCAAATGCATGCTAAGTTCATGCGCATTCGGATTTACATCAGTCGTCCTAGTGTTACTTACACCAAAGAGGACAATGTAGTTACTGTTAGTCGAGATTATGTCAACATATGGGGCGTTGGCCAGGTAAACTCTTTGCTAAATATATTACATTTACCCCCCTTATAAATATGAAACTGAGAAAAATGGGAAAATGTAGGAGCTAGACGAAGCACGTAATTTTCGATTGAATGGCTTTTTCAGATACTACGAATGCAAGTACATTTTCATCACACGGCGAGCCGCTACATACTGGTTCAAGCCTGTTGACCATGATTTTGCCCACGATCCAGTACGTGATTCGGACAACGAAGATGACGAATACTCTGATGTTGAAGAGGATGATGAGTCAGATGATAACCGTGTCATCAATGGGAATGGGAATAGGAATGGGAATGTGAACGGGAATGGGAATGCTGATGATGACGATTTATAAGTGATTAGAAATAACTCTGAAATTAAGTTTAAATTTCGCTTGTTTTTTCCTTTTTTCTTTTAAGCTGTATGTTAGGTGACATCATGTCTTGTTTTCAAGTATGTCTAATTAAGTTATGATGTAATGGAAAATTATTAGTAAGATGTTGTATTCTGATTGTTATTTATTATGTTATTTGTCGGATTATCTATCTGCGGTTCATACTTTACAAAAGGCCATTCATGTTCACAGTTGATTACAACTAGACCTCTGTTATTCAATTTAAATTACATATAGACCACTAACACCATGTACTGTTCCAGATACACCTAATACACTTATATATCTGCAATACTATATTAGTATTTACATTTGACTCTAAGTCTAAAACCGGCCATAAATGTATCCCAACTACATTTTAACTTTCTTTCATATCACTTATAAATGTTACTCAAATTTTCTTCCTCCCATTAATTATTTTTATTTTTAATTTTATTTATATATTTCATGTATTTGTTAATTACGACAAAATGTGCATGATTAATGAGTTTACATTGTACATATACAATATCATCTCAGTTTATTTACTACTGCAAGTACACCACTCTGATGCATAACCTATGTTTAACGTATTACGGATTCACCATTATATTTTGTAGGGTAAAACAAATTGGAGATCTAGGTTTAAGTATTGTTTCAAATACACCACTGGGGGCATTTCTGTCTATTGATTAAGCGTATTTTTACTCTGGTGGGTGTCCCCAATCCTGTAACACGATTGGAATGTTGGAATCCGGTGCTTAATTGGTTAGATTGGTGGTAGATAGGACGAGATTTGCATAGTTATCATGCACGAACACTTGAGTCTATTACTCCCAAGTCATTCTTGGATGAATACTAAATGGAGCTGTGTTGTGGGAGATTCAAACAACTAGATTTATTACCTCGTTGCACAATCTTGCAATCCAATGCCACCCAATTCAATCCCTGACGAATGGTAGAAGGATGGAATAACCCAAAGTACACTCTCTGATGTATAACCTGTGTTTAACGTATTACGGATACACCATTATATTTTGTATGGTAAAACAAATTAGACATCTAGGTTTAATTATTGTTACAAATATACCACTGGGGCATTTCTGTCTATTGATTAAGCATATTTTTACTCTGGTGGGTGTCCCCAATCCTATAACACGAATGGAAGGTTGGAATCTAGTGCTCAATTAGTTAGATTAGTGGTAGATAGGACAAGATTTGCATAGTTATCATGCACGGACACTTGAGTCTATTACTCCCAAGTCATTCTAGAATGAATACTAAATGGAGTTGTGTTGTGGGAGATTCAAACAACTAGATTTATTACCTCGTTGCACAATCTTGCAATCCAATGCCACCCAATTCAATCCCTGACGAATGGTAGAAGGATGGAATAACCCAAAGTACACTCTCTGATGTATAACCTGTGTTTACCGTATTACGGATACACCATTATAGAAGGATGGAATAACCTGTGCATGATAGAATGAACATTAGATTTGTTGGACAATCTTGCAATCCAATGCCACCCAATTCAATCCCTGACGAATGGTAGAATGATGGAATAACCCAAAGTACACTCTGATGTATAACCTGTGTTTAATGTATTACAGATACACCATTATATTTTGTATGGTAAAACAAATTGGACTTCTAGGTTTAATTATTGTTTCAAATACACCACTGGGGTTATTTCTGTCTATTGAATAAGCGGATTTTTACTCTGGTGGGTTTACCCAATCCTATAACACGATTGGAAGGTTGAAATCATAATTATTATGCACGAACACTTGAGTCTATTACTCCCAAGTCATTCTCGAATGAATACTAAATGTAGATGTGTTGTGGGGGATTTAAACAACTAGAGTTAGAATAATATTACAAAACGAACCCTAATTATAATTTAACCTTACAATATAATGTTTTGAATGGAAAAAAATTCTACACACATCTTTCTGACTGTCTGATTTTTTCTTTAATAGGTAGGGAATAATTCCAGTTTACAGAATTAAATATCGCCAGAAAAGGAATGAACAAGGATAAATATATATAGCTAGGGAATAATGGACGGACGTGTTGGTTGGTTGATTAAATAGGGGGTGTATCGAAATATGTAGTGTTGTCTTTTTGGGGAAGATAATCATTTTCTGTTGACCAAAAAAATCCAATTCCACACTTATAATTAGATATTTAAATCGACTCTATCGAAGAACTTCTCCTTAATTCTCCCACGTGGGGCCTTGTGATGGATCAGATACCTTAAGGAGTCAACTTCTGACCAGACAGAGTCACCACGGATTTCGAGGATCTCAAACCACATTAGAGATCGGATGAGCTTATGTGTTTAATCGCTTTAAATATTTGTTAAGTGTTTTGTGTGACTTACGTGCTTTAACTGCCTTTTAATTCTTACTTGCGCTGATTGAATGATTAGTTGATTAGGCTTTACATGATCTCTGTGTGGATAGCACAGAATTCAATAGCCTCGTTATGCGCTATTAGAAAGTGCTAAGGACAAGGAGTTCTTAGCCAAGTAGGAGCGATTATGTTGCATGTTCGAAATGCGGATCTGGTTAGCGTCGACTTTATCAGATCGACGTGGAAGAGGAACACTTCGGAAGCTGGTCGAATTGAGAAAAGAAGTGAGCATGGATGTCAGATTTTCAGGAATCAAAGGAGTCTGTCCACGTACTGAAGACATTTTGGGATGGACATAACAAAATTCTGAAACCGAAGCCAAAGAGAAAATTTGGCAGAGAACGGTTTGACGTGAGAAGTAGAATCTGAGGACAGATTCTTTTGAAGGAGGGAGTATTGTGACCACCCGTAATCTCCAAGTTCAAGATTAGAGCGTTTATCGGAATTCGGACCGTTTACGGTCCCGATGTCTTACATAATTGCACGGTTTCGAACTCTTGCATTTAAAGATTTTTATAAATCATCGATTTGGTATTTAAAACCCAAAGCATTAATTAGAATTTAATTTGCATCGTTTTGCCACTAACTAAGGTCAATTTGGTAAATTTATATTTTAGCTTGTTTAATCGAATTTAGTAATTTAACGGTGTACACTGGACTGGGGTTCAATTTTTTAATAATGCATATTTTATCAAAATTCCAAATATTTCCATGAAATCCTAAATATCATTCATTAAGTCATATTTTACAGAAAATTGCATTTTAGCCCAAAATTATTTACACTTTAGCCCGACCCGGAATTGACTTTTTGTAAACTCATGAATTTTAATAAACCGAACCTCAATCTTTGTTAAGCATTTAATTTCGGTCATTTTGGCACTAAGTACGCCTAATTCCGACACTTTACACAATTTACACATTTTTCGAGGATAGGGTATATGATGCAATTTTGGAGAGTTTTGGGGCCAAAATGAAAATTGAGAGAGAGAGGAGCAGCAGACGGGCGAGAGGGGTGAGACCCATTTCTCCAAAATTGGGGATTTTGCATCTCTTTACCAAATCAAGCAAATGATATATGGAACTCGATCGTCTCGACGAAAGGAGCATGATGGTACCATTTTCCAGGCCATCGGAGCAACGACGGCGGCACTGGGATGAGAAACAGCCGGCGACAGAGGAAGGTTTTGGACGGAGCTTTTCCAGCGACGTTAAGGCCTGAGATCAGTCGGTTCCTGACCGATTTTTCGAGACGAAGCCAATGGCAGTGGTCCCGCGCCATCCGACCACCGACGACAGAGATATGGACGATTTTCAGTTTGGCCACACCTTTTCCGATCTGAAGAATCTGGCGACATCAATGCCTGGGGTTGGTCGGGAATCAAAGCTCATGAAGAGAGGAGCATTTTGGTGGTGGTTTCACTTTAATCGGACCACGGACGACGGAGTTATGGCGACTTGAAGGGGCGGCGGCGTTGAGTGGCGGCGGGAGTCATGGTTTCCAGTGGTTACAGGCGGAATCATGACGGCAAACCACCATGATTGTGACCAGCGTGTCGAGAGGATCAATTCTGTATAAGGGTTCGACTATCGGAGGTGTTTCGACGGAAGTCCAGTGGCGGCGCTACAGTTCCAGTCAGAGTCCAGCAATGAAGTCTTCACGAAGATTGTTCTCCTCATCGCAGCGGTTCCAACGGCGTTGGTATTACTTGAATCCGACTTGTTGTTTGTCTTTTATCGCATTTTTCGTATTATTGTGTTAATTTTGTAGCTTTTTGGTATAACTTCTAGCTTTTAGCTTTTGAGCATGCATTAATTGTACTTTAGCTTGTTTTAATTGTTGAATATTGTTGTTGTATGATTGTGTAGTCGAACGGATGGGTTTCGGTTCGATTAGGCTAGAGATAGGATCGATCATAGCTTGTTAGCTTTTGAGCTTTTGAGAAAAGCTATAAGTTGTGAAATTGTATATCAAATTATTGTTTTAAATGAAATATACTTGTTGGTGTTGAATTACAATCTTACCCTGCTAAGCTTATATGTTTAGATATCTTGTAATTAATTTAGTGTTTCTCGTTGATTTAATTAATGCATGCTTTTGGATATAAATTAACCATATTGCCCGTACTTGCTTTCTTATGTTTAAATGTTGAATGAGTGTCCTTAAGCATGCTTGTATTTTGATAGCCGAGCGTCAGTGTCTGTTTTCTTGTTCGTGTCAGTCATTCATCCTCTAGACCCCGTGTTTTCAGGTGGGATCTTTGAGGGAGAATCATATATGTTGCTTGCTTGCTTTGCTCGTTTGTCGAGCTACAGGTAAGGGTTTAAAATGCTTTCAACTGGGGCAAGATCATAGATACATATAGGTTTGCGAAATAACTTATTATCCCGCCTTTCTTATTGCTTGGTGTTCCTGCATTTACTATTTCCTTATGTGCTTAGTCAAACCTTTTGATAGCAAAACCAAAATGATTTAAAATGTTGTCAACTAAAGACAAGTAACTTATTTGTTTTAAAAGAAACCATTTGATCTTAGAGGTACTTATAAGTAATGTCGTTAGGGACATGCGTCAGCATGCTCCCGAAGCTTATGGCACTTATGAGTATTTCCTAGATCGTTACACCAACTTGTCTCAAAGGCCCCTTTGGCCATTCATACTTAACTGCTTGAATCATCTTTTCGAACTGCCCCTTTGGCCACCCAAACTGTTATTGATTTCAAAAGAGAGCCCTGGACTGAATCATGACTTTGGGCCCGGAGTTTACAGGAGGTGAGCCTGGAGACGAGTGTCTAGGGAAAATCCCGATGTATACTTCTATGCGTGTTGACTTAGGCTGGTTAGGAGGTTGACTAGTCTAAGTTGCTGCGAACGGTGGTGCTGACCGCGTCTCCTTAATTCACTATACGGTGGTGCTAATCGCGTCTCCTTAAATTACTGACTGCATGACTTTTGGTGGTGGAGTACTTGACTACATGTTTTCATGATTTTCATGGTTGGGAGTTATAAGGACAGGGCCCGTTCTCGCTGGGACACATTATTGCATGACTTATTGCATTATTTACTTGTCTAATTGATTTTCTGCATTCGTTACAAGTCGAAGCACATTATGGTTTTCTTCATTTACCATATGTATTTTCCCTGTATATATATAAAACCCAAAAGCGTAGCTCGAACTTGCCCAACTTATGCCTTCTTTATTGTTCAAACTAGTTAGTTGAATTACGAGCCGTGTTTACTTATCATTTCCAACTTGTTTATATCATGCCTTTCGAACTAGTAATGGCCTCGTGACTCAACTAATATTCTTTCAATTGATCAGCTTGACCTTATGTGCAAATGTTTTCAAAGGATCCGGTTCGTCAACCTTTTGTGTTTTCAAATAAAGCCGAACCTGAATGTTTCTTTGCGTTATAGTTTTACAACTTATATTATGGTTTGTATCTTTATCAAAACGAGTAACATTCACCCCTTTTTGGTTTTAAACGATAAATGACGAACTGTGATCAATATCTATATTGTTTAACCCCCCTACTGAGTATCCTTTATACTCACCCCTTCTATTTTGGTTCTTGCTTCAGGTAGACAGGTGGCGGTGTCACCTATCTTGTCAGTCGGCAGCAGGTCTAGGTCGGCTCTTATCTCTTGTCTTGTCAGTGTCCCAACAACAGTCGAGTCTTTACTTTCTGAATTGATTTGAATTATTGTATTTAATATTATGGTTTAATTTATTTACCTTTTGTACTTACGTGCCCCTGATGTGGGATAGTTAGTTGAGCCATGGACGAAATTGATTGGATATTTATTTTAGAACTGTTGTTATGATTACCGTTGCCATGGATGGCTTTTACGAATTGATTTGTTATTCTGAATTCGCTTTCGCATTTCTCTGATTGTTGCTGTTGTTGTTGGGGAGTCGTATGCTGTTGCCGGAGTTTTGATCGAGTGCTTGCCTTTCGCCGGGATGAATTTTTGAATGGGGTACATTTACCTTGTTTGGGAGTTCGTCTTGGTGCGGATGTGGTGTCCTTTCTCCTCCTACGGAAAGGGGCGCTACAAGAAGCAAGAGAGGGACTAGAAAGGGGAGGGAGAGGAGGATCAAGAGGAGGAGCAAGGGGACGAGGAGGATCAAGAGGAGGACCAAGAGGACCGAGACAAGGAACTGCAAGAAAGGATAAAGAGAAGAGAAAAGCTGTCGTAAAAGAAATTGAGCTTTCGATGAACGAATCTATTGCTGACATGCTCAAGGAAATCAAAAGGAGCAACAGAAGCATGAATGGAGGATCAACCAGTAGAGCTGGTGGATCTTCAAGCGCAGCACGTGGATCTGTGTAACGACCCAGAAATCCAAGAATCATTGTGAGTCCTTTTTCGCGATTAATTATGTTTCTCAACCCTATTTCTCGTATTATGTGAATTATATTTAATTATTTTTTAGATGACCTAATGTGATATTATTATGTGCGTATTTGCTTTCCTTATGCGATTTGCATTCATTTGATATTAATATTGATATATTTGGCCAAAATATTTTAAATTACCGAAATACCCCTTCGTGTTTTTAAACATTTTGAATTATTTGATAACAGTCTTCTCCCTCTTTTAAACCCTAATTTTCGAGTAGAGAGAGAGAGAGAGAGAAGAGAAAAGAGGAGAACTTTGCATTTGAGAGCTCAATCGACCGTCCCAAACTCGTTTCTCCACCAAATTTCGTGTCGTTCGAACCTAGGAGATCCTCTCAATGAGATCTTCATTGAGGTACCAATTTTACCGTTTCATTCTACGGATTTATGAGCTTTTGAATGTATTTTGTGTTTCGTGAGAATTTTATGAATTTTGAGGATTGTGAACTCGTTTCTTGATTATTTTTCATGATAGTTGGATAGAAATGTTCCTTATATGTTGATTAATGTTTGTTGTAATTATTGGGTGTTGATTTGCGCGAGAAATTAAGTTATATGAATTTTTGGTTCGAATTTCCGTTGAGATTGCGTTTTCCTGATGTCTGATATTGATCTGCACGGGCTCCTGCATGATCTTGCCAAGACCGTGCGTTAGCTCGTGCGCGCCTCTTTTTGCCTGCACAGGCTCCTGCATGGTCTTGCCAAGACCGTGCGTGTACCCCGTGCGCATGGCCGTGTGCGCTTGCACGGTCTTGGCAGTGTGTCCAAGACCGTCCGTAGGCGGGTGCAAAACACTTAGTGGATTTTTCCAGCCTTTTTCTTTAGTTGCTCTCAGGAAGTGGGTCAACCCCATGCATTTTAATGTTGACTTTTCGCATACGAACTCCAAAAATCATTTCGATTTTGCCTATAGATCCCTTAGGAGTTGTAGATTAATATTTTGAAATGTTTGTTGAATTCCGACCTCGTTCGGACTGTGATTAGTGTATTTTTACGTGTATGCATTTTTTAAAACTTGTCGGAATTACTTGAAAGTTACGTTGTAGCTGCCATAAATATAATTATTGGCATATGCATGATTGTGGAATTGTTTGGTTAGCCGTTCGTCAGTTAATTACTGATTTGTGCTTTTAGAGTCATTATTAATTCATCTGGGTCCTGTCTTGTCTACAGATCAGTTTGAGGTTGGAGAGCAGTGAGTCATAGCTGCTAGGCATTCTTTTGGCACCAGGTGAGGATTTAAATTATTTTAAACTAGGCTTGAACATATATGTCTACGTATACATGCGAAATCCCCGTATCCCCTTGTTTTGCTTGATCGATTTATCTTTCTCCCTTATTATTAATATTAGATATTTCGAGCATATATCTTCATGATTTTATCAACAAATCCTCTGATATCAACTTATACAATATTATCCGAAATCGATTTGTTTTCAAAAGGGCAAGTAAACTCTTTCTTTGTAACGTGACAATTTGACTTGGATTGGGTCTATGAGGAAAGTCGTTAGGGGAGTGCGCCAGTACAACCCGACGCGTACGGAACTTGCCCAAAATACCCGTTTGGCACTCAAACCTTTCTTGAAATGCGAGCAAAATCGTGTCTTTTCTTTAATGGGGCCCGGGATGGTATTCGAGGGTCTCACTTGCGGACGAGCGTCGAGGGTGTTTCCCGAGTTACTTTTCCGAAAAATAAGCGTCAATCGTGGCTCGTCCGGAGTTGATAGCCATGGTTGGGAGCGATGATGGGTGTTGCATGTGTTGCACGCTTTCTTGAAATTCACTATAGTCGAGCCTCGGGTTGCTCCTTGGCTTGACACCAGAGATGGAGTTTTTATCTTGTCTTGAGGAGAAATAAGGAGGAACAGGCCCACTCTCGCTGGGATATTTATTTACGGCTTTTTTACATTATTATGTTTACTGCTTTATTGAAATATCCAAGTCGAAGCACTTTCCGGTTCTTCATTATCGCATATGTATTTTCCTATTAAAAACCCGGAAGCGTGACTCGGGCGCTACACCCTCGTTTAATGGTTCTTGCCTCAGGTAGATTGAGAGACCGACATGTCTCGCGTGTCGGATTGGCAACAGTGGTTAGATAGGCTGTTTTGGTTTGCGAGTCGTCTAGATTTGTTGTCCGTATAACTCTCATTAGTTTATTCTTTTGCTCACGGCATGTATATAATGCTATATTGATCCCGATCCGTTAGGATTACTTGATTTACTTTACGTTGCCCCTGAATGGGCGTTGATTATGGGATATTTGAATTGGCCCCGAAGTGGCAATTATGTTTATATATGTTAGTAAATCGCTTCCGCTATGAATTCCGATTTGTATAGTTGATTTTATATGTTGTGTCTTTTGGGGATTCGCTGTTGCCAAGTGTGGGGATAGACCCATGGGCTTGTGTGGATTCTCGGGTCTAGGTGCCGTTCTCGGCTTGGGGATCTGTGCTGGTTCGGGGCTGTAGAGTGTTGGCTTGTATGGGTTCTCGGGTCGAGGTGCCGTTTTTAGCTCACTGTTTCAGGTATCATGCCGACAGGATCCGCCTCCACCGCCAGAGGGCTTGCCTCCGCCTAACGCCTTCTAAGATGCGGATCGACTTATCGTTTAGTAGGCTCAGTAGGAGCACTATGGACTGCTTTATGTCTTATCACCCTATGGTCTTAGAGGGCGAACCGGATGACCTCAAGGCTGAGGCCTGAATTTCTGAGATGGAGCAGAAGTTTAGGGCCCTGATGTTGAGGACTTGCAGAGGATCGAGCTTGCTGTATTTTTCATGAAGGGACCCGCCCTTGATTGGAGGCGATTCATTGAGAGGAGATGGACGGCTGCACAGACCCCGCACACCTGGGCACCGTTCCTTTTTGAGTTCCGTGCGAAGTATGTGCCCGAGATTGTCCAGGACCAGAGGAAGAGGGAGTTCATGAACCTCTCCCAGGGAGGTATGACTGTGGGCCAGTATGAGGCCAAGTTCACCCGATTGATTGCCTATGCTCCTCATATGGCCACCAATGACAGGAGGATGGCGAGGAAGTTCATGGAGGGTCTTCGTGATGAGATTTGAGCAGAGTTAGTTAGCAGTGACCTCCGTTCTTATGAGGAGGCTGTGACGCGGGCTATGGCTATCGAGTATGACCTTGGAAAGCTCCGTCGTAGGGCTCCTACCCCTGCTGCCCCTAAGGGCTTTTCCCAGAAGAACAAGAGGCCCTTCCCTTCTGGATTCTCGAGCTTCATTGGGCGAGAAGAAGCCCAAGTATATTGAGCCAGCCCCGATTGCCGCCGTAGCACCGGTTCAATGCTCCCACTACCGCAAGCTGAACCACACTGTCGAGTTCTGCAGGAGACATTTGGGACAGTGCCTGCTGTGTGCATCTTCCGATCATATGCTGGACACGTGTCCGAACAGAAGGGCCGCCACACCTTAAAGGGATTCAGGCTACCGGACATCAGGGTAGTCAGTCGAGAGTACAGCCCAGAGTCTTCGCACTCGGAGGAGAGGAGCTTGAGCCTGATAAGCATGATGTGGTTGGTGGTACCCTGCATATTCATGGCATCCCTATTACTGCATTATATGATCCGGGTGCTACACACTCGTTTATTGCGCTTGACATTGCTGCTAAGTTGTGCATGCCTGTGGAGAGTCTGCCTTACTTGTATCGAGTCAGTTCTCCTTTGGGGACTTCATACGTTACGGATAAGATCTTCAAGGGTTGCCCTTTGAAGATAGGAGATCATATTTATCCTGCCGATTTGATCGAGTTGCCGTTACAGCGATATGGGATTATTCTTGGGATGGACTGGCTTTTTCAGCACCGGGTTAGCGTGGATTGTTTCAGAAAGACAGTTCAGATTGGAGTCGAGGAGACAGTTGTGAAGGGTATTCTTGAGAAGTCAGATTCGATACCGAAGATTTCTTATGTCGAGGCTTCGCGTATAATTCGAGAGGGAGCTCAGGCTTTCGTTGCTTACCTGCTTAACCGACCAAAGAAGCAAGGGAAGCTTGAGGACACGGAAGTGATTAAGGACTTCCAGGATGTCTTTCCCGAGAGTTTGAACTCTCTACCCCCAATCGTGACATCGAGTTCGTAGTCGATCTTGCACCGGGATCGGAGCCTAATTTGAAGACTCCGTACAGGATGGCTCCCGCCGAGCTGAAGGAGCTTAAGATGCAACTTGAGGAGTTGCTTGAGAGTGGTTACGTAAGACCGAGAATTTCTCCTTGGGGTGCGCCGGTCTTGTTCGGGAAGAAGAAGGACGGCACGCTGAGAATGTGCATCGACTACCGAGAGCGGAACCGAATGACAGTAAAGAACAAATACCCTCTACCCCACATAGAGGAGCTATTTGACTTATTGCAGGGTTCGAAGGTATATTCAAAGTTGGATCTTCGACAGGGATACTATCAGCTTCATATCCGAGAGTAGGATATACCTAAGACCGGGTTTAACACTCGGTACGGCCACTTCGAGTTCGTTGTGATGCCGTTTGGTTTGTCGAATGCCCCTGCAGCTTTTATGGATATGATGCACAGGATCTTCCGGCCTTACCTCGACAAGTTCGTGGTCATCTCCATCGACGACATTCTGGTTTTCTCCAAGACGATCGAGGATCATGCCGAGCATCTTCGCATTGTGCTACAGATACTTCGAGAGCATAGCCTATATGCCAAGTTTAGCAAGTGCGAGTTCTGGATCAACGAGGTTTCATTCCTTGGTCACATCATCTCTGGGGATGGGATTTCTGTGGATCCATAGAAGATTGAGGCAGTGGCGAGTTGGAGTCAGCCAAAGACGCCGACAGAAGTTAGGAGTTTCCTTGGATTGGCTGGTTATTATAGACAATTCGTTAAGGATTTCTCTAAGCTAGCGACCCCACTCACGAAGTTGACTTGCACAAATGTGTCCTTTTAGTGGGACGATGAGTGCGAGGCCAGCTTCAAGGAGCTGAAGACGAGATTGACCACCGCACCTATACTTATTCTCCCAGATGGACACGAGGGATACACGGTTTATACCGACGCGTCCAAGGAAGGTTTAGGGTGCGTATTGATGCAAAATAGGAAGGTAGTTGCCTATGCTTCTAGGAAGCTGAAAGATGCTGAGAAGAACTACCCCATCCACGACCTGGAGCTTGCAGCAGTGATATTTGCCTTGGGTAAATGGCGTAATTATCTGTATGGTGTCACCTTTGACATCTTTACGGACCACCAAAGTTTGAAGTATCTGTTCACGCAGAAGGATCTCAACAGGAGACAGAGAAGGTGGATGGAATTCTTGGAAGATTATGACTGCTGTATTCAGTATCACCCCGGGAAGGCGAACGTGGTCGCCGACGCATTGAGCCGGAGGGCTCACGTGGCACATTTGGGGGGGTCATCCTCCGATGTCCCAATAGAGGATAGAAGGACTCGAGTTGAGTCGTATCCTCGTCTTGCAAACCTTACAGTCCAACCCGACTTAGTCCAACAGATCCGAGATGAGCAGATTTCGGATGCCGGTATTCAGAAGATCAAGGCCAGAATGCAGAATGATCCGAACACCAAGTTCAAGATCGATGGTACCGGATTGCTTCACTTCGGGACTCGAGTTTGTGTTCCCATGAACCTGAAGCGTGGAATTCTCGACGAGGCACATAAGTCCGCTTATGTTGTCCACCCAGGAGGCAACAAGATGTATCGGGATCTTAAGACCCAGTATTGGTGGAACAGTATGAAAAGGGACGTGGCAACCTACGTAAAATATTGTCTGACGTGTCAGAGGGTCAAAGCCGAGCATCAAAGGCCAGGAGGTACTCTTCAGCCGCTTCTCGTGCCTACTTCCAAGTGGCAGGAGATCACCATGGATTTCGTGACTGGATTGCCCACCGTTCGTGGAGGTTTCGACAGTATTTAGGTCATCGTCGACCGATTGACCAAGTCAGCTCATTTTCTTCCGGTTCGAAAGACAGCGAAAGTCAAGCAGCTCGCAGAACTATATCAGAAAGAGATTATTCGGCGTTATGGAGTTCCGGAGAGTATTGTTTCAGATAGGGATCCTAAGTTCACAGCTCAGTTGTGGCAAGAACTTCACAAGAACTTGGGAACGACCCTGAAGTTTAGCTCTGCAGCACATCCCCAGACTGATGGACAATCCGAGCGAATGATCAAGTTCTTAAATGATATGCTATGGGCATGTGCACTAGATTTTCATGCGAGTTGGATTTCACACTTGCCCTTAGTCGAGTTCGCTTACAACAACAGTTATCAAGCCTCGATTGGGATGCCGCCGTATGAGGCTCTTTATGGGAGGAAGTGTAGATCTCCGATTTATAGGGAATTGGAGGATTGGAAATGGTCAGCTGACGGCATCGACAGAGCTACCCCACCGGATGAGATTCACGGAGCTATTGACAAGGTTCAGATCATTCGACAGAGAATGAAAGCAGCTCAAGACCGACAGAAGAGCTACGCCGACAAGAGACGTCGAGACTTGGAATTTGATGTGGGAGACCGAGTATTTCTCAAGGCCTCCCCGAGGAAGGGATTCACGAGGATTAGTAAAGGTGGAAAGCTCACTCCGAGATACTTAGGTTCATTCGAGAGGATCGGGAACACCGCTTATCATCTGGATCTGCCACCATATCTTACCGGGATCCACAATGTCTTCCATGTCTCACAACTTCGCAAGTACTTCCCCGACGAGTCCCATATCCTCCAAGATGACGGAGTTCAGCTTAAGTCGGACTTGACTATTGAGATGAAACCGGTTCAGATTCAGGATCGTAAGGTCCAGCAGCTTCGTCACAAGTAGATTCCCTTAGTGAGAGTTCTCTGGAGGAACCGTTCGACCGAGCAGTCTACTTGGGAGACAGAGACCAAGATGAGGGAAGCTTATCCCGAGCTTTTCCAATAAAGATAGAATCTGGGGACCAGATTCTCATAAGGGGGGAGTATTATAACGACCTAGAAATCCAAGAATCATTGTGAGTCCTTTTTCGCGATTAATTATCTTTCTCAACCCTATTTCTCGTATTATGTGAATTATATTAATTATTTTGTAGATGACCTAATGTGATATTATTATGTGCGTATTTGCTTTCCTTATGCGACTTGCATTCATTTGATATTAATAATGATATATTTGGCCAAAATATTTTAAATTGGATTTTCTAAATTACCGAAATACACCTTCGTGTTTTTAAACATTTTAAATTATTTGATAAAAGTCTTTTCCCTCTTTTAAACCCAAGAGTAGAGAGAGAGAGAGAAGAGAAAACAGGAGAACTTTGCATTTGAGAGCTCAATCGACCGTCCCGAACACGTTTCTCCACCAAATTTCGTGTCATTCGAACCTACGAGATCCTCTCAACGAGATCTTCATTTAGGTACCAATTTCACCGTTTCATTCAATGGATTTATGAGCTTTTGAATGTATTTTGTCTTTCGTGAGAATTTTATGAATTTTGAGGATTGTGAAGTCGTTTCTTGATTATTTTTCATGATACTTGGATAGAAATGTTCCTTATATGTTGATTAATGTTTGTTTTATTGGGTGTTGATTTGCGCAAGAAATTAAGTTATATGAATTTTTGGTTCGAATTTCCGTTGAAATCGCGTTTTTCTACTGTCTAATATTGCTCTGCACGAGCTCTTGCACGGTCTTGCCAAGACCGTGCATTGGCCCGTGAGTGCCTCTTTTTGCCTGCACGGGCGTACCCCGTGCGCATGGCCGTGTGAGCCTGCACGGTCTTGGCAGTGTGTCCAAGACCGTGCGTAGGCCGGTGCAAAACACTTAGTGGATTTTTCCAGCCGTTTTCTTTAGTTGCTCTCGGGAAGTGGGTCAACCCCACACATTTTAATGTTGACTTTTCGCATACGAACTCCAAAAATCATTTCGATTTCGCCTTTAGATTCCTTAGGAGTTGTAGATTAATATTTTAAAATGTTTGTTGAATTCCGACCTCGTTCGGACTGTGAATAGTATATTTTTACATGTATGCATTTTTGAAAACTTGTCGGAATTACTTGAAACTTACGTGGTAGCTTCCATAACTATAATTATTGGCATATACATGATTTTGGAATTGTTTGGTTAGCCGTTCGTCAGTTAATTGCTTATTTGCGCTTTTAGAGTCGTTATTAATTCGTCTAGATCCTGTCTTGTCTACAGATCAGTCTGAGGTTGGAGAGTAGTGAGTCGTAGCTGCTAGGCATTCTTTTGGCACTAGGTGAGGATTCAAATTATTTTAAACTGGGCTTGAACATATATGTCTACGTATACATGCGAAATCCCCGTATCCCCTTGTTTTGCTTGATCGATTTATCTTTCTCCCTTATTATTAATGTTAGATATTTCGAGCATATATCTTTATGATTTTATCAACAAATCCTCTGATATCAACTTATACAATATTATCCGAAATCGATTTGTTTTCAAAAGGGCAAGTAAACTCTTTCTTTGTAACGTGACAATTTGACTTGGATTGAGTCTATGAGGAAAGTCGTTAGGGGAGTGCGCCAGTACAACCCGACACGTACGGAACTTGTAGTTCCCCATCGTCGTCACACACTTGCCCAAAATGCCCGTTTGGCACTCAAACCTTTCTTGAAATGCGAGCAAAATCGTGTCTTTTCTTTAATGGGGCCCGGGATGGTATTCGAGGGTCTCACTTGCGGACGAGCATCGAGGGTGTTTCCCGAGTTACTTTTTCGAAAAATAAGCGTCAATCGTGGCTCGTCCGGAGTTGATAGCCATGGTTGGGAGCGATGATGGGTGTTGCATGTGTTGCACGCTTTCCTTAAATTCACTATAGTCGAGCCTCGGGTTGCTTTTTGGCTTGACACCGGAGATGGAGTTTTTATCGTGTCTTGAGGAGAAATAAGGAGGAACAGGCCCACTCTCGCTGGGATATTTATTTACTGCTTTATTTCATTATTGTCTTTACTGCTTTATTGAAATATCCAAGTTGAAGCACTTTCCGGTTCTTCATTATCGCATATGTATTTTCCTATTAAAAACCCGGAAGCGTGACTCGACTTGTACTACCCATATCTTCACTGAGTTCTTTGACTCACCTTCGTTTAATGATTCTTCCCTCAGGTAGATTGAGAGACCGACATGTCTCGCGTGTCGGATTGGCAACAGTGGTTAGATAGGCTCTTTTGGTTTGCGAGTCGTCTAGATTTGTTGTCCGTATAACTCTCATTGGTTTATTCTGTTGCTCATGGCATGTATATAATGCTATATTGATCCCCACCCCGTTATGATTACTGGATTTACTTTATGTTGCCCCTGAATGGGCGTTGATTATAGGATATTTGAATTGGCCTCGAAGTGGCATTTATGTTTATATATTTTAGTAAATCGCTTCCGCTATGAATTCCGATTTGTGTAGTTGATTTTATATGTTGTGTCTTTTGGGGATTTGCTGTTGCCAAGTGTCGGGATAGAGCCGTTGGCTTGTATGGGTTCTCGGGTCGAGGTGCCGTTCTCGGCTTGGGGATCTGTGCAGGTTCGGGGGCTGTAGAGTCGGGCGCTACAATCTGCAAGCCACCAAAATTCAAAGTAAGTAACACTTTTCAATTCATTTTGCATATTCAACATGTCAGGGTGGTATTTGTAATGTTTATAAAATTTCATGGTTGTGTCTGTTGTTACTATTTTTTTCAGTTAGACGATTTAGATGGGGAGGAAGCAGGCATGATGATTTGATAAATATTTTGTGGAAGCTGACTAAGTGTTAATTTGGGTTTTTGCAACAATGAAACACTTTTAATTTGGTTAAGTTTAATTGGTGATGTATTTAATTACACTATTAAATTAGCGTGCTTCTTGGAATGCCCGCTATATTTTTGTAAATAATGGGCACATTAGTGGCTGTTTAGCAACCCAGGATTTTTAGGAATCCTCAACTAGGTGGAAAAACAATATTTTGCTAAGGATTGCTTGGAATCCTTCAATGGATGGATTAGGTTATGTACTCTTTTACATGTGTTTGGGTTGTTTTGATTAATGCAGATGATGTATCCTTGAAGTGTTTTACATATTACATATACACCACTAATTTCCTGCCTTAATAACTTCTTATCTGACTTTTGACTGTAAACAGGTATCTAGTGGCACGCCTTTTCAAATAACTCCCACCCGACCCCTCTGTAAAACACTTCTATCTCATCCAGGTGTGATTCCCGATGGCTTGGTTTTTTAATTCCCAAGAGTGGCCTTTCTAATCACGCCTTTTAATTGAAGAGACCCTTTAGATTACAAACACACCCCTTGGAACTATGTATCTATAACCATGGTTGCATACTCATTCTATCTCTATATAAACACTAGGGTTTTTTGAACTAGCAAACACTACTTTTTCTGGGAACAAATTAGGCAATCCAAAATGGACAACAGAAATCTTCATCCAATGCACGAAATTATACTTGCGCGGGAACTTCGTAATTTCGATAAAGAGCCTGAAAGAGTGCTCCTTATACTCTGTTGTAGGTATGCAGAGAGCCACAATATCAGCATGCGCAATGTAATGCACGGGATGTACCGAGAAGTGGCGCCGATTTTTCGACGCATAACGGATCGCAACTACGAGGATGATGAAATTCTCTACAAGTTGATCCAAATCCGGGATAGGTTCGTGCATTTTAGGCAGTACATCAACCGCAAGAGTGTTTCTTATGATAAAACAAGCAATGAAGTCACCGTCACTGCGGACTATGCCAACGAATGGGAAAATGGCAAGGTAAACTTCGTGCATAATTTATTACTCTTACCCCTCTAGTATATATATATACTGACCAAAAAATGAAATTCAGGAGCCAGAGTATGCCCGTCAATTTCTCTTGAATGGCTAACCGAGATACTTCCAATGCAAGTACATTTTCGTCACATGCCGAGCCGCACGAGATTGGTTCGAGCCATCAAGTCATGATCCGGCCAGTTTTCCAAGTCGCGATTCGGACAACGAAGACGACGGTTTCAACTAATATTTTTGATTTATGCAAATTCTTTTCGTGTATGTAAGGATGGTAACAACTGCCTTATATATAAAGGCTGTTAATTTTAAGTGATTGTAATGGAAAAAGATTTGATTCCATATTAGATAAGCAAATATGAAATTAATCCCAGTGTGTATTTTTGCTTATAATTTTTCCATTCTTTTTTTTTTATTGGATATATCCGAATCAAATTCTGTCTGGATGGATTACCTTTCCTTTTAACCTTACAAAAACCTAACTGATATTAAAAACTCATTACAGATACACCACTGAGGTCACACCTCAAATTTAATCATATTAAACTTATAGATTATTCTTAGATAGTCAAGATTAATCCTATTGGACAAATAGACGTACAATTTGACAGAAAATAAAAAAAGCAACAAGAATAAGATTAAGTCAACAATTTTTCGATCATTGTTGGCATTGTTGGAATTTGATGGTTAGTGGAGGAAATGTTTAAACAGCTGCTTGATGCTTCATCTTCCTTCGCATTGTGCGGCTCTGCAACAACCCCACCGTCGCCAACAATTTCTTCATTGTCTGGATAGCACCACATGTAGAATCCATGAAGAGGGCATGAATAATATAGCTTCCCGGGGTTGTTATTGTTCCGGAGATTGTAATAACTGTTAATCTTCCATACATTGAATTAGCTGGACCCATTTTCCGTCTGCAAATCCTTTTAGAGAAAGTTAGCTTACTAGTGGAATTATTGGATGACGATGATCCAGCCATTTTTTTCGTATTATTTTGGATAAATATGTAGGGATTTTCAAATAGAAGAGTCATGGTATAAATAGACATGCCTTGAAACGTTCATTTTTGAGTCCCAACGGTAATTTTCCATTCCCAATGGTCAAATTTCAGTGCCAACGGTCATATTTCTGTCAAAACGGTGAATAACGAGTATACAATGCATGTTATTATTCTAAGTGGTATTAACCATCCATGTATTATGGATCTTACAGATGTACCCCTAAGGGCATTCTAAGTCCATTTGAATCGGGAAATCTTACCCCTGAGGGTCTCCTAATTCCTAAAATCCTGTCAGGGATTGATTCAAATAGTGTTAGGTTGCACGAGATAGGTTATTTCTTTCGTGGATATATAGCAAAATATGGTTTATCTCGAATTACCAATACACCACCCATGTCACTCTTAGCTAACAGTCAAACCATTTATATTTCTTTAGTATTTTTAAGTACGTCCCTTAGGGCATTTATGTCCATTACTAACATCTTATAACGTGTGATTTTATTTTTAATCAAACAATTTCAAATGTTACCGACCATCAAGTGATTGACACAAGCGGGATATTGGACAAAAATTGAAATTAAATCTGTAGGAGTCCCAAAATTGCTACAAAATACAAAGATACAGGGCATTTATGCGAATTTAAGATCTTGTGTCCCAAAATCGCAAATCATTGGTCAAAAGTGTCCTGATTTTGCAATTTTTCCTATATTGTAGTATTGTGACGGAATTCCTATTTCTAACAACCTCTAACTCTAATTTCTAATTCATCTTTTCTAACTCTTATTTTTTTTGTGTTGCATTTGTTAATTTTAAATGTTTTAATTGGAAAATAAACAATATATTTATCTATTTTAACACATATTTACAGCAACATATTTTATAATGCACGTTAAATACTAATATTTCATAATGTGGCAAAACATTAATTTTTTTGGGGTCAAATTATACAGAACACATCACCACTCTGAAAAAGTTACTAATGCACCCCTCTAGTTTTAATTATGTTACACAGAAAGGTGTGATGGATTTAACTGCCCAATAAAATTGAACATTCACATCCGTTGAACTTATTAGCTCGCGTTCCATGTAAATACTCCATGACGTCAGCTAGTGGCTGAATTGGGTGACTGTGTTGCTTCGGTCAAGGGAAAAAGATTGTCTTCCCAAAAGACACAATCTTTCCAATTTCAATGCACCCCCTCAATTCTAATCAGCCAATCAACGTGACCATCCCTAACCCCACCTTTATAAATCCTTATTCATTCCTTTTGCTCTACCAATTTAGACAAGCCTGACATAAGTTAATTCCCTACCTATTACAGAAAATATCAGAGAGTAAGAAAGGTAAGTTGGTCTTCTCTTTTTGTTCTCTAGTCATAATATGTTAATGTAAGGTTAAAACTAAAATTAGGGTTCGTTTTGTAGTTTTATTCTAACTTTAGGATTTTTTTTGAAATAGTTTCAGTCGAAGATGGCGAATCCACACTACGAAATGATACTGAATGAAGATCTCTCCTACATGGGAGGAGATGTTGAGAGAGTCCTCCTGACTCTAGCGTGCAGGTTTGCAAGAGGCCACAACGTCCACCAGAGATGGGTGATGTACCAGATGTATCGTATGCTGACTCCGCAGTTGGAAGCCCGATTGTTTCGCCCCTTTGACGAGATTGATGTTCTGCACAAACTGGTCCAGATGCGACTAAAGTTTATGATTTTTAGGCGATTCGTCAACCTCCCAAGCATCGACTATGATCCAGTCACCAATGTGGTAATGGTTGATGCTGGATATATGAAAGAATTAAACAATGGCCTTGTAAGTAGATTCTCATGATTTTCAAATAATATAACAATTTCGCCCCTAGTCTTTTGTTTTACTTACTTCCTCGTAGGTTTTTTTTGGGTTTTTTATAGGAGCCAGTGCATGCCAGAGAGTTCCGGACAAATGGACTCCCTGACTACAACCTCTGCAAGTACTTGTTCGTGACTTGCCGCGCTGCCCTCTACTACTTTGAGCCAAACGACGTCGCTATTGATGAAATCCCCATACGTGATTCAGACACAGAGGATTCCGGGTTCAGCAACATTGAGGAGAATCCACCACAGGAGGAGGACGAAGACATCTAGTGCATGTCAGTTGGAAGGAAGAAAAAGATTAATATTAATATGTGTTTTGTGTAATGGCCTAGATGGCCATGTTATTTTAGTTATTTTAAGGTTTTTTTTGTTGCTGTGTTGTGGAATCACGAAGGAAGGAAGGAAGGAAGGAAAAAAAATCTGTGAAGTGATTAGGTGGTTTGATCCGATATCCAGTCAGTCAATATGTTTTTGGAATCGGATAAAAAACTTTTGACTAGGTTTCCTTAATAGAAGCATATATTTAATTATATTCGTGTTTATTTTTCATTTTCTTTTTTTTTTTGATATCTTTCATGCATATGTTACTATAATAATATTTGGATGATAACCTATGCTTTAATAAATTACAGATAACACATCAATATGACATAATTATATCAATTTAGCCATCTAAGATTATCAACATATTACGATTACACCACTGAGGGCATTTCCGTCCATTTAGACCTATGGTTTTTGCACAATTTGGTGACCCCAATCCCATATTACGATGTGAACGTCAAAATCTAGGGATATTCTGGTCGAATTGAGTTTTAGGCGAGATATGTAATCTTCTCATCGGCCAACACTTGAGCCCCCTTAGGCCTAATCTCAATTTAGAATTAAGAGAAATGGAAGTGTGTTGTGGGATGTTCAAACAACTACATTTATCTCCTTGTTGCTAATTCACGAAGTCCAATCCCACCCGAATGATTCCCAAACTCCATAGAAAAGCATGACATAAACCCCGTTTCTATTAGATGATAACCTGTGCACTTAGATATTATATATACACCATCAAAGTTATTTTACTACATCATTATAGCCATCTATTTTTATCATCAGATTACGATTACACCACTTAGGGCATTTCCGTCCATTTATACCTGTGGTTTTTGCCATACTTTAAAAAATAGTAGAGTTTATCCAAAAATAAAAATATTAAGAAACTGGTAATCTTAAATAATTAATATATATATATATATATATATATATATATATATATATATCTATTCCGAAATCCATTAAAAAAGGTACATATTTTTTATCCGATTTCCCAAAGAGTTTTAAGGGATATCGGATCAAACATAGACTTACTTTTTTTTTTTTCCTTACTTTACTTTCCATCAATAATTTTAACCTAAATAAAACATAAAACATAAACTAATTAAAATAACATGGCTATCTAGGCCATTATACAAAACACACTTAATTTTTTTTTTTTCCTCCACCTTCCTCTCTCATCCATTTGCACCCGGCCGCCATGCATTAAAGCTCATCGTCCTCATCCTCCTCCTCTGCATTCTCCCTATCATCTTCTTCTTGATTCTCCTCAACATCGCTTAAATCGGTATCCTCATTGTCCGAATCACGAAAGGGAATTTCACCGAACACGACTTCGAATGGCTCGAAGAAGTAGATGGCAGTGCGGCAAGTTAGAAACAAGTACCTGCAGAGATAGTAGTTCGGGAACTCCGTTGCTTCTGCTGGCTCCTATATTTTCCGAAAAAATGAGATAGTAAGTACTAGAAAACACAAGGGGGAAATTGTTATATTTTCCAGAAGTTCTTCAGAATCCACTTACATGGACATCATTCCACATGGTTGCGTATCGAGGCACAGTCGTTAACACATTTGTGGATGGATCATAGTCGACGCCTGGGAGGTTGATGAAGCGCCTGAAACTCATAAACTTGTGTCGCATTTGGACAAGTTTGTGCAAGACATCATTATCTTCAAACTGGCGATTCAACCGCATTTCCAACACTGGCCTCAGCCGACGATGCATCTGGTTCGTAACAGCAGTCTTGTGGACGTTGTGGCCTCTTGCAAACCTGCATGCCAGGATCATGAGGAGTATCTCGACATCTCCACCCATGTGGGCGAGATCCTCATCCAGTATCCAATGGTAGTGTGGATTCACTATCTGCGTCTGCAAAAATTTTCAGAAAACACCCTACTGTTAGAACCGAATTACAGAACGATCCCTAATTTTAATTTAGCCTTTCAATATAATGTTATGACTTAGGAAAAAAAATTCCTTCACCCACCTTCCTGACTATCTGCTTGTTTCTGTGATGGAAAATGTAGTGTTTTGAGAGTATTTAAAGAAGAGGTGATAGTGGACGGACATATTTGATGGGTGATTTAATTTCAGGGGGGTGCATCGAAACATGTAAGAGTGTGTCTTTTTGGGAAGATAATATGTTTCCCTTGACCAAAGAATCCCAATTCCACACTCAACCACGAAATGCACTGGAGGCTTAATTAAGGGGAACGATTGCCAAGTTGGAAGTGTCAAATCCAATGACATCTTTCTGTGTAGTGCAGTTAAAACCAGAGGGGTGTATAAGTAACATATTACAAAATTGTTATGCCACCTTACGAATTATATTTGTACATTATTAATTTGTAAAATTGATTCATATGATTTTAATATATACAAAAATATCTGGAAACAATTATATAGGTTACAGCTACAGAATATAGGTTATATAATATATTATCAACAATTTACATCTACACCCCTCATCTATCCCAAGTCAAACAAAAGTAGGTCTGAGCTGATTGATAGAAGATTCTGGCACAAACACACGTCTTTTAACATGATTTCCAGAATTACCTCCCTCATCACGCAGCCATACTTTTATAATCTTTGATTCCCCATATCCAGATTCCAGCGCATGTTAGAGATTAAATCTGCTTTTTGGCTGACTAGAAATTGCGTTTTAGACCCTTAAACCCTAAAATTTTATAACAAGAAGTTTTTGACGAAAACGACCCGAGTGGTAAAAAAGAGACTAAGAAAAAACATCGATTTACATTACCCTTCAAAATATTTAACACCTTACAGTCCAAATCTGATCTGATTCACAAAATATTTAACTAAACCCTAGCTAATCAGATCCAAAACGTCTTCTTCCTTAGAAATTGGCCATTTCTAGTCTACATGGGAAATGTGGGCATCCAAAAAACATAAAATAGTGGCCATATAACCCATATGTCAAAACAAAGGAAGGAAAAGAAAACAACAAAAAATAAAAAAAAGAAAACAGTGACTTCCCACTAAACTTCCAACCTCCTCTAGTTGTCATCAGGGTCATCATCGTCGGTAAAACCTCCATCATCCTCCTCCTCATTCTCCTCACGGTCGGTAAAACCTGCATCTTCTTCGTCAGATAAACGGTAGGGCACCCTCTCGGGAGCTAAGTGTTCAGGCTCAAAGTAGAAGAGAGCTGCTTGACATGTCACAAAAAAGTATTTGTACAAGGCGTATGAAGGTAAGCCATGCATGCGGAATTCCTCCTCGTCTAAAGGTATATTCTCCCCCTCGTCCCGCTTCTCCGCATACCCAGGGCCGGTATAGACGTGGTTTACTTCTGAGATATATTCCACAGATGGGAGGTCGATGAATCGCCTAAAATGAACCCACTTGTCTTGCAACTGGACAAGCTTATAGAGTGATATGAAATAAAGTTAAAATGTAGTTGGGATACATTTATGGTCTGTTTTAGACTCAGAGTAAATTGTAAATACAAATATAGTCCAGCAAATATATATACAGAAATAGATAAGTGTGAAATCAGTATTATATAACGATTTTCTTGCATAAATAGATTGCTTTATAAATCTAAATTCTTATCTAAATTATTTATTATACATTTATTTATCATGAATTATTATAAATGTAAATTAAATTTTGTGTATATCAAAATTTATTCGCCAACCCTGATTGGTGGTTTCCCTTATAAAAGTTCAATGGTGTATTTGTTATCTGAGAAAAAGTTTGATAGCATGTAAGTTATCCATCCCGATGGACAAAATATTATTTAAAACAATTAATTACAATATAAATCCCTTGTTAAAAATCGTTTATAAATTGGACTAATATGTTATTTTTTTAATATTTTTCCTTTAATTTAGGGTATAAAATATTGGTTGAAAAATAAAATAATATGTATTATAATTACCGTAGAATTTAATTTAGCTTTTATAATTATAATTGCCCATTATTAACATATATCAAACCTCAAAAAAATAAGTATTTAACATCTATAAGTGATATGAAATAAAGTTAAAATGTAGTTGGGATACATTTATGGCCGATTTTAGACTTAGAGTCAAATGTAAATACTAATATAGTATTGCATATATATAAGTGTATTAGGTGTATCTGGAACAGTACATGGTGTTAGTGGTCTATATGTAATTTAAATTGAATTACAGTGGTCTATTTGTAATCAACTGTGAACATGAATTGCCTTTTGTAAAGTATGAACCGCAGATAGATAATCTGACAAATAACATAATAATTAACAATCAGAATACAACATCGTACTAATAATTTGCCATTACATCATAACTTAATTAGACATACTTGAAAACAAGACATGATGCCACCTAACATACAGCCTAAAAGAAAAAAGGAAAAAACAAGCGAAATTTAAACTTAATTTCAGAGTTATTTCCAATCACTTATAAATGTTATACTTAGCAGGAAAACGTTATTTATTATATTTAGTTTATTTATACTATATTTAAAATTCTCAATTATGTCTCATTATTTTTTCGAAAGATACTAAAGTATAACAGAATAACGTTAAATCCTGCCAACATTCATTAATACTGCCGAAATTACCAGCCATGTTACAACATAATTTGACAACCTCTAAAACCAAATTAGGCTGCCATCCTTGGTACAACTTGATCCATAACAAAAGACATAAACTTCACCAATGCAGGGGGCTAAAAATACATAGAATTACTAAATAAAACACCATAATAAACACACAAAACACACGACCAAGCAAACATCCTTCTAATCCTCATTATCGTCATCCAACCTATTATCAGCCTCTTCATCCTCTTCAACGTCAGTGAAACCGTCGTCCTCGTCGTCGGAATCACGACTCGGGATTAAAAACCTTTCATGTGTTATGGGCTCGAACCAGTAATGAGCAACGCGGCGTGTGATGAAGAGGTACTTGAAGGAAGCGTGTCTGGGCTCGCCATTCTGACAAAAATCAAGCGCCCACAGTACCTTCTATATTTTCCATGCATGTCAGTTTTTAAATACAAATGGGGATATATACAGTGTAACATACCTATAATATGTAGAAAAAACCCATACCTCACCACTTTCCCATCCCCATTGGTTACTGTATTCATCAGTGACGATGACCTCATTGCCCGCCTCGTTATAATGCACAGTAGGGAGATTGATGTAATGCCTAAAAAGCACAAATCTGGCCCTTATTTGGATCAACATGTGGAGTATGTCAAGAATGTAATAGCGGCATATCATTCTGCGGCTAAAATCATTCTTCATCGCTTTGTACATCCTGTAAATGACAACCTGCGACTCGACATCGTTGTCCCTGGCGTAGCGACAGCATAGTGTGAGGAGCACCCTTTCGGGCTCTCCATGTAGATGAGGTAGTTCCTCCTGAAGTACCATCCTGTATCGTGGATGCAGTGGTCCGTTGCCCACCATTTTTAGGTTGATTATACTGCAAAAACATTAGGACAAGTATTACACAAAAAACCTTTAACTACAGTACTAGAAATAGAAAACCCTAGCTACTATAGTAAGAAATCTGACTTACCTTTAAGTACAGTACTAGAAATAGAAAACCCTAGCTTGTGTGAGCATGTATAATCAAACTATAGGGTTTACATAGCTATATATGGCCAATATTAATCATGGTGGCAACTACGAGGTCCAAGGGTTGGGTTTAGAGTTCAAGGGTTTCGTCCAAATAAAATATAGTCTGACGTAATGGAAGATATGGTTGCTTAATGAGGGACCTAATTCTGGGAACCATGTTAAAAGACATGCGTCTGCAGAATTCTCTATCATTCAGCTCAGTCCCGCTTTTGTTTTATTTGGGAAAGATAAGGGGTATCACTGTATCCAGTAAATTACTTTGATTGTTATTAAAATATATTTTGAAAACATATGTCAATAAAATATGGGCCGAAAAAAAATTAATGTGCTTTCTGTTTTTTATCTTTTTTAATCAAAAAATTATAAAGGAATAGTAAACTATGATTTCATATTTCACATATATACTTTAAAATTCTAAAGGAATAGTACATATTTCTATTTCACCAACCATGTTTATGATATCTTACTTATGCACCACTTTGTTTTTAAATACACAACACAGAAAGGTGTGACGGATTTGACTGTTCGATGGAAATGGAGCTTCGCATCCTATCAAGTCATTGGCAACCGGTCCTCTTAATTAATCCTACAGGGAAGTTGGTGATCCTGATATGTTCCCACGCTCTGTCTGAAAGTGGAACATCTGTACCGCGATCCCAATCTTCAACCCAAATATCTCTTCATCTCTTGAACCTGTTTCGGAATCTGATTGTCAAATGTACTTCTGGAATCACACTATCATCTATCTCACTGTTCAAGGTAGCTGTCGTCAACTGGCTTTATCTTAACGGTGCTGGAATTGGTAACCATTTTCCTCTAGTAACTCTCTATTTTACTGCCCTCGTACCACGATTAGTACCTCTGAGTTGATCGCGGTAACCGAGGAAGTAAAGTTCGAAAGGTCGAACAATTCATCTGTAGCACTCTGCTGATTCCGGTGCTCTTCAGGTCTGATTCTGACTCACAGTAGATTTCAATCTCCGTGAGTTCTATTCTGTCGTCGTTCTCAAAAATGTCACATCAAAACGATCTGCCTCGACCCTCGCTTGACCCTGAAGATGCTCTGAAACTGGCTAAAGTATATGTTTCCTTTGCTGTCGTACAATCCACACCCATCGCTCTCGTAGCTTGTCCACACCCGATTATGACCCTGTGCTATCGTGTCGTTCTGTCTGTCAAGTCTGGCTGTTGTCCTTGCTTACCCACATTTACGGATGGAGCTCATAGGTTAAAGCGGTACCAACGCTAAAACCCGTAAAGAAACTCCCACGAAGTAAAAGGACAACACGTAATAGCACAAATACATTTAAGACAAGTTACAAGCGATGTTCTAATGCAATGCCTATTATGAGTTGCGTACCTTTCACCAATCCTACTGAGTATAGGACCAATCTCGTAAGCTGTATCCACCAAGTTAGCATCCTTCCGTTGGGTCATATCTCAAAGGAAGACAGTGTTTGATCATCTCTGCATCACAAAGTTTCAATATGCATGTCTGATGAGGTTAGTATGCAACCACACGAGGCATCATAACAAATAAATCGCCATCCTAAAGCCGCATGACCTATACGCCGAAACCAAATGAGATGCAACAAAGAATTCCACGATCGGCTCGCGTTACATCTTCCTTAGTAAAAAAACTTGTAAAGGATCGCCAATTGGTTAATTAGGCCAACCGTATTCCTTCACAATTATAGGCACCAAGAAATGATAAACACTCATCGAACCACAAATTCGACATGGACTGACATAACCCATGCAGACACTGAAAGCAAGACAAGGCTAGATACTAGAGCTTTCAGTTCCCTTTTAGGAACCTAGGCTCTGATACCAAAGACTGTAGCGCCCCTTTCCGTAGGAGGAGAAAGGACACCACATCCGCACCAAGACGAACTCCTAAACAAGGTAAATGTACCCCATTCAAAAATTCATCCCGGCGAACGGGAAGCACTCGATCAAAACTCCGGCAACACCAATACGACGCCCTAACAACAACAGCAACAATCAGAGAAATGTGGAAGCGAATACAGAATAACAAATCAATTCGTAAAAGCCATCCATGGCAACGGTAATCATAACAACAGTTCTAAAATAAATATCCAATCAATGCCTTTCATGGCTCAACTAACTATCCCACATCAGGGACACATAAGTACAGAAGGTAAATAAATTAAATCATAATATTAAATACAATAATTCAAATCAATTCAGAAAGTAAAGACTCGACTGTTGTTGGGACACTGACAAGACAAGAGACAAGAGCCGACCTAGACCTGCTGCTGACTAACAAGATAGGTGACACCGCCACCTGTCTACCTGAAGCAAGAACCAAAATAGAAGGGGTAAGTATAAAGGATACTCAGAATGGGGGGTATACAATATAGGTATTGATCACAGTTCGTCATTTATCGTTTAAAACCAAAAAGGGGTGAATGTTACTCGTTTTCATAAAGATACAAACCATAATATAACTTGTAAAACTATAACGCAAAACAACATTCAGGTTCGGCTTTATTTGAAAACACAAAAGGTTGACGAACCGGATCCTTTGAAAACATTTGCACATAAGGTAAAGCCGATCAATTGAAAGAATATTAGTTGAGTTACGAGGCCGTTACTAGTTCGAAAGGCATGATATAAACAAGTTGGAAATGATAAGTAAACACGGCTCGTAATTCAACTAACTAGTTTGAACAATAAAGAAGGCATAAGTTGGGCAAGTTTGAGCTACGCTTCCGGATTTTATATATATATATAGGGAAAATACATATGCTACATGAAGAAAACCGGAATGTGCTTCGACTTGTAACGAATGCAAAAAATCAATTAGACAAGTAAATAATGCAATAAGTCATGCAATAATGTGTCCCAGCGAGAACGGGCCCTGTCCTTATAACTCCCAACCATGAAAATCATGAAAACATGTAGTCAAGTACTCCACCACCAAAAGTCATGCAGTCAGTAATTTAAGGAGACGCGATTAGCACCACCGTACAGTGAATTAAGGAGACGCGGTCAGCACCACCGTTTGCATCAACTTAGACTAGTCAACCTCCTAACCAGTAACACGCATAGAAGTATACATCGGGATTTGCCCTAGACGCTCGTCTCAAGGCTCACCTCCTGTAAACTCCGGGCCCAAAGTCATGATTCACTCCAGGGCTTGCTTTTGAAATCAATAACAGTTTGGGTGGCCAAAGGGGCCGTTCGAAAAGATGATGCAAGCAGTTATGTATGAATGGACAAAAGGGCCTTTGAGACAATTTGGTGTAACGATCTAGGAAATACTCATAAGTGCCATAAGCTTCGGGAGCATGCTGACGCATGTCCCTAACGACATTACTTATAAGTACCTCTAAGATCAAATGGTTACTTTTAAAACAAATCAGTTACTTGTCTCCAGTTGAAAACATTTTAAATCATTTTGGTTTTTCTATCAAAAGGTTTGACTAAGCCCAAAAGGAAATAGTAAATGCAGGAAGAACAAGCAATAAGAAAGGCGGGATAATAAGTTATTTCGTATACCTATATATATCTATGATCTTGGCCCAGGTGAAATCATTTTAAACCCTTACCTGTAGCTCGACAAACGAAAAAAGCAAGCAAGCAACAGATATGATTCTCCCTCAGAGATCTCACCTGAAAACACGGGGCTTAGAGGATGAATGACTGACACGAACAAGAAAACAGACACTGACGCTCGGCTATCAAAATACAAGCATGCTTAAGGACATTCATTCAACATTTAAACATAAGAAAGCAAGTACGGGCAATATGGTTAATTTATATCCAAAAGCATGCAATAATTAAATAAACGAGAAACACTAAATTAATTACAAGATATCTAAACATATAAGCTTAGCAGGGTAAGCTTCTAATTCAACACCAACAAGTATATTTCATTTAAAACAATAATTTGAAATACAACTTCACAACATATAGCTTTTCTCAAAAGCTCAAAACATATCTCTAGCCTATGATCGATCCTATCTCTAGCCTAATCGAACCGAAACCCATCCGTTCGACTACACAATCATACAACAACAATATTCAACAATTAAAACAAGCTAGAGTACAATTAATTCATGCTCAAAAGCTAAAAGCTAGAAGTTATACCAAAAAGCTACAAAATTAACACAATAATACGAAAAATGCGACAAAAGACAAACGGCAAGTCGGATTCGAGTAATACCAGCGGCGTTGGAACAGTTGTGACAAGGAGAAAAATCTTCGTGAAGACTCTGTCACCGGAATCTGACTGGAACTGTAGCGCCGCCGCGTGCCGCTGCCGCGCCGCCACCGAACTTCCGTCGAAACACCTCCGATAGTCGAACCCTTATACAAAATTGATCCTCTCGATACACTGGTCACAACCATGGTGGTTTGCTGTCATGATTCCGCTTGTAACCACTGGAAACCACCACTCCCGCCGCCACTCAACGCCGCCGCCCCTTCAAGTCGCCATAACTCTATCGTCCGTGGTTTGATTAAAGTGAAACCACTGCCAACATGCTCCTCTCTTCATGGGCTTCAATTCTCAACCAACCCCAGGAATAGATGTCGCCGGATTCTTTAGATCGAAAAAGGTATGGTCGGACTGAAAATCGTCCATATCTGCGCCGTCGGTGGTCGGATGGCCGCGGGACCACCGCCATTGGCTGCGTCTCAAAAAATTAGTTCTGAACCGACTGGTCTCCGGCCTTGACGTCGCCTGAAAAGCTCCATCCAAAACCTTCCTCCGTCGTCGGGTATTTCTCATCCCAGCGCCGCTGTTGTTGCTCCGATGGCCTGGAAAATGGTACCATCGTGCTCCTCTCGTTGAGACGATCGATTTCCATATATCATTTGCTTGATTTGGTGAAGAAATGCAAAATCCCCAATTTTGGAGAAATTTCATTTTGGCCCCAAAACTCTCCAAAATTGCATCATATACCCTATCCTCGAAAAATGTGTAAATTGTGTAAAGTGTCGGAATTAGGCGTACTTAGTGTCAAAATGACCGAAATTAAATGCTTAACAAAGATTGAGGTTCGTTTTATTAAAATTCATGAGTTTACAAAAAGTTAATTTCGGGTTGGGCTAAAGTGTAAATAATTTTTGGCTAAAATGCAATTTTCTGTAAAATATGACTTAATGAATGATATTCAGGATTTCACGGAAATATTTGGAACCTGGATAAAATATGCATTATTAAAACATTGAACCCCAGTCCAATGTACACTGTTAAATTACTAAATTCAATTAAACGAGCTAAAATATAAATTTACGAAATTGACCCTAGTTAGTGGAAAAACAATGCAAATTAAATTCTAATTAATGCTTTGGGTTTTAAATACCAAATCGATCATTTATAAAAATCTTTAAATACAAGAGTTGGAAAACGTGCAATTATGAAAGACGTCAGGACCGTAAACGGTCCGAATTCGGATAAACACGCTAATGTTGAACTTGGAGATTGCGGGTCGTCACACTTCTCTTGCCTAACTCCTTCACAGTCCCTTTATAAAGAAACAAAAAACACAACAGATGTCACATTACAGTTATAGTAAAATTACAAATACACCACTGAAAAGTTCATATATGTTCATTAACCTCCTTCTGTGTGGCCTCATTGATTCATCTGCTTCCACTGGTCCATCTGCCCCCATTGGATCATCAGCTTCCTCTTGTGCTTCTGCCTAGGGTTCGTCTATGATCGGGCAGGTCCGCCTATTGTGGCCAAATTCACAACAGTGGCCACACTTCAATTTGGGCCCCTTTTTGCTGTATGCAGTTCCCAGAGTCTCACGTGGCCTCTGAATTTTTTCTTCTTTGGCCTTCCCGGGCGACGTGTGTATTTGGGAGGCAGGATTTGGTTCTAAATCATGTGGCCAAAACTCTGGATCAGGGATGGGACAAATTCCTAGTCTGTAGGTATCTGTAACTCTCTCGTTCCAGTGACACTCATCCACGGCATGCTCGGCATCCCTCTTGGCGTGATCGTAAGCTTTCATGCATGCCTGCATGGGATCCCTCTCAAGTCCCAGAGTTTTCAATCACATGTCTTGTCCGTTAGATTGATGATGTAGGACAGACGACCATCTTTCACTTCAAATAAATCATAATCCGCCTCTTTTATCTCCAACGGGACCGACTTTTCTCTGTACTCAATTCAGGATTGTCGTTGCCCGTTCACTTAAAAACCCATTCCATCGAATTGCTCTCCTATATTTTAAATGGTTCTTGTCCATAATGTTCTTTCTCAATCCATCTATCAACGAATACACCGGCTTCTCCCTCACAAGCTTAATCCAGGAACTGAAGGACTCTGCAATGTTGTTGGTCACGTGGTCATTCTTCAAACGCGTATCAAAGGCGAGTGTATTGATAGGCTCTTTCGGAACGGAGCCTTATGCCGTCTAGAGCCCTATCCTGTTGACTGGACTGTAGGATCTGGAAGCCCTCCAGAAGAGCCTTTTGATCATCAAATTTGGAAATTTAGCCCTGAAATTCGTGCAAATGTGCTTGGCACATTTCCGATTTATGGCGTGGGGCACAACATTACGGATTGCCTCAATAAGACCCTAAAAAACACATGAACAAACAGTATCAAATAACCAATATAATCATGTAAAAACCATCAAACTTATTAATAAGTTACAAATACTACCTTAGAGATTTGGTTACCTTCTGGCGGTCAGTCATGAATGTCCAGGGTCTGTCCTCCGGAAACCCTCCCAAGAAATGCTTGAGACAAGTCATGAAAAAGCCCCAGCTCTCAGTGTTTTCAGTCTCTACAATAGCGAAGGCTAGCGATACAATCCTCCGTTAGCATCGACACCAACAGCAAACAGGAGGATCCCACCAAAACACCCAAGTAAGTGGCACCCATCAAAGGCTAGCCACGGTTGGCATCCTTCCAAAAACCCACAAGCCAACGGCCTATACCCTACGAACATCCTCTTAAACCTAGGCACTCTCGGTATACTCCTCTCGTTCTCATCATACTCATCGGTATCACTGTCCCTTCTCTTAGCATAATCAAAATGCATATACGATCCCAGATTACTTCGGTAAACCATCTGCTGGTACTTGGGAAGCATGGCGAAGTAGTCTCTGTGCAGACCTACAGTCAGTTAGAGGAAATACGTTACGTCATATATCGGCTAGGAAATAAGACTATAGATTACTAAAGAAATAATATTACGAATACCACCCTTAGAGTTAATGAGATACCTTCAATCCAAGACATCGCCTTCTTCTTGGCCCGGTACAACTGCATGTACTCAGGCTTCACCCCAGCCTTTCAAGACCTTGTTGCTCGTATCGGGATCCTTCAATAAAGATTCCCTCAACTGTCTCACCATCCAATCCGAGGTTGCAGCTTTTTGCTGGCGGCTATTGACATGAGAACAATTGTGCTTAGGAATGCAGACTTTAATCTTGAAAGTCGTTCCGTCCCCAATGACGGAAGCATGCAGTCTCCAGGGACATCTGATCGCCGCACAATAGGCTCGCACACTTTTTGGCTCGTTCTTCTCCTTAATGCAGTGAAAGCCCTTCCTGATTATGTACTCCTCGAGATGTCGCCTGAAAGCGAATCTATCGATGAAATGCATGCCTGCCCGAAGCGTAAACTTTTCCTCGGGAACCTTGTCGTCGAGAACAACTGTGTTATCATCGACCTCCAGGGGATCGACCGGATAATCATCGTCGGAGCTATCATCAACTGGAACATTATCATCCGAACTGTAATCAGACAGCTCTTGCTCTAGAATGTTCTCATCCCCGCTCTGACGAGGAAGCTCCGTCCTCACCTGCCAGAAAATCTGAGTCCTCCCCATCCGGATCAATTTCATCCTCATCAACTTCCATTTCCTCCTCTTTAGTTTGTCCCTCATCAACTTCCATTTCTTCCTCATCTTCAGTTTCCACCTCAACCTCTGCCTCTACCTCGTCTTCCATTTCTTCCTCCTCTTCTGTTTGCACCTCCACATTTTCACATTGTTCTGCACCAAAATCGTTCATATCAGCCTCAATGTCCTCATCATCTTCACCCTCTGATGGGGTGAGATCACCGCTATCGTCTCCTTCATCACCTCCGGGATCATCACTGCCATCGGGGTCCCCAGCCCCAAATGAATTTCTAACAGGAGTGCTGAACTCCTGTGTAACCCCCTCACCATTTAAACCTTCCTCTGCCTTTGCCTCTGCCTCATCAACCTCGCTCTGAAAAAGAACCCTATTCACACATCTCCCAAAGGGTCTCTCCTATGTCAAGCCCTCCTCTGGTTCTTGGGTGTGTAGCTCCTCCTGCATTGGACTCTCTTCAAAAGTCCTCCCACCATCTCCATCAAGACCCTTCCCCTTAAAACCACTCTGGAAAGTTGCAGATGCACCATCAAAGTTCTAGGATAAGTTACAATTACCCCCCTCACCCTCACCAGCCTCCCCTTCATCAACTGCACAATCCTCAACAATAAAATCATCTTTGTTCATATCTTTTCCTGGCATATCTCCTCCACCTCCTTCAGCTGCTGCATTCTCCTCAAACACATATTCATCACGTATTCTCCTCAGAACTCGATCAATAATCTGATCGGTATCTTCTGTCACTTCTTCACTTTCGGTTTGAGTTTGTAAATTGACATTATCAGTTTGTGTTGCAGCTTATGCACCCCCACTTTCTTCTTCAATATCAGCTTCTGACCTCTCACTTTCCTTTCCTCTATCAGCCTCACAAGGGTTTTGTGATTCAGTTTCTGGCACGTGACTTTCTTTTCCTTCATCAGCTTCTAACCTCTCTCACTTTCCTTTCCTGTATCAGCCTCTTTTTCAGTTTGTGTTTTAGCTTGTGCCCCCTCACTATCTTTTTCTTCATTTTCAGCTACTGACCTCTCACTGTCCTTCTCTGTATCAGGTTCGGGTTCTGCTTCACTTTCACATTCTTCTTTAGGAATGGCTGTTCCTTTTTCTATTTCTTCTTCATCTTCATCTAGAACAATTAAGCCTTCAAGAACGGGTGGTGCACGTCTTTTAGGTGGTGCACGCAGAGCGTTGGCCTGAAAATATTCTTCCATAACAATCTCCATAATAGGATCCATCCCCTCCACATACACATCTATATATTTCAAATCACATAGCTCGGAGAACATTCTACGAATGTCCCTATGATGTGAAAGAGATCTTCTCTCTATTCTTCCACAAGGGTATTTAAACTGCCAATTGAAGAACCAGTGTTGACCTCTGTTTCCAGTGGCTTCCCGAATGAGCCTTGTAGTGTCCCTATCCAGGAGATCGATTGTGTAAGAGGGGGCATATACATCATAAATAAAATACTCTTCACCCTTATAATGCAACACGAGGTTGTAGAATGTTGGATCTACCTCAGGAAATATCTCAGGTATGACTCCATTCCATTCAGGTATATCATCAACCATATCTGTGTGTAATATCTGGACAACAAAAAACAATACATTACAAACAACCCCCTGATGTTTCAAACTCAGAACATTTACATACATCTGCTTCTCCATACATAACAAATACAACCCTGATGCAGAAACACCAACAGACTTCCACCCAGTTCATTTTTTTAACCCATTGGCCTGGTTTCAGTAGCAACACCACATGTAGACAACAATATTTTGTTTCAAACATAAAGATCACATTTTTAATCCTCAAAACCGAATCAAAAAAATAAGACACTGATATACCCATATTTCTCATCCCAAACACTTGCTTTATCTCAAATACAACCAATGTAGCCCAAAAACGCAGAACACATGATAAAATAGACAATAAAAATCAACTACCAGAAACCCATCATCATTCATCACTCACCAATAAGAACCCACAACAAAAAAAACAGAAACCCTAAACATTCAAAATCCAAAATAGCTTCATTCATCTGCGTCGTGCTCATAACTGACAAAGATAAAGTCAAAATAAACAGGAAAGGACATCAGGGTGTTGATGATCGTTCAAAAAATTTTAATAAAAACACCAAAAAAAAACCTAATACAAAACATTGAACTAAGTTTTACATTCTTCACAAAAACTCCCTGGGTAATGCACTGGACATAGAGGAAACCGAAAAAATCACAACAAAAGAAATAAATTCAGAAAAATCGTACCTTCAAATAACACCAAGATGATGGCCGAAACTACAACCCACTTGTGCGCCTTTCTTCGTACAGTTCGAAAATGCAAACAGCACCGAAAGAAAAATAAGAAGTCGGACCGTAAATATGGAAGAACACGATCGACTTTGAAAAAAATGAGATTTTCTCTATGAAGTGGTTGATTGACAAGGTGATATGAACGATGAGCACATAAAAAAGATAATATGATGATTGTAGGAGCAAGGGAAGAGTCAGTGATGTTGCCGCCCATTTCAGAGGGGCGAAAAAGTTATTTTTGTTGGGGGCAAAATAGTCTTTTCACACAAATAGGATATTTTAGACATTTCATTCAAAGGGTAAAATCGTCATTTGCTAGTGGGCTTCTCTTTTTTTGAAAGACTAAGGGTATTTTGGTAAATTCACTCATTCAGATATTATGGATTCTGGGTACAAGGGTATTTCGGTAATTGCAACAACATTTTTTTATTCTGAAATTCGAAGGGCATATTGGTCATTTTGCAGGTCCTAGGAATATTCTGGAAGCATAAGGGTATATAGTCTTTACCATTTTTATTCTATTTTTCATTTATTTTATTATTTTTTAAATTCTGGAATTTTATATTTTTTTTAATAGAATTTTCAAACCTGAAGGGTATTTCGAACATTACATATTTCTCCCATTTTTTCTTTTCCTTTTAAATGGAAAATCTGGAGGGTAAAAAAGTACATTTGCAGATTCCATTAGATTTAACGGAAACGTTAACGGAAAAAGTCAACCGATGGTGTATTTGTAATTTTTTTTAACTATTTGGACATCTCCTACACTTTCCGATAGTTCAGTGGTTTCTAGGTAATTGACCCTTCTTTAAAATATGACTTAATGAATAATATTTTGGATTTCATTGGAAATATTTGGAACCTCGATAAAATATGCATTATTAAAACATTGAACCCCAGTCCAATGTACACTATTAAATTACTAGATTAAATTAGACGAGCTAAAATATAAATTTACCGTATTAACCCTAGTTAATGACAAAATGATGCAAATCAATTTCTAATTAATGCCTTGGGTTTTTAAATGCCAAATCGATGATTTATAAAAAAATTTAAATGCAAGAGTTGGAAAATGTGCAAGTGTGAAAGACGTCGAGACCGTAAACGGTCCGAATTCCGGTAAATGCGCGAATCTTGAACTTGAAGATTGAGGGTCGTCACAATACTCCCTCCTTCAAAAGAATCTGTCCTTAGATTCTAGTTCTCACGCCAAACCATTCTCTGCCAAATTTCTCTTTGGCTTCGGTTTCAGAATTTCGACCTGTCCAACTCAAAACGTCTTCAGGACGCGAACAGACTCCTTTGATTCCTGAAAATCTGACATACATGCTCACTTCGGTACTCAATTCGACCAGCTTCCGAAGTGAGCATAGAGGAATGCACTGGACATAGAGGAAACCGAAAAAATCACAACAAAAGAAATAAATTCAGAAAAATCGTACCTTCAAATAGCACCAAGATGATGGCCGAAACTACAACCCACTTGTGCGTCTTTCTTCGTACAGTTCGAAAATGCAAACAGCACCGAAAGAAAAATAAGAAGTCGGACCGTAAATATGGAAGAACACGATCGACTTTGAAAAAAATGAGGTTTTCTCTATGAAGTGGTTGATTGACAAGGTGATATGAACGATGAGCACATAAAAAAGATAATATGATGATTGTAGGAGCAAGGGAAGAGTCAGTGATGTTGCCGCCCATTTCAGAGGGGCGAAAAAGTTATTTTTGTTGGGGGCAAAATAGTCTTTTCACACAAATAGGATATTTTAGACATTTCATTCAAAGGGTAAAATCGTCATTTGCTAGTGGGCTTCTCTTTTTTTAAAAGACTAAGGGTATTTTGGTAAATTCACTCATTCAGATATTATGGATTCTGGGTACAAGGGTATTTCGGTAATTGCAACAACATTTTTTTATTCTGAAATTCGAAGGGCATATTGGTCATTTTGCAGGTCCTATGAATATTCTGGAAGCATAAGGGTATTATAGTCTTTACCATTTTTATTCTATTTTTCATTTATTTTATTATTTTTTAAATTCTGGAATTTTATATTTTTTTTAATAGAATTTTCAAACCTGAAGGGTATTTCGGACATTACATATTTCTCCCATTTTTTCTTTTCCTTTTAAATGGAAAATCTGGAGGGTAAAACAGTACATTTGCAGATTCCATTAGATTTAACGGAAAAGTTAACGGAAAAAGTCAACCGATGGTGTATTTGTAATTTTTTTTAACTATTTGGACATCTCCTACACTTTCCGATAGTTCAGTGGTTTCTAGGTAATTGACCCTTCTTTAAAATATGACTTAATGAATAATATTTTGGATTTCATTGGAAATATTTTGAACCTCGATAAAATATGCATTATTAAAACATTGAACCCCAGTCCAATGTACACTATTAAATTACTAGATTAAATTAGACGAGCTAAAATATAAATTTACCGTATTAACCCTAGTTAATGACAAAATGATGCAAATCAATTTCTAATTAATGCCTTGGGTTTTTAAATGCCAAATCGATGATTTATAAAAAATTTTAAATGCAAGAGTTGGAAAATGTGCAAGTGTGAAAGACGTCGAGACCGTAAACGGTCCGAATTCCGGTAAATGCGCGAATCTTGAACTTGAAGATTGAGGGTCGTCACAATACTCCCTCCTTCAAAAGAATCTGTCCTTAGATTCTAGTTCTCACGCCAAACCATTCTCTGCCAAATTTCTCTTTGGCTTCGGTTTCAGAATTTCGACCTGTCCAACTCAAAACGTCTTCAGGACGCGAACAGACTCCTTTGATTCCTGAAAATCTGACATACATGCTCACTTCGGTACTCAATTCGACCAGCTTCCGAAGTGAGCATAGAGGAATGCACTGGACATAGAGGAAACCGAAAAAATCACAACAAAAGAAATAAATTCAGAAAAATCGTACCTTCAAATAACACAAAGATGATGGCCGAAACTACAACCCACTTGTGCGCCTTTCTTCGTACAGTTCGAAAATGCAAACAGCACCGAAAGAAAAATAAGAAGTCGGACCGTAAATATGGAAGAACACGATCGACTTTGAAAAAAATGAGGTTTTCTCTATGAAGTGGTTGATTGACAAGGTGATATGAACGATGAGCACATAAAAAAGATAATATGATGATTGTAGGAGCAAGGGAAGAGTCAGTGATGTTGCCGCCCATTTCAGAGGGGCGAAAAAGTTATTTTTGTTGGGGGCAAAATAGTCTTTTCACACAAATAGGATATTTTAGACATTTCATTCAAAGGGTAAAATCGTCATTTGCTAGTGGGCTTCTCTTTTTTTAAAAGACTAAGGGTATTTTGGTAAATTCACTCATTCAGATATTATGGATTCTGGGTAAAAGGGTATTTCGGTAATTGCAACAACATTTTTTTATTCTGAAATTCGAAGGGCATATTGGTCATTTTGCAGGTCCTAGGAATATTCTGGAAGCATAAGGGTATTATAGTCTTTACCATTTTTATTCTATTTTTCATTTATTTTATTATTTTTTAAATTCTGGAATTTTATATTTTTTTTAATAGAATTTTCAAACCTGAAGGGTATTTCGGACATTACATATTTCTCCCATTTTTTCTTTTCCTTTTAAATGGAAAATCTGGAGGGTAAAACAGTACATTTGCAGATTCCATTAGATTTAACGGAAAAGTTAACGGAAAAAGTCAACCGATGGTGTATTTGTAATTTTTTTTAACTATTTGGACGTCTCCTACACTTTCCGATAGTTCAGTGGTTTCTAGGTAATTGACCCTTCTTTAAAATATGACTTAATGAATAATATTTTGGATTTCATTGGAAATATTTGGAACCTCGATAAAATATGCATTATTAAAACATTGAACCCCAGTCCAATGTACACTATTAAATTACTAGATTAAATTAAACGAGCTAAAATATAAATTTACCGTATTAACCCTAGTTAATGACAAAATGATGCAAATCAATTTCTAATTAATGCCTTGGGTTTTTAAATGCCAAATCGATGATTTATAAAAAATTTTAAATGCAAGAGTTGGAAAATGTGCAAGTGTGAAAGACGTCGAGACCGTAAACGGTCCGAATTCCGGTAAATGCGCGAATCTTGAACTTGAAGATTGAGGGTCGTCACAATACTCCCTCCTTCAAAAGAATCTGTCCTTAGATTCTAGTTCTCACGCCAAACCATTCTCTGCCAAATTTCTCTTTGGCTTCGGTTTCAGAATTTCGACCTGTCCAACTCAAAACGTCTTCAGGACGCGAACAGACTCCTTTGATTCCTGAAAATCTGACATACATGCTCACTTCGGTACTCAATTCGACCAGCTTCCGAAGTGTTCTCCTTCCAGGTCGATCTGATAAAGTCGACGCTAACCAGATCCGCATATCGAACTCGCAACATAATCGCTCCTAGTCGACTAAGAACTCCTTGTCCTTAGCACTTTCTAATAGCGCATAACGAGGCTATCGAATTATGCGCTATCCACACAAAGATCATATAAAGCATAAACAACTAATCATTCATTCAACGCAAGTAAGAATTAAAAGGCAGTTAAAGCATGTAAGTCACACGAAATATTTAACAAATATTTAATGCAATTAAACATACAAGCTCATCCGATCTCTAATGTGGTTTGAATTTCTCAAAATCCGTGATGACTCTATCTGATCAGAAGTTGAATCCTTCAAGGTTTCTGATCCCTGAACTCTATCCCAGCTCGATGTCTGACTCGGATCGAACTTCTTTACCCATTCTTCATTTCACCATTCGGTTGCTCGATGTTTCGTTTCCCTCAGAAGTTTTCACTGGTGACATCTGTTGGTCCCTGACATATTTTCCTTTACTATCTCGAAGTCCGGTTCCACACTGTCTTCATTTCTACTGTCACCTCTGGTTCCATTATACCCTGTCTGAAAGTAGTCTACGTAACTCATCGGATAGTATCTCTAGAGGGGTGAGATACTGATCATATTCCAAAGCTCGGTCGACCTCGGTAGTGACTCTATCTGTGAGAAACCTTCCACTAATATGGTTCTCTGATTAGTCCCGAGATGTTCCCATGCTCCGTCATCGAAAATGGAACATTTGTATTGCGATCCCGATCTTCAAACTCAAATAATTCTTCATCTTCTGAGCCTGTTTCGGAATCTGAGATCACGCTACCATTTGTCGCCCTGTTCAAGGTAGCTGCTGTCAACTGGCCTTACCTTAATGGTACTAGAATTGGTAACCATCATCCTCTAATAATTTCCATTTCTCTGTCCCCGTACTACAATTAGTACCTCTGAGTTGATTGTGGTCACCGAGAAAGTAAAGTTCGAAAGGTCGAACAATGCATCTGTAGCACTCTGCTGATCCCAGTGTTCTTCATGTCTGATAGTGTCTTGGTCTGATTCCGACGCACAGTAGATTCAATCTCCGTGAGTTCTGTTCCGTCGTCGTTTTTGAAGATGGCACATCAAAACAACCTGTCTCGACCCTCGGTTGATCCTGAAGATACTCTGAAACTGGCTAAAGCATAAGGTTCCCTTTGTTGTAGTACAGTCGGAACTCATCACTCTCGTAGCTTGTCAACACCCGAATACGACCCTGTCCTATTGTGTCATTCTGTAACGACCCAGAAATTCGAGAATCATTGTGAGTATTTTCCCGCGTTAATTATCTTTCTTAACCCTAAGTTCTCGTAATATGTGAATTATTATATATTACTTTCGTATACGACCCAATGTGATAATATTATTTGCGTATTTAAATTTCTTGTCTAAATTTCGTTTGTTTAATATTAAATAGATATATTTGACCAACGTACATTTAATTGGACTTACCAAACTACCCTTCGTATTTTCTGATATTTCGAAATATTTGATAAAAGTCTCGAAAACCCTCATCGGAACCATATTCGATATAGAGAGAGTGAGAGAAGAAGAAAAAGGAGGATTTTTCCCCCGAAGCCCTAATCAATCGTGCCGAGCTCGTTTCTCCGTGGAATTTCGCGCCGATCGAACCTAAACGATCCTCTCAGCGATACCTTTCTCTAGGCACCAATTTCCCCAATTTCTTTCACGAATTTACGCGGTTTTGAGGATTAATTATCATTTTAGGATTTTTAGGTTAAATGCTTAGATCGAACCCGTTTCTTGATCATTTCGTGAAATTATTGGATGTAAATGTTTATTAGATGATGATTGTTGATTGCTACGATTGTTGGGTGTTGATTTGCGCTCTAAATATATTTTTTATGATTTTTGGTTCGAGTTTTCGTGAAATCGCGTAACTTCTGCTGTGTGCTGTTAAACCGCACGGGCTAACGCACGGTCTTGAGCAAGACCGTGCAGGAGCCCGTGCGCACCTCTTTATGCCTGCACGGGCTCAAGCCCGTGCACCTAAACTGTGCATTTGGCCGTGTGTGTGTGCACGGTCTTGACACCGTGTTCAAGACCGTGCACAAGCCGGTGTTAAACACTTAGAAAATTTTCTAGCCTTTTTCAAATGTTGCTCTCGGCAAGTGAGTCTCCGGGTCAACATTTTCGGTTGACTTTTCGCATACGGACTCCAAAAATTATACCGTTTTCACCTATAGAACCCTTATAACTTGTAGATTAATATTTTGAAATGTTTATTTAATTTCGCCCTCGTTCGGGCTGTGAATAGTGTAATTTTAAGTATGTGCATATTTGACAACTTGTCGGAATTTCGTGAAATTTACATGATAGCTTCCTTACATACTATAATTGGCATATGCATGATTTTAAACATGTTTGGTTAGCCATTCGTCAAATAATTGCTTATTTGCGCTTTTATAGTCATTATTAATTTGTCTAGGTCTTATCTTGTTTACAGATCAGTCGGGAGTCGGTGACCAGTGAGTCTAGCTGCTAGGCTTCCTATTTTTGAGACCAGGTGAGGATTTAAATCGTTTTAAACTGGCTTGAACATATATGTCTATGTATACTTGCGAAACCCCTTAATCCTATATTATTGTATTACATATTTCGAGCTTATACATTTATGTTTTATCCTAAAATCCTTTGATATCAAAATTATATAATAGTAACCTAAATCGATTTGTTTTCAAAAAGGGCAAGAAAACTCTTTCCTTTACGTGACGGTTTGACTTAGGATTTACCCCCTTCGTCGTCACCACTTGCCCAATTGCCCGTTTGGCATTAAAAAGATCTTTCTTGAAAAGCGAGCAAAGTATTGTTCTTTCAATGGGCCCGGGATGGTATCCGGAGGTTGCATCTGGGGACGAGCGTCCAGGGTGTAATCCGAGGTGCTTCTCCCAAAGTTGATATCCACGGTTGGGAGCGATGGTGGATGTTGCATTGGTTGCACATTTTCCTTAAATTCACAATAGTCGAGCTTTGGGTTGCTCCTTGGCTTGACACCGGCGATGGAGCTTTTTATCATGTATTGTGGAGAAATAAGGAGGAACAGGCCCACTCTCGCGGGGATATTTATTTATTGTTTTATATTGTTATTGTTTTATTGCTTTATTGAATATCCAAGTCGAAGCACATTCTGGTTTCTTCCTTATTGCATATGTACTTTCTATAAAACCCGGAAGCGTGACTCGACTTGTTCCAACATCTTCACTGAGTATTTTTGACTCACCCTCTTTCTTTGGTTCTTGTCTCAGGTAGATTGAGAGACCGACATGTCTCACGTGTCGGATGGGCAACAGTGCATAGATAGGTCTTTTTGGTTTTGCCGAGTCTATTATGTTGTCATTAACTCTCTAGATAGTGGTCCTTTTGTCCAGGCTTGTAGATAATTATTGATCCCCATCCCTTGATGATTATTTAAATGTTGCCCCTGAATGGGCTTTGTTATAAATTAGTTGAATTGGCCCCGGAGTGGCATTTATGTTATTATGATTTAAATTGCTTCCGTTGTTTCTTCTGAGTTGTTTAGATGTTTTAAATTTGGGAATCCGTTGTTGCCAAGTGTCGGGATTGACCCGTTAGCTTGTATGGGTTCTCGGGTTGAGGCGCCGTTCTCGGCTTGGGAATCCGTGCAGGTTCGGGGGCTGTAGAGCGGGGCGCTACACATTCTGTCTGTCAAGTCTGTTTGTTGTCCTTGCTTACCCACATTTACGGATGGAGCTTATAGGTTAAAGCGGTACCAACGCTAAAACCCGTAGAGAACTCACACAAAGTAAAAGGATAACACGTAATAGCACAACACATTTAAGACAAGTTACAAGCGATGTTCAAATGTAGTGCCTATTATGAGTTGCGTACCTTTCACCAATTCTACTGAGTATAGGACCAATCTCGTAAGCTGTATCCACCAAGTTAACTGCTTGCATCATTTTTCGAATGGCCCTTTTGGCCACCCAAACTGTTCTTGTTTTCAAAAGCGAGCCATGGACTGAATCATGACTTGGGCCCGAAGTATACAGGAGGTGAGCCTGGAGACGAGCGTCTAGGGCAAATCCCGTTGTATGCTTCTATGCATGTTGACTTAGGCTGGTTAGGAGATTGACTAGTCTAAGTTGATGCGAACGGTGGTGCTAACCTCTCCTTAAATTCTGATTGGATCATGACTTTCGGTGGTGGAGTACTTGACTACGTGTTTACATGATTTTCATGGTTGGGAGTTATAAGGAGAGGGCCCATTCTCGCCGGGACATATTATTGCATGACTTATTGCATATTATTGCTTTCGTTACAAGTCGAAGCATATTCCGATTTTCTTCATTTAGCATATGTATTTCCCTATATATATATAAAACCCGGAAGCATGGCTCGAACTTGCCCAACTTAAGCCTTCTTTATTGTTCAAACTACTTAGTTGAATTACGAGCCGTATTTACTTATCATTTCCTATCAAAACATCCTCGTGACTCAACTAACATCCTATCAAAACTATCGACTTGACCTTATGTGCAAATGTTTTCAAAGGATCCGGTTCGTCAACCTTTTGTGTTTTCAAATAAAGCCGAACCCGAATGTTGCTTTGTATTACAGTTTTACAACTTATATTATTGTTTGTATCTTTATCAAAACGATCAACATTCACCCCTTTTTGGTTTAAAAGATAAACGACGAACTGCGATCAATACCTATATTGTATTACCCCCCTTACTGAGTATCCTTTATACTCACCCCTTCTATTTTGGTTCTTGCTTCAGGTAGACAGGTGGCGGTGTCACCTATCTTGTCAGTCGGCAGCAGCAGGTCTAGTTCGGATCTTGCTTATAGTCTTGTCAGTGTCTCAACAATAGTCAAGTCTTTACTTTCTGATTTGGTTTGATTTATTGTATTTAATATTATGATTTACTTTCTGTACTTACGTGCCCTAATGTGGGATAGTTAGTTGAGCCATGGACGGCATTGAATGAATAATTGTTTCAGATTCGCTTTGTAAATTATGTTGCCATGGATGGCTTTTATGAATTGATCTGTCATTTATGAATTCGCTTCCGCATCTCTCTGATTGTTGCTGTTGTTGTTGGGGCGTCGTGTTGCTGTTGCCGGAGTTTGATTGATGCTTAGTTTTGGGAAAAGTACCTCGGGAAACACCCTGGACGCTCGTCCCCAAGTGAGACCCTCGAATACCCTCCCGGGCCCCATTAAAGAAAGTCCCTGATTTTGCTCGCATTTCGAGAAACATCATAAGTTGAAAGCCAAACGGGTATTTAGGCAAGTGTGTGACGACAAAGGGGGCAACCATGAGTTTCATACGTGTCGGGATGTGCTGACGGACTCCCCTAACGACTTCCCTCATAGACCCAACCAAAGTCAAAGTATCACGTTGAAAAGAGAGAGTTTTACTTGCCTCTTGAAAACACAGAGATTTAGACATAATTATAGGTACAAGTTGATATCAAAACGTTTTTCTATTAAAATCATGAAAATATAATCAAATATCGAATAGATATACAAGAACGAGAAACCAAATCAATATGACCGCGTAAGGGTAGTTCGCAATAAATAAAAGAAATCCTTACTCTAGTTGAAAGCATTTTAAAACCCTCACCTGGAAGCACGGGAACGACAAGACAACTCAAGCAATTCCTTAAAAGAACGGCCTGAAACTGATAGACGACAAACCAAATAAGACAAGACACGACACACGACTCTCAAGGACTACAACACATGAAAGACGAAATAATAATCATGTAGCAATTAAAATTACAAGTAAAATGCAATTAAATTCACTAACCAAAAGATACGAAATTAAAGATGCTAAACATGCTCAATTGAAATTCTAAGCGCACATTCATGCATAATATAATGTAAAGAAGCACTCATGCGATTTTCGGATCATTCGGACAACATTCAAAATTTGGGGAAAAAGTCCTAAACGAAAAAGGCTCGATTCAAGGCCCGAACGAGGTCGAAATTTGGAAAACTTTACGGAATATTCATCCTCGAATCATATGGAAGTTATAGGTGAAAACAGCTCGATTTTAGGGGGTCGGATGCAAAAAGTCAACTTTTATTTTTGGCCAATTGACCCCATTACCGTGAGCAATTAAGGAAAAGGGCTTGAAATTTCACTAAGGCATTCGCACGGCCTGACGCACAGTCTTGAGAGCACTCCCAAGACCGTGCAAGCTATAACAGGTGCGCACTGGCTTGCGCACTGGGGTGCGCAGGCCGGTGCAGGCTTAAAGTGGTGCGCATGATCTGGCGTGCGTAGGACCGTGTGGTTCTACTAACAGGTGCAGAAAATGCGATTTCAAGGTTTCTCACAAGGGTTTCATCTAAAAATCAACTAGGGTGGATTCTACAGCTAAAATCAACACATAAAATTCACACTCATGCATTATACACATTAATAGCTACCATTTAATCCGAACTACACTAAAAATGGTAAACTCTAACCTACAAACCCATCAAATTATCAAATATTCATACTTATCTAAATGTCAACAAAATGAAGGATTTAATGGATGAAATGAATTGGGGAAAGAAGGTTACCGGTAGAGAATCGAACGAGGATTGTATATTTGGTCTCGGAATCTTGATTGATCGAGCGACGGATTCGGGATGGGATTTCTTCTTCTCCTTCCTTCTTCTTCCTTTCTCCTTCCCTTCTCTCTTTCTCTCTCTCGATTTTGGGGGTGTGAGCAAGAGTGTGCAAGAGAGTGTGCACAAAGGGGTGTAAGTGTGTTCAAGATAGTGCAAGTGTGTCCAAGAGGGTGCAAGTGTGTTCAAAGGGGTGTGGGTTCGTTTTGAGATTAAAATAAATTTGAAGGGTAGAAAAGGTATTTATAGATGGTTAAGGGTTGGAGAATAAATTAGAATAAATTAAAATTAGCTAACGAAGCTAATCTTTTCATTTAAAATTCAACGAAGTGTCGAATAAATTATTCCGAAAATATATTCTGGAATTTTGGGTCGTTAAAATACACCCCCCTTCAAAAGAATCTGTCCTCAGATTCTCCTCTGAACCTCGGGGTTTGTTAAAGGGAGTATATTACGGAATTTAAAAGTTCGTCATACAAAATAGCGCAATTAACATATAAACAATTAATTAGAACGAGCAATAAACATTTAAATTCAAATAGGCAAATACCAAGTAGCTTATACATAATATTCCAAATAAAACAAATTACAATTAAAATGAAAGAAATAATGAGAATTAGAAAGTAAACGATACCGTCTAAGAATCGGATGCTCCAGAACTGGGCGGCATGCCAAGATGGCTCAGGTAGTTGGCAAGCTGCTCAAAGATGGACCTCTCAACGTCGGAAATCTGGTCCCGGAGCTCGGTGTGGTTGCGTCGGGCCTCCTGTCTGATCTCCCGAAGGTCGGTACGAACCTCCTGAAGGTCGGCCGACTGTTGGTTTAGCCGCTCGGTGGTCTGCTCAGTGAAGGATGTGAAGTGGTTTCCCCAAACCGTCCACCCGTCGGCCTCCCACTGGTTTCGGATCTCCGACTCCGATTTTTTGTACCAGGTCCACTGCTCCTCACTCAGTCTATCCCACTGTGAGGATCCAGCTTGGGGCTGTGTCGGGTAGTCGTCAAAACTCTGCTGGAAGTGAGCCTCGGCGGCTCTAGGAGGATCAGGCACATACGGGACCTGTTGAGGATCAAAGCCTCCTGTTTCGTATAGTTGTTCGAACATTTGCTCCACAATCTCTTGTTGGTCCTCCTCGGGATGACCTCCTGCTCGGGTATCCTCCTCGTCATCGTCGTCGCTTTCGGCGGCGGCTTCCTCTGCCATCATCAGAACATACCTACTATGACGGCCTTTAACCTTCTTGCACAGCTTCATCTGGGCAAACTGTTTGTAGGTAATGGTCGAGTCATCTCCCCCCGCTGGGGCCATTCGGTCCATACCGGTCAAGCCGGCACACTCAAGCATTGCGGTAATGTAGGACCTGATCTTAATTTCTCCCTTCGGGCGGGTGCCCACGTACTCCACGTATCAAAGAAAGAACATAATGTCGTTGACCTTCTCTCTTCGGACTGCGCAATCCAAAATATAAAGTTCATCCAAGTTGATAAAACCGTAGCTATACCCTCGAGCAAAAATGGTGCATGAGAGGAATCGGTGGAAAGTCCTCAAGGCGGGATTGATGAGGTCGGTTGCCTTTGACTTTCCTTACTTGAAGGACCTTCTAGAAGTGGAGACATTTCTCCACGCTTCGGCTTCGGACCATCCTACCTCTCGGCTCATCATCCCTCGAATGGGTAGTCCGAAATGTGTTGCCAATTGCCGAAGAGTAAGCTCATATTCTTCATTGAAAGCCCGGAATTCAATTTTAAATGGTAGCTCGGAGTTGTCTGGATGGGGAAATACTTGAAGTGTTGCAATGAATTCGTAGACGAGCCGTGGATATGAATTCCTCCTAATATCTAAAAATGTGGTCCAACCCACATCTTTAATATATCGGGCTATACCGTGGCTGAGTCCCAAACTTCCCAAGGCTTCTATATCGAGGAATTTGGTGGAGAGAACCGGGCGTTCATGCATTCGGCGAAAAACCTTGGCTTGAATGGAATTTGGAATTTCCACATCGAGAGGAAGTGGGGATGGAGGGTCATCTCGCCTCCTCCTTCGTCGAGAACCTTCGGCAGCCATGTGAGAAGGTTGTTTGAAGCTTGCTTGGTTGAATTTGGTGAAATTCTTCACTTGAGAATTTTGTCGAGCACTTGGCGGGCGTGTATTTTGAGCAGCGATTTGTGCACGATCGGTTCGGCGGATCGTCCCCAAAAACTAGCTAATGAAAATGCATAGTGAGAGCAATATACCTTCCAAAAATTATGAAGATCCGACGGCTGGATCGAAAGATATGGGCTTGCAAAGTGGAGAGGATGAAATTGGGAAAATTTTGGGGAAATTTTCTGTTGCTGGGCGAGAGAAAAATTGGGGTTGAAAGTTTCTGCAAGTTTCTGTTCGCGCATGGGTTTAAAAATAGAGAAAGGGACCTGCACGGCCTGACGCACGGGCGTGCATAGGACCGTGTGCAACGGTTTGGCAGGTTCAGCGGTTCAAACGCTGAACTGGTCTGCACGGTCTTGAGCTGGGCGCACCGGCTTGGCCAAGACCGTGCGTAGGGGCGTGGAAGCGCCCCTGAATCGAAATAAAAGCGCAAAAATTACTAAAATACCCCGGATTTAATCCGGAGTTCAACCAAACAACAAATACATTATAACACACAATTAATAAATAAAACACGAGAATTATGGATGGTATGAACATGCATGGTACCTTTTATTCCAAGAAACAAAGTCTGGCCCAGCCTTCCTTTTCCTTTATTCGGTGCCTTAGCTCGAGTCCTTTGATCCCGGTAGTTTCCTCGACTCCTTCAGTTGCTTTTGCCCTTGTTGGGGCAATGGTCAACGAGGTGGCTGGAGGCACCACAAATTAGGCACAGCCCAAGTCTTCTCCTACACACATCAGCGGTCTGATTCGGTGTCCGGTAGTGCGTGCAGAGAATGATACTTCCACTTGATCCGCTAGTCGTCGTCCCTTCACTATGAGTAAGGACAACCGCTGGAACTCCTGACTCATAGGGCTGGTTCTCCGAGGTAATCAGTCTGGCACCTCTAGCCCTCATTGCGAATTCTGCTTCGGTTCGTAGAGCTCAGCCGACAGCCTCTGCATAAGAACAGCAGCCGAGTTGTAACGCCCCAAATTTTTGGTAAGCTAAAGCCGGTAAGAATTCTTAAGATAACGGGACAAGTTTGGAAAACTCGACCGGGATATATGTGCTTATGTGATATTTGTGTGTTTTATATGAATTTTCGTAAATGCAATAATTTGTGAATTTAAATTATTCTATGTCAATGTGCGTTTAAAATGATGAGTTTTGACTATAATATTGACATATTTCATTAATATGTCCTATTTATGAAGTTTTGCGAAATTACGAAAATGCCCCTTCGATTTTTCATTTAAACCTCAGGTTTTCTTTTTATTCTCTTTTCCTTTCCTTTTTCTTAATTACACTTAGCCGTAAACATCAGCAGTAACGAGAAGAGAAAAAAGAAAGAATTTCTCCAAACTTTCAATTCGATCTTTCGAGTTCGTTTCTTAACCAAATTTCGATCCGTAAGAACCTATGCGACCCTTGTAACATTCTCTACAGGTATTATTCAGGTTCCATTCGATTCCATTGTCATTTGAGTATGTTTTGGATAAATTGTTTTGAAATTGGATTTTTCGGTAGTTTGATCGTTATACTCCGTAGTTTTCGATGATTCTTGATCCTATGTGTTTCCATTGTGATCTTTGATGTTTGTTGAAGTTTGTAGTGTGAAAATCTGATTGAAAATGAGATTTTGGTGAAGATTTGATGAAAATCCGCTGCTTCTGTGCGAAGTTCTTCGCGTTCTGCTGAAAATTCGCGAAAACATGGTGCACACGGCCTTGCAACAGGCCGTGTAGCAAGATCGTGCGCTATTTTCAACTCACACGGCCTAGCCTCAGGCCGTGTGTGTAGCCCGTGCGTGTTCCCAAAAATGCACACGGCCATGCACAAGGCCGTGCAAGAGGCCGTGTGTCCCAAATCTCAGTTCAAAAGTCTCTGGAAGTGAAAAATTGCAAATTCTACATTTTGTTTGATATTATTTTCAAAATCCGACTTCACCATTAAGTTCATAGTGCTTTAAAACTTAATAATCCATAGAGTTTGAATTTTTCCAATTTCCGTTTGATCGTGAAACGAACCGATTTCCGTTTACGGAATTATACGCTTTTCGCAATTCTTTTCCGATTGCTTCGAAACTTGAATGTATGCTTCTTTATAGTATTTTAAGCATATCTGTGAAACCTAATTGTGTTTAAGCATGATTTATAAGCTTGAAGTTTGATATTTCATTCGTTTCATTGAATAATCGTTCTAATTGCCCTTCTTTGATTTAATTAAGTGTTTATTGCATTACGATTAAGCCGTGCGTCGTATTGTCGTCATACATGGTTGTGTCGTATTTGGTTTCAGGTGGTAGTTCTGCTGGGCAGTAGTTGGTCTTCTTTCTTTTGCCCTTTTTGCAGGATTATCCAGGTGAGGTTTCTTTTCCGAATTCGGTTTTCTTATACGTATGAAAATATTCCATATAAACCCGAAGCCTGCGTTTTATGCTTTTATGTTTTCTTTCCCCAAACCTATATTATACGTAGTAGCTACTTGAAAATCATATTACTTTAATGAGTTTAAAGAAAAATGCTTTGATATCAAATTATTACATATTAACCCCTAGAAGGCTCTATTAGCTCGAAAGGGTTACAAACGAGTTTGAAATCAGTCCCTTTGACCGCATAAGCATTTGGAGTGCAAGGAATTATCTTGGCCTTTCGGCCTGGCCATTGAGCCACATTATACTATTGGGCCCGGACATTAGGGTATGGGGTGAAGCCGGATAGACGTTGGGTCTACAGTGGATCTCAATGCTCTGGTCTCCAAACTAATGGGAGCTCGGGGGTATGACCGGAGTGGCAACCCTTTTGAGTACCTACGCCGGACGGGATCTAGCCTATATCCCCAGCCGAAGATGTATTGGATATTTGTCCTTGCATATATGATTATATAGTAGCGGGCTAGCTACCTGACTACACAAGGAGAAATAAGGGAGGTTTACTTGATATTTCTGATATTGTGAAACAGGTGGTTGATGCTCGACTCGCCGAGTTTTTACTTTATTGTGAAATTATTCGATTCACCAATAATTGTGAAAACCTTTATTTTTCCTTTGCTTTCTTCTCATTTACAAACTGGTGAATCTTCCGATTGTTTCGATAATATATACGTATTACAACCCCCTCACTTAGTCCCTTTGACTAACCCCATCACTCTGTGGTTGTCTTTTCAGGTTTTGTTGCTAGGCGGATTCAGGTCGTGTCCTTGGAGTCATTTACTTTTGTTTAGGTGATTTCATTTCCGCCTATGTATCTGGATAAATACTTAAAACCCTAGAAGTTGTAGATGTAAATAATGTAAATTAGTTTGAAAGTTGATATGGTTGTTTTCAGTGGCCTTGGTGGGCTTTATAATTGTGTTTTGGATTATGGTTGTTCTAGCTCCCTGAGTGGGATAGGTTGTGTTAATTTGCTTCTGCTGTATTATTGTTCATTGTCCTATTATTTTCTAAAGCAGATCCGCCTGGTATTTATTTTCCGTTCGCCAGGTTGTAGTTCATAACCGGACCTTTAGTTCTTGTTATGGATTGTGACTTGGTGTGGGACGTTACATCGCACCGTATTTGAGGACGTGCCGTTACACGAGTCCTATGAGAATCTGACGGATTTCGGGTCTGAACCCGGATATAAATCTTGCGGCTCTGTTCCTTTGGTCCGGCTCCAAGTTGGGAGAATAGTTGGTCAGGTAGGCGAACCTAACCTCGTATTCGGTCACGCTCTCCCCTCCTTGGGCTATTTCTATATCTCCCATCGGATACGGGTACGAAGATCCTGGAGCAGTCTGGAGTGGTGGTAGTGGCGGGTCTGATCGGGCTTTCTTGCGTGGCATACCTATGTTTACAACTATTTGGCAAAATATGTGCATGTCTGGTAAGGAATGATGTCAACCAATTATAAACACATAAGGCATGCTCGACAGTCAACAAAACCCTATCGATACACAACTAAGACAAACCAAGCCACATAATGCACAACAAAGAGTTCCACGATCGACTCGCGTTACATCTTCCTTAGTACAAAAATTCATAAAAGATTGCCAGTTGGTTAATTAAGCCAACCGTAATCGTCTACAATTTTAAGCACCAAGATGAGACGAACACTCGTCAAAACACGGACTAACATAACTCAAAAGACACTAAAGACAAGACAAACGAGATACTAGAGCTTTCGGTTCCCTTTCAGGAACCTAGGCTCTGGTACCACTGACTGTAGCTCCCCTTTCCGTAGGAGGAGAAAGGACACCACATCCGCACCGAGATGAACTCCCAAACGAGGTAGGTGTACCCCATTTAAAAATCCATCCCGGCGAACGGCAAGCACTCAATCTATATCAATAACAACAACCAACAGAAATAACAGAGTGCGGAAGCTTAAAATATATATCAATTAAACATTCAAAGCCGCACGGGGCATCAATTAACAAATATCAATATTCAACAATTCATCAACATCATCAAATCTCAATCATCAATATATCCATTTCTACTAAATAAAACAATTCAATTCAAATAAGTAAAGACAGACTGTTGTTGGACACTACAGACAATCACCAAAGGATATGAAAACCAAGACTCACGACCCGCTGTTGCCAACCAACATGAGAGGCGACAACGCCACCTGTCGATCTGAAGTAAGAATCAAAACAACGAGGGGTGAGTACAAATGATACTCAGTGAAGGTAAAGAAGGAACAAGTACGAGCCACGCTTCTGGGTTTTATATATATATAAGAAAATACATTTGCAGAATTGAGGAAAATCCGGAATGTGCTTCGACTTGCATAACAACAATTAATAAGTAGTAACAATAAAGCATAAATAGAAGCAAGTAATATCCCAGCGAGAATGGGCCTGTTCCTCCTTATAACCCCTTCATGTCATTATAAAAATCCATCTCCGGTGTCTGACCCCATAGTGCGACCATGGGCGACGAATTGAATTTTAGGAAAACGTGCAACGAATGCAACGTCCACCATCGCTCCTAACCGTGGCTATCAACTCCTGACGGGCCACGATTGATGCTTCGTTTTGGGAAAAGTACCTCGGGAAACACCCTGGACGCTCGTCCCCAAGGGAGACCCTCGAATACCTTCCCGGGCGCCATTAAAGAAAGTCCCTGATTTTGCTCGCATTTCGAGAAACATTATAAGTTGAAAGCCAAACGGGCATTTAGGCAAGTGTGTGACGACAAAGGGGGCAACCATGAGTTTCATACGTGTTGGGATGTGCGTCAACTCCCCTAACGACTTCCCTCATAGACCCAACCAAAGTCAAAGTATCACGTTGAAAAGAGAGAGTTTTACTTGCCTCTTGAAAACAAAAAGATTTAGACATAATTATAGGTATAAGTTGATATCAAAACGTTTCTCTACTAAAATCATGAAAATATAATCAAATATCTAATAGATATACAAGAACGAGAAACCAAATCAATATGAGCACGTAAGGGTAGTTCGCAATAAATAAAAGAAATCCTTACTCCAGTTGAAAGCATTTTAAAACCCTCACCTGGAAGCACGGGAACGACAAGACAACTCAAGTAATTCCTTAAAAGAACGGCCTGAAACTGACAGACAACAAACCAAATAAGACAAGACACGACGCACGACTCTCAAGGACTACAACACATGAAAGACCAAATAATAATCATGTAGCAATTAAAATTACAAGTAAAATGCAATTAAATTCATTAAACGAAAGATACGAAATTAAAGATGCTAAACATGCTCAATTGAAATTCTAAGCGCACATTCAGCATAATATAATGTAAAGAAGCACTCATGCGATTTTCGGATCATTCGGACAACATTCAAAAATTGGGGAAAAAGTCCTAAACGAAAAAGGCTTGATTCAAGGCCCGAACGAGGTCGGAATTTGGAAAACTTTATGGAATATTCATCCTTGAATCATATGGAAGCTATAGATGAAAACAGCTCGATTTTAGGGGGTCGTATGCAAAAAGTCAACTTTTATTTTTGGCCAATTGATCCCATTACCGTGAGCAACTAAGGAAAAAGGCTGAAAATTTCACTAAGGCATTCGCATGGGCTAACGCACGGTCTTGAGAGCACTCCCAAGACCGTGCAAGCTATAACGGGTGCTGTAACGCCCCGCTATTTTATAGCGCTTCGGTATGTTTACCGACTAATTGCTCTTGTTTGCATTGTTTGCGATTATGTAAATCATGTGACTTATATGATTTAATATATGAATAATAAGATGATTTCATAAGAATTTTCATATTTGAATTATTTTATACCATTCTTATATTTGAATTACTTCACACTATGTTTATATTTGAATGGTTGTATTTGAAATTTTATGAAAATTATGTCATCATAATTGAATTACATGATATTATATTGGAAATATATGCAATATATATATGCAAACATATATAAATATATGTATATATATATATATAAATATCTCTACATAGTTGCATGTTAATTTTGACTTTTCAAACAAATATCTTTATTTATTTAATTATCTCATTTATTCTCATAATTTCTACACTATTCTAAAACAAGCAACAACTCTCTCTTTCTCTCATCTTCAACCTCTCTCTCTCTCGGCCCCTTGCTCTCTCTCCCAACCGCCATTGTCATCCCCTCTAAAGCACCAAAAATTATCTTCTTTCTTGCTACAAAAAGGTGCTACATCATCCAAGGAACAAACTTCTACTTGCTATTTGTGCAAACAAGCTTGTATTTCTTCTTTCTCTTCCATTTCTTCCTTCAAGGTAAGTTTGGAATTCTCTCAATTCTTTGGTGGTTATGGTTTTATATGTTAAGGAAGTGAAGAAGCATGCTAGAATGAATGATGGATGAGCTTGGTTTGGTTGTTGGTTGCATGTAGCATCACTTGAGATTTTTCTATTAATTTTGATCAATTTGCAATATTGGCTTAATGATCTTAGATGCTTAAATGGTTAGGGAATTCATGTTAGTTCATGATATTAAGCAAATTGGTGAAGTTTTATGGAGTTTGGGATTGAAAACACAAAGTTGTGCATGAAAGGGGGGTTGGCGGCACAAAATTCTCAAAAATGGGATTTTTGCTTCGAGCTTCGTTTTTCGATTCTTTTACCACCAAAAATCTTATAATATTCTAACTAAGAGGTGCCGAAAGTTTCGGATTAATCGGAGTTGTTTTGCTATGAAAAGTATTAAACGAGGGGTGGTTTGTGTAATATGTACAAAACCTTTGAATTTTATTTCCCAAGCTTCCATATTACTTGTATGCCTATTTTAGCTCAATATCATGTGTATTTGATTGTGTTTAAATGTGTTTGAACGAGCTTAATTGTGTTTAAGTGCATTTATACATAATATGTTATTTTGAGCATAAAATGCATTTCATAGCCGTGCGTCTTATTTGGTTGGTTTGTCGAGTCGTGTCTTACCTCGAGGCCTGTGTATTACAGGTGGGACCTCGCGGAGCTGATTTTTGAGTCCTCGAGTTATCTTTTTGCTAAGCCTACAGGTGAGGATGTAAAATGGTTTTTAACTGAAGTGTGAACAAATATTGCGAAAACATATCCCCTTTAATATTTCAATTATATGTTTTGCCAATATTTGTAACAAAAGGTTTTAATATCAAATGAGATATATGTATCTTTGTTAAAGTGGTTTCAAAACAGAGACAAGGGAACTATTTTGATTTGAACAGTAACATTTGGTCTCGGGACTTGCTCGTATGCCTCGAGTTATAGGCAACGTGTTGAGAAACCCTAGACGGTTACATACCTTGTCTCAAAAGACCCTTTGGTCCATTCAAATGTTTTAAAAGCAAGATCATATACATTTAACACCATTGAGGACGCTCATGGGTGTATTTGGGCCCTGGATTATGTGAGAGGCGAATACCCGGAGACGTGCGTCTAGGGTTGAAGCCGGGTTCATAATCCACCGATTATAAACAGGTTTAACTAGTAATCTGATATATAATCAAAGGGTATTATTCATGGCTGGTCGGAGGTAGTCTAGCCTGAATAATACTTACACCGGCGCCATTAGTCGGGTATGGCGAAATCTCGGGTTGCTCCTTGATAAGCCAAACGGTGTTATGGGATTTCATTATATTTGATATGTTGTTGGGAGTTATAAGGAGATGGCCCGTTCTCGCCGGGAATAAAAATATTTCGAAAATGTTTTAATTAATATTTAATTCACAAAGCTTAGCTGAATTGTAAAAGAGCATATCGTCACTAGATTTGCTTTTATCAACCTAAGCGTGGATTAAATATATGTTTTTATTATGTATACTCCCCTCCTCATTGAGTTCGTTTGACTCACATCCTCTTTAGGTTCATGCTTCAGGTGAGCAGTTCGAGTGGTTATTGGGTACTGGCAGCAGCAGTGTAGGCTTTCAGGTCTTTGGAGTCAGTCTATGTAGTTATTTTGTTATGACTGAACTCTTATTTATTTTGGCATGTTAACTTGAAAAGTAATGGAAGTTGGGATATGATGACATTTGGATATTTGAACTTGATGGGATTAGTTGATATATATATATATATATATATATATATATATATATATATATATATATATATATATATATATATATATATATGTTTGATATTTGCTTCCGTTGATGACCTGTTATTGATATTGTTGTTGTTGTTGATGTGGTATTGTTGTTGGGGAGTTGCTGTTGCCAGATTGTGGGAATCCCGTTGTCCGGGGAGGGTTTTCGAGTGGTGGTATTTAACTATCGCTCGGGGGCTCGTTTCGGTCCGGGGGTTGTGATGCTGGGGACGTCACAGGTGCGCACTGGCTTCCGCACCGGGGTTCGCAGGCCGGTGCAGGCTTAAAGTGGTGCGCACGGTCTGACGCACGGTCTTGCCAAGACCATGCGTAGGACCGTGTGGTTCTACTAACAGGTGCAGAAAAAGCAATTTCAAGGTTTCTCAAGAGGGTTTCGTCCTAAAATCAACTAGGGCGGATTCTACAGCTAAAATCAATACATAAAATTCACACTCATGAATTATAGACATTAATAGCTACCATTAAATCCGAACTACACTAAAAATGGTAAACTCTAACCTACAAACCCATCAAATTATCAAATATTCATACTTATCCAAATGTCAACAAAATGAAGGATTTAATGGATGAAATGAATTGGGGAAAGAAGGTTACCGGTAGAGAATCGAACGAGGATGGTATATTTGGTCTCGGAATCTCGATTGATCGAGCGACGGATTCGAGACGGGATTTCTTCTTCTCCTTCCTTCTTCCTTTCTCCTTCCCTTCTCTCTTTCTCTCTCTCGATTTTGGGGGTGTGAGCAAGAGTGTGCAAGAGAGTGTGCACAAGGGGGTGTAAGTGTGTTTAAGATAGTGCAAGTGTATCCAAGAGGATGCAAGTGTGTTCAAGGGGGTGTGGGTTCGTTTTGAGATTAAAATAAATTCGAAGGGTAGAAAAGGTATTTATAAATGGTTAAGGGTTGGAGAATAAATTAGAATAAATTAAAATTAGCTAACAAAGCTAATCTTTTCATTTAAAATTCAACGAAGTGTCGATTAATTATTTCGAATATATTCCGGAATTTTGGGTCGTTACAGTCGTAACAAAATCAAACCATTTGAATTACAACTTCACAACTTATGGCTTTTCCCAAAAGCTCTAAAGCTACAAGTTCATATTAATCCTATCTCTAGCCTAATCGAACCGAAACCCATCCGTTCGACTACACAAGCATATATCATCAACAATCAACAATTTACACAAGCTATAGTACAAATGATTCATGCCAAAACAATCCGAAAAGCCAAAAGCTAGAAGCCACAATCAAAAAGCTACCAATTAACAAAATTATACGAAAAATGTGATAAAAGATAAATGACAAGTCGGATTCGAGTAATACTAGTGTCCTTGGAACCGTTGCGATGAGGGAAACGATCTGTCCGAAGACTCCGTCACCGGATTCCCGCCAGAACAGTGCAAAAATCACCGGAAACCCCTGCCACCGCCGGACCGCCACCGGACCACCTCCGATGGTCGAACCCTTATACCAAAATGTTCCTCTCAAAGAGCCCGTCACTTCCCTCAAAACCGTTTCTCAATCGGATCATCCATCGGAATTTAATTCCACCCCGAAGCTCCAATGAACCCTAGAATCCAAGAATTGAAATTAACGAAAATCCACTCAATGAATTACGAAATTGACTTCGAATTTAGCTTACCCATTTCGAGAAGGTTGGGAATGGTGTACTGGTCGCCGGCGAGGGTCGCCGGAAAACCTCCGCCACCACAGCTCTGCCCTAGCTCCGCCGTGCCATCTTCCCGATGCCATAACTCCGTCGTCGGTGATTGGATAAAGGTGCCATTGGACTCCTCTTGTCCAGGGCTACCTTCGCCGGGTGGTGCGCCACCGTGGAGTCGCCGGAGATGGCAGATCAAAGAAACGGTTGCCGAACTGAAAATTGGCTATATCTCCTTCACCGGTTGTCGGATGGCCACGGGACCACCGCTGTTGGATTCCTCTCGAAAAATCTGTCCAGAACCGCCCTTGCCCACCTCCTGAAAGTTGTCGGAAAAGCCACGACCACCACCATCTCAGCCGCGGAACTTCCGAGCTCCACCGCACCACCATCGTCGTCCAAATGCCCGAAATAATGGTACCAATGTGTTCCTCTCGTCGAGACGATCGATTTCCATATATTATTTGCTCGATTTGGTGAAGGAATGATAAATCCCTATTTTGGAGAAGGAGAACTCTCGCGATCGTTCATCTGCTCTTGATGTTCTCTCATTTTTCATTTTGGACCCAAATCTCCCAATAATTGCATAATATACCCTATTCCTCGAAAAATGTGCAAATAGTATAAAGTGTCGGAATTAGGCGTACTTAGTGTCAAAATGACCGAAATTAAATTCTTAACAAAGATTGAGGTTCCTTTTATGAAAATTCATAAGTTTACAAAAAGTTAATGTCGGGTTGGGCTAAAGTGTAAATAGTTTTGTGCCAAAATATAATTTTCTTTAAAATATGACTTAATGAATAATATTTTGGATTTCCTGGAAATATTTGGAACCTCGATAAAATATGCATTATTAAAACATTGAACCCCAGTCCAATGTACACTGTTAAATTACTAGATTAAATTAAACGAGCCAAAATATAAATTTACCGAATTAACCCTAGTTAATGACAAAACGATGCAAATCAATTTCTAATTAATGCTTTGGGTTTTTAAATGTTAAATCGATGATTTATAAAAAAATTTAAATGCAAGAATTGGAAAACGTGCAAGTGTGAAAGACGTCGGGACCGTAAACAGTCCGAATTCCGGTAAACACGCTAATCTTGAACTTGGAGATTGCGGGTCGTCACATCCACGTTGATCACTCCTTATGAAGTTGTCTATGGGCAGAAACAACCTTTACACAAAACCTATCTACCCTTTGATTCTTCATTGGGTGCAGTAGATCGAAGTCTTCAACACAGAGAATCCACAATTCGTTTGTTAAAAGCTCAGTTTGTTGCGAGCTCAAGACCGCATGAAAGCTCAAGCTGACAAACATCGTTCTGAACGAGAATTCTGCATTGATGAGTATGTATATGTGAAGTTGCAGCCCTATAAACAGTTGTCACTGCGTACCCATTCATTTCATAAACTATCACCGCGTTATTTTGGTGCCTGTAGGGTGTTGGAAAGGATTGGTAAGGTAGCTTACAGACTGGAACTGCCTTCGGAAGCTAAAATACACTCAGTGTTCCATGTATCTCAGCTAAAGAAGCATCACGAACTCAACAAACAATGCCAAACTCGTTTATCTATATTTCACAATGCACACGGGCACCTTCTTTTATTTCCTGAAATTGTTCTTGACAGGCGCTTAATCAATCGCAATGGACGACCAACAACGCAGGTACTCATCAAATGGTTCAACGCACCAGAGGAGGATAGTTCGTGGGAAGATCTTTATCGCATCCAGCAACAATTTCCAGCTTTCAATGCTCTTAATCCTTGAGGACAAGGATTGTTTCAACAGGGGGTAATTGTTATGATCCAAATCGTAATTAGCAACTAACAAGAAGACGCGATTTACTTAAAGAAGCGCGGGACTTAAGCAAAGGCGCATCAGTTTTGTTTGGCATTGAAGAAGTGCTACAACTACTTTAAATCGTTCCACACCTTTTGTCATATTATTATTAGTTTTACGTTTTATCTTGTAATAGACGCATAGACCTTTTTTTTCACGTTTCTTCATCACGCAATTGCTGAGGCTGTGAGTTTGTTAGGATTGTTAGAGTATGGGTAGTATATATACCCCTACGTTTGTAATTGCTGCCCACATTTTGATGTACTTTGGCCATCTTGGCGAGTTTGAGTAATTTAATTGAGTCTAGTATTCTTCTTCTTTTGAGCTCTTGGAATTTGAGTGTGGGTTAGATCTTCGAAGTCAATTTCATAGCTGTGACTTCCAAGCTGATCCTTTCCTTCTCCCTATTTTGGATTTGGTCATAACATTCACTTGTCATGACCCTTAGGAGAACCACACCCCAAAAGCTACCTTGTAGGTTGGAGAGCCCAAAGGCCATATAAACCCCACATGGAATGCCTATTCATTCGATGTGGGACAAACTCTCACTAAGATCCTATACTTTTAGTGACAACCAAGAGGATCATTACATCTAAGGGCTTTTTTTATTCCCTCTTTCAATTTCATATTTTGATTTCTGAAAATGGTAAGTGTGGGGTTTTCTAATTTTTTTTATTTTTTATTTTTGGTGAAACCATGGGGTTTTCTAATGTTTGGTCATGTTTTGATTTTCCCTCCAGACCGTTTGGTTTAATCTGATGTGTAATACGTTTTTTTTTTTTTTTTTCTAAGGGCTTTTTTTATTCCCTCTTTCAATTTCATGTTTTGATTTTCTGAAAATGGTTAAGTGTGGGGTTTTCTAATCTTTGGTCATGTTTTGATTTTCCCTCCAGACCGTTTGGTTTAATCTGATGTGTAACACGTTTCTCTTTTTGCCAATTAAGCGACTCTCGCATGTAAATAAAGTCAACGTGCGAGTCACCTAACTTTTTCAAGCAAGAAACTCAAACTCGAGCAAAAATTGTCCCCACATGCAACTTTTTTGAGGTTAGGCGATATATTATCCCTTTCTTGAAACTTTGTCCAAAAAATCCCAATTTCCCAAAGTTTGATGGATGAAATCGCGAATCTTCCCTATAATTAAATTGGCAAAAAAAATTACACAACCTAGAAAACCAAGATAATTTTCAAACCATAGGCAAGAGCCAAGAATTTAACCAACTTTCTCATTAGCATGCCAGAGTATTTCGATATGGACTTCAGATCATTCAAGTGTAACATCAAAACATGGTATAAAACTAGTCTGACAAAATCTGAGATGAAAAGAATCAAGAAGCATTTGTTACATTTCATACATAACCTTGGAAACCTCTTGTAAGGCCTATTTGAAAAGTTCTGCATTCAGCCAGTCCCTACAAGAACGTTAAAAGTTTTAGCAATTAGTTTCAATATAATGAACCACAAAACAACTTTGTTTTTTTTTTTTTTTTTTTGAGGAGATAAAAGGAAAAAAAAAAAAAACTATTGCAATATACTGATAAGTAGAAGAATCTTACTTGCTGATGTCATTCAGGTGGTCATCAAAGTCGGCAATATCCTTCCATTTCTCAGTAGAGATGTAATCGAAAAGCACTGTATTTGCTGAAGGCTCCTTGAGAATAAGCTGGCTGCTTCCCTCTGATCCAATTAGCTTCCAACTACTAGATGCATCCTTGCTATAAAGCTGATCAACAGAGAGGACACAAATTCAATTTCAATAGCAGGGAGAGAGAGAGAGAGAGAGAGAGAGAGAGAGAGAGAGAGAGAGAGAGAGAGAGAGAGAGAGAGAGAGAGAGAGAGAGGTGTTTGGCGGAGCTTATAAGCACCCAAAAAGTGTGGCAAATTTTCTATCGAAGGAGCTGATAAGATGTTGAAATAAGATGTTAGGGGGGAGAGAGAGAGAGAGGCATTTGGCTGAGCTTATAAGCACCCAAAAAGTGTGGCAAATTTTCTATCAAAAGAGCTGATAAGATGTTGAAATAAGATTGTTAGGAGGTTATAAGCTCCTTTCAAATAAGTTGGGAAGTACCAACTTATTTTTAAGATTTCACACATCCCCCACCTTTTGAGCATATTAATCTACAATTGTCATTCCTAACATCTTATAAGCTCATAATCTTATTTTTATCCAAACACTTTACGATCTTATTTTATAAAATAAAATCTAACATCTTAGGGAGAATTACATTTGGGTACCCCGAAGTTTGGTGTATTTATAATTCTATCCACCTAGTTTGAGAAATTACCAGATGATTCCTGAGGTTCTCAATAAATATGTAAATATTCTAGAAATACCCCCACTTAGGATTTCAACCGGGTGTATTTTCGGGTATTTTTCGGAAACTTTGATGTAGTCAGATGTAATTCGCCCAATGTCTTATAAGCTCCAAAAACATCTTATAAGATATGAGAGCTCATAAGCATTAGGGTGTTTGGCTCTAAGCTTATAAGCTCTTTAAAATATCATATAAGATGTTGCCAAGTGTTTTGGTAAATTCTGTATGAAAGGAGCTCACAATTAAGCTCCTTCAAAGTAAGCAGAGGAACATCAACTTTCTGTTTTTTAAGATCTTAGCGCATTTCCCTATTTTCTGATTCTATTAATTACACAGTTACTACTACTGACATCTTACAAGCAAATGTACTAACTCTTTAAATCTTACTTTCAAAATAAGATGTCACATCTTTATAAACACCAAAAAAAATCTTACAAGATAGTGAGATCTTATAAGCACTTTTAGAATAGATAAGATAATCCAAACAACTTCTAAGAACCGTAACAATGATAAAACAATAACCAAAAGAAACACTGGTTATTGCTTGTCTTATGGATTGAATTCTTTAAGCATTTCTAAATTATCATCATGAATGGCTGAAGTATTATTGAATTGAAAGCTAGTTTTGGTAAAAGCTTAAAGTTTTTGCTCGATCTCCACGATTTACTAGCCAAAGCATCAACATAATAATCACAAGTGATATAGTATATTTATTACATTCCGATTAAGATTTGTAGCACAAATTACCTGCATCACTGGGCTTCGATCTTTGCTCTTAGGTAAAGACTCGAGCTTGTGATTATCCAACTGAAAATTCACAAATTTAAAGCATTAAGAAATGATCCAATAACTATATTATTTCGAGCTTGTAAGGAGTTGCGAAACCAATTTCAACCGGAAAAAAGGACGTACCAAAAGCAAGGCGGCCTGAGGGAAATACCGAGTTATGTGATCCCCAATATTCTTGGCAACACCGGAAACCTCGACATCATCGTACCTCTCATTGGCATGAAAATAGCCAACAATGCTCAATCCTTTTTCAACATAGTACTCCTCTATCTGTCAAATTTCCAATCTCGAATTATCAAAGTTCGACTCAGAAAGATTAATTTATTCAACAGAAAAAGCAAAAGATAGTTAAGTGTTCAGTATCGAGCGACTGACCATGATGAGCGCAATTTCAAGGGGAGGAAGGAGGCCGATCTGGGTGTGGAAGAGAGGTACGGATTCGACGATCTCAATGGCGGCTCCGCCGTCGGCTGGGCGGCCGAGAAGGACGGAGTTAACGGCGGAGGCCCGGTGCTTTAGGGCATGTAGGACCAGCTTTATGTAAGCATTCTGGTGGATCTGGTACCGCGATTCTCCGCCCATAACTCACTGAGTCCGAATTCAATACGGTTCAGTTTGGACGGCAATCTAAAGGCTGAATCAGTGAAGCGAGAGAGTTTCTTGTTTGCTATTCGGACACTGGATACCTGTGAATTGTGTCAAGTACTGGTTCCGGCACAGAGTCCCTTATTGCTCCGGTTTTCTCCAATTTCAATGAGAATCGCATTAACGTGTTGCCGATTTCTCACTTTCTCTCTTAGTGGGTTTTATTGGGACTCTGCCCGTTTTAGGAGTGTACAGTGTATTTTATTTTTATTTTTTTCAAAAACGAATAGGGGCAAACAAATCAGAAAAGAAACTACTCCTCTAAATAGAAAATTCACCCGGAGGATGCTCCCAAATGAAAGTCTAAATTCTTTAAGTAATTCGTACCCCATCTTAGCAAGTATATCTAAGTTCCACATCATATATAAGAACCGTCTGCAAGCAAGAATGATTCCTTCGAGAGGATGATCATGGATTACCGTATCATTTACCAATTTAAAGATAACTTCTAAGTCAACTTCTTCAATTCGAGGGAATCTTCGCTCCCAAGCCAATTTCAAACCTTCTCGTACAGTGTACCGCTTGACCCACATAACCCATTCGAAAATCACCTGTTTCTGAATTTTAATCAATTAAGCTGGAGATTCATTAGCCCAAGAGAAGACTCTATTTATTAATCTTACATCACCCGTACAATATAACAAAAGACTCAGAGCTAGTTTACTTATTTAGACTGAATAAACAATAGATTTAATTATGAATATATTAATAATTTATAACATAACTAATCTAGTGTTTATTTAATATGGTTGTGAGTAGACTAAGAGGGTGTTTGGCTAAGCTTATTTTAAAGAGCTTATAAGCTCTTCATCTTATAAGATGTTTTTTGAGCTTATAAGATTTTAAATCTTATTTTAAGAATAAGATCTAAAAGTGTTTTGATAAAAATAAAACCATGTGCTTATAAGATGTTAGTAATGACAATTATGTAATTAATATGGTCAAAATGTAAGGGAATGTATTAATATCTTAAAATAAGTTGGGATTTCTAATGTCACGACCCCGGGCTCGGATAGGAGAACCCCCTGCGGGCCCGTTGGACGCGAGCGTATAACCTTCCCCCCTACTGTGTATGTAACGCCCCGTATTTGGAATTTGGTTCCAAACATATATTTCCGATTCTTTTATTTAATTTCCGTTTTCGCCGTTGAATTCGTGAGAACATTTGGATCTAAACCCTATAATTTTCCCAAAATGATATTTTTAATCCCGGAAAGATTCCCGCGAGTCTATGATTATATTCTTATCCTAGTCAATTTTCCTGACCAGTCAACACTTCTGACAACAAGCAGTAATAATACGTACCAAGAAGGAGAAAGAAGGAAGCTTGCCACCTTTATCTTCAACCCTGATTTCTAATCTCGTTTCTCGGCCGATTCATGATCCGTAAACTCCTACGTGATCCTTGCATCATATTCTTCAGGTAGCTACCAAATTTCCCTTGATTTTGTCCCGTTTTGGTAGAATTGTATGAAGTTGATGAATAGTATATTATTTGTGAATTTTGTAGATTTATGTGTTTTACTTGATAGTTTCGTTTGATTCTCGTGTCCATGTGACGAGCATGATTGGTAGATTAACATATATGAATTTCATGGTGATTCATGGTTTAGTTCTTGAGTTATGAAGATGTATGTACGATTCAGGAGTTCTGCGCAAAGAAGTTCAAAATTCGTTGATCAGAGTAAGCTCACGGTAAGCAGTATACCGTGAGAGTGCAATCTCACGGTATGCAACAAACCGTGTGTTTTGACCTTGAGAATGCTAGCTCACGGTATGTCACAAACTGTGAGCCTCGTGTGTTTTGACCTTGAGAATGCTAGCTCACGGTATGTCACAAACTGTGAGCCTGTACCATGAGCCATACTGAGAATATTTTTCAGCATTTTCGTTTGTGAGGCTACGACATTTTGGTCAATTGCTATATATTAAAAGTTGACTTTTCAAATTTTATCTCGTTTTTGATATCCGATTTCATCAGTAGTTTCTATAAATTATGATATTTAATAATTCACAAAGTTTCAAATTTTCCAACCTCATTCGGTTGTGAATAGTAATTTTTTCGTTTAGGGCTTTTAAACCTATTTTCTTTAATTCGTCCGATTGATCCGAAACTTGCATGATTGCTTCGTTATAGCATCCTGAACATGAAGGTGAACTTTAATTTGTGTTTTAACATGTTTTACCTATTTAATTTTTAATGTTTCATTTTATTGTATTCAAATGCATTCATGTGAGTACTTCAATAGAAGTAGTGCTTTACGTGCTTTTAACTGCTTTAATTATTTCTCATAAGCCGTGTGTCATGTTAGTGTCTTACCTGGTATTGTCGGTTGTTAGTTTCAGGTGTTTCTTCTAGGAATATTTATACCGACGAGTCTATCTCTTCGAGCTTTCCAGGTGAGGGTTAAAACTGGTTTTCAACTAGAGTAAGAATCCTGTTACTTTGCGAAATAACTTATCTCTGTGCTTTCAATTATATGACTTTGTTTTTTAGCCTATCTCTTGTATAATATTAGATATTTAAGCGTATATATTTATGATGTTAATCAAACTGTTTTGATATCAAATTGTATACGTATGTATGCTTTATAAATATTTCCAACAAGAGACAAGGGAAAACCTATTTTGTTTTAAAAGGCGAACTTTGGTCTTTTGGCCCCGCAAATAACCTTGTCTCGAACTGCCCCTTTGGCCATCAAAATATAGTATAACGATTGCAAAAGTGAGACAATGATAACGATAACGATTGATAAAGTGGGCCCGGAGGTTATACGGAGGGTAAGACTCGGAGACGAGCGTCTAGAGTAATAAGATCCCAAAGTATAATTTCCAAATTGTAATTTCCAATGGGTGGTCTGTCGGTGGTTGGCAAGTCTTTCGTTGGGGAGATGGTGAACATAGCATGTGTTGAATTTCTGGGTAGCCTCGGAGTATGACAAATGGCGTAGGAGTATTTCTTAAATGTGGTGATATAAGGAGAGAAAAGGGCCCGTGCTCGTCGGGACAATAATGTAACGATCTTGTTTACTGCTTTAAAGTAATTTAGTTGAATTATAAGACTCGTCATTTATTCTATCGCTTGATTAAGTTAAAGTTATTGCAAATGCTAGTTAAACGAGCTTATAAGTCAACTAGATTATTATTTTAAAATATCGACTTGAATTATGTGCTAAAACCGATTTCAAAGGATCTGTTCGTCAATCTTTTAATGTTTTAAATAAGCCAAGCCAAGTGTTGCTTTGTTGTATAGTTTTATAACTTATATTAATTGTATTCTTCCCAAAAATGAGCAACATTCACAACTTTGGTTTCAAACAACGAATGACGAACTGTGATCAATATTTATATTATATAGCCCCTCGCTGAGTATCCTTTATACTCAACCTCGTGTTTTGATTCTTACTTCAGGTTTCTCAGGTTGACGGGTGGTAGTGTCACCTATCTGGTCATGGCAACAGCAGTCGCATCTTGTATAGGGTTTGTGGTAGTCTGTCTCTTGTCCGAAAACAGTCGGGTCTTGATGACGATTTCGTAATTTTACGCTTCTGTTATAGTTGAAAGAATTATGCTATTTATGTTGTCTCTATACTGTTGTAGTTGAGCCTCTAAAGGGCGTAGGATGAAATTGTTATTACTTGGGATTTACTACTTTATGTTGTTTATGTATATAATATGTTATATCATGCTTTATTGCTTCCGCACTCTGATTATCTGTTTAGCATTGTTGTTGTTGGACTAGTTGTTGTTGCCAGGTTATTTGATCGAGTGAGTGCCGGTTCGGTGGGATGGATTTTTGATAGGGCATTCTACATTGCTCGAGAGTCTATTTTAGCGTGGATGTGGTGTCCCTCTTCCCAGCCTTCGGGAGGGGCGCTACAGTGTGCAACCCTAAAGTTTGGAATTGAAACACGTGCTAAAAAGGGATATATGCTTAGTTGATTGTACATGAGAGTTAGATTAGAAACCCTTTCATTTCAAGTTGTTTTTCCTATGTAGGACAAACTCCCCAGGTCCTCACGGTATGTCACACGGCGTGTGACATCCTATGAGCCACACTTGCTCCAAATTTCTTTTTGGGGCGCTACATCTAACTTATTTTTAAGGAGCTTATAAGCTCCTAACATCTTATTTTAAGAGCTTATAAGCTCCTTTTAAAAAATATTTACCAAACACTTTGCAACATCTTATAAGCTCTTAAACATCTTATAAGATGTTTGAAAGAGCTAATAAGCTCAGCCAAACACCCTCTAAATAGCTACTATATTTGCAATAGATTATTATGCATAGTCATAACTCATTTAGTCTTAGGCCCAACCCCCAACACAAGGCCACAAGCGAATCTAAGTAAACATATTTTACGATTTATTATATAACCTGCATAATCTAAGTAAGTAAACTAGCTCTCAGTAATATAATTAGACTATCACACTTTTTCTGGTGGATTGGTTAAAAGGATATTTCTTACTAAAAGATAACGCGTCTATTATTGCTTGAGGACTAAACCGAATATCCAACTCCCCGATTACTGGACTATCCTGTAACGCCCCGAAAATTCGAGTCATGAACCGAGAACCCGAACCGAGTTATTTTACGCGATTTATGATTTATTTTATTAATTATTATGTGAATTATATGACTTTTCCGTAAATGAGTGTATTTCGGTGTTTAAACCACGACATGTTAATGTGCGTTTAATTTCATGAGTTTTAACTATAATATTGTTTAATTTGGAAAACTTATACTTTTGAGGAAGTTTTATAAAATTGCGAAATTGCCCCTAGTCGCTTGACCCAAAAATCAGATTTTGACTTAAACCCTCCCTCTTATTTTCTTTCTCATTTCTCACGCCAATGCTCTCTCTCTCTCTCCCTCCATTCTATCTCAACTTGGAAACACAAGGATTTGATCAAGGGCGGTCCAAGACCCGAAACTCTCGACAAAGCTCCGTTTTAACTAGGATTTTTCTCCATTTTCAATTTTGTGAGTTTCTTTCATTTTTCTCTCGATTTATTGGGTTGAAGCATGAGTGGATTTAGAATAAATGTTCCTAAGGTGCTATTACATGTTTTTCGTATTTTAAGTTTGAGCATTGAGTTCGTTTTTAGAATGGGGTATTTTAGGTAATTTGCCGGGTTTGCTCGTTTCTTGCCGGAACTCCGCAAAACTCTCAATATGTTCTTTTAGTGGTTATTTGATGCTTGTGGGTGTTTTTGGAGAGTTTGAGGGTGCCGGGGGTCAGAAAATCGAGTTTTTTGGGCCATTTCCCGTTTTGGCCAGTTGGAGAAGACGATGAACAGTATTTCACCACACCCATGGTGGTGACCATGCCCGTAGTAGGGTAATTTTCATGTCCGTGACCTTAAACGTGATCACGTATAAGGTCACCACGGCTGTGGTGCTCACCACGGCCGGTAGCTGTGTTTTCGACTGCAAGTCCAATTTTGGACGAGCAACTCATCCTGAACCTCGTTATTTCTCATTTATTTTGCTTCCTTTGATCTTAGAACTTCTTAACTAAGCGAAATATGTTGAGTTTGGAATTTTTGGACATATTTGGGATATGAATAGGAATAGGGGTAGTTTTTGTAATTTTTTGAAACGTTAGATTTTGCATGTCTTGCCTTGTAACCCCTCCCTCATGCCTCTAAACTTAATTTGCACTTATATCAAGCATGATTTGACTCCGATACTTGTTTATTTCTTCGTTTGTTTGATAATTTGAACCTAAGTGCTATATATGATCGTTTAACGTGCCCTTTTGTGCTTTAATGTTTTCGTTTGAGCCGTGCGTCGTCGTATGCCTTATATGGTTGTGTCGTTTGTCAGTTGCAGGTTCTAATCCCGTGGAGTAGCTTGTCCGTCTTCGCCTTTTGCTTTGTTTTGGTTGCCGCCAGGTGAGGTTTCCATTTGCTATTCTTATACGATAATACGTACGTGCAACGTGGTTGCTTAATTTATGGGATGAACTAGCTCGGACCTCGAAGATAGAGATGAACCCTATCTCTCGGACCCTACAAGTTCTATTGGTTTGACGACCTAGTAAGAACCGAATATAATATATTGGAGAAATTAGATACTCTGATAAATTCAATATAATTTAAGTAGTGAGTACAAGTTCTACCTCCACATTGGGAAAGTGGACTATATATAATATCCTAGCTAGGGTTTAGGCCTTTATGGGCTTTCTCATTAGCTAATTGGATTGGGCCGTGAGATGTGGGCTTAGGCAAAGTAGTGATTTGGGCCAACCTATATTATTAAGTCTCCCAGTTATCAGTTTGGAAGAGAGCAAGCATTTCCAATCTGATAACTTAAATAATTGGAGGGTGGCCCAATATGAAGCCCAATATCATATTTTCATCATCTCTCTCTTTCATTCCTGTTTTCATCCGCCGACCCTATAGAAACGAATGATCCATGGACCCCCGAACTTCTAGTCCAGTGAAGACCTTGGGTGAAGCGCGCATCTCAACCTTTGACTTCTCTCAAATCTATTCTAAGGAGTAAAGACTTGATTTCTCTCAAACGGCCACCTTTTCGACCTTCTTCTCGCAACGATCCTGCTATTTTCGACAAACCTCTACTTTGAAGACTCTTTCTCAGACGACCCTCTTTTCCAGCAATTCTTTTCCTGCGAAGATCCCTATCTCTGAAGACCCTCTTCTCGGGCGACCCTCTTTTCGTAAAGACCCGACCTTATTCTCTTCAATAAACCTTAATTACCTTTGAACTTAGGTCTTTCCACTTGAACGACATTCTAGACAACCTAGCACTTCCTCATTGGCGACCCTCTTCTTTAACGACCCTCTTCTTTGGCAATCCTTTTTTTTTCGACGAATCCTCTTTTCGCGAAGACCCTCTTCTCTGGAGACCTCTTCTTTAATGACCGCCTTCTCCGACGACCTCTGTTTTGACGATCCTCTCTTCTGGCGACCTGTGCTTCGAGGACCTTCATCTCGTTGAACTTCAATTACCTTTGAACATAGGTTTTTAAACTTTGAACGACCTTCTTTGCCAACCTAGCACTTCCTTGTTCAATCCCAGTTACGAAACTTGGATCTTTCGCGTTTATATTCGTGGCTTCAGCATTTATATTAAACTCTTGCTCTGTTGACCCCAAGTATTGATCTTTAGTCTTTTCTGACCTAAGCGTCATAGTTCTACATTGAACTTAAGTTGTAATAGTCCCGGTTACCTAACCTTAGCGTTTTCCTTCTATTATTAACTTCATAATTCTATTTCGAACTAGAGTTGTGATGGACCCCAGTTAAAGAACATCAGGGTCTTATATTAACTTCCTAGTTCTACCTCGAACTAGATTTGTGATGGACCCTAGTTAAAGAGCTTTAGGGTATTAACTTCTTAGTTCTATCTCGAACTAGAGTTGTGATAGACCCTAGTTAAAGAACCTTAGGGTATTAACTTCATAGTTCAATCTCGAACTAGAGTTGTGATGGACCCCAGTTAAAGAACCTTAGGGTATTAACTTCATAGTTCTATCTCGAACTAGAGTTGTAATGGACCCTAGTTAAAGAACTTTAAGGTATTAACTTCATAGTTCTATCTTGAACTAGAGTTGTGATGGACCCCAGTTAAAGAACATCAGGGTCTTATATTAACTTCATAGTTCTACTCGAACTAGAGTTGCGATAGACCCCAGTTAAAGAACCTTAGGGTATTGACTTCCTAGTTCTATCTCGAACTAGAGTTGTGATGGACCACAGTTAAAGAACCTTAGGGTATTAACTTCATAGTTCGATCTCGAACTAGAGTTGTGATGGACCGTAGTTAAAGAACTTTAGGGGATTATCTTCATAGTTCTATCTCGAACTAGAGTTGTGATGGACCCCAGTTAAAGAACATCAGGGTTTTATATTAACTTCATAGTTCTATCTCGAACTAGAGTAGTGATGAACCCCAGTTAAAGAACATCAGGGTCCTATAACTTCATAGTTCTATCTCGAACTAGAGTTATGGTAGACCTAGTTAAAGAACTTTTCGGTCTTTGTTAACTTCATAGTTCTATATGCTGGTTTAGAATATTGTCCAGCTGAATGTTGATGAAGTCTTCAGTATCATCAATGTACTCCTTCGGCGAAGTCATTTGCTTTGAGTGCAATCGATGACAACAAAGTAGAACCCTTTTCAAAGTCAAACTCCAAACCATTCAGTGCATGCAAAGCCATGACTACTGATTGTTGATCCACAAAGGTTGCAAAAAGGCAAATGACTGGAAATGCATAAAAAGATATCAGAATGCTTTCAACTAAGAAAGCACATCACATGATAGAACTAAAATTGGAGGTTCATCGATTATAATAAAAAGATTCATATGTTGTATGCAAAATGCGGCTTGTACAAACATATGAGAGATAAGAGTCAAGAAATTCAAAATAAACAATGCAAACTGGCTATCTTTCAAACCCATTTTCTATATACAACAAAGGTAGAACACTTTAAGTAACCAATTCAAGCCAAGAGCAACTATGTAAATAACACAACAGAAATCTAGAAACTATGAATAGTCATTCGCCAAATATTTATATCTTTCTCTAGCACTGTTTAATCTAAAAGCTCCATCTCTATTTCCACGAACTCATTTAAGAAGAAATATTATCAGAATTCTTTTAGCTAATCATGTGTGTAGCACCCCTCTCCATAGGAGGAAGAAGAACGTCACATCCGCACCAAAATGAATTCCCGAGCATGACAGGGTGCCCTACTCGAAAACTCATTTCAGCGAACGGCAAGACACTCAATCAAAACTCCAGCAATAACAACACGATGCCCCAACAACAACAACAACGATCAGATAAATGCGGAAGCAAATTCATAAATAACAGTTCAATTCATAAAAGTCATCCATGACAACGGTAGTCATAAAACGAATATAAAATAATTATCCAATTAATGCCGTCCATGGCTCAACTAAACTATCCCACATCAAGGGCACGAAAGTACAGAAAGCAATAAAGTAAATCATAATGCTAAATATAGTAATTCAAATCAATTCATCAAGTAAAGACTCGACTGTTTTTAGGATACTGACAAGACAATAAACAAGAGCCAACCTAGACCTGCTGTTGCCGACCGACAAGATAGGCGACACCACCACCTGTCTTCCTGAAGCAAGAACCAAAATAGAAGGGGTGAGTATAAAGGATACTCAGTAAGGGGGGTAATACGATATAGGTATTGATCGTGGTTCGTCATTTATCTTTTAAAACCAAAAGTATTGAATGTTGCTCGTTTTAATAAAGATACCAATAATAATACAAGCTGTAAAACTATAATACAAAGCAACACTTGGGTTCGGCTCACTTTGAAAACACAAAAGGTTGACGAACCGGATGCATTTGAAATCATTTGCACGTAATGTCAAGCCGATAGTTTAATGAGGGCTTAGTCGATTCAAAATCCATCAAGTAGATGAAAGTGACAATTATCAATAATATCTGAACAAGAAACGAAAGACGGGATTGTGCTTCGACTAAGTAATGAAAGCAGTAGATCAATTAGACAAGCAAATAACGCAATAAGTCATGCAATAATGTGTCTCGGCGAGAACGGGCCCTCTCTTTATAACTCCCAGCCTTGAAGATCATGAAAGCATGTAGACAAGTACTTTACCACCGACAAGAATGATCCAATAGCAAAATTTTAAGGAGACACGATTAGCAGCACCATACAGGAATTAAGGAGATGTGATTAGCAGCACCATACAGAATTTTAAGGAGATGCGGTTAGCACCACCATACAGAATTTTAAGGAGATGCGGTTAGCACCACCGTTCGCATCAACTTAGGCCAGCCAACCTCCTAACCAGCCTAAGTTACTAAGCATAAAAGCATACATCGGGATTTGCCCTAGACACTCGTCTCTAGGCTCACCTCCTGTATACTCCGGGCCCAAGTCATGATCCTGTCCATGGCTCACTTTTGAAATCAATATCAATTTGTGTGGCCAAAAGAGCCGTTTGAAAAAATAAATGATGCAAGCAGTTATGTATGAATGGCCAAAAGGGCTGTTCGAGAATAGGTTATATGTGCGAGGCCGAGAGACCAAAGTTCGCATTTAAAAACAAATGGGTCTTTTCCTTGCCTCTAGTTGAAAATATTTGTAAAATATTATACATATAGGTTTTGTTATTAAAAGGTTTGACTAAGCACATAAGGAAATAGTAAAGGCAGGAAGAACAAGCAATGAGAAAGACATGAATGATAAGTTATTTTCGCAAACCTATATATATCTATGATCTTGCCCCAGTTGAAAGCATTTTAAACCCTTTCCTGGCTCGACAGAATAAGAGAAGGAAATCAGACAGCAATTACAATTGGGCCACAAAGATCCCACCTGAAAAACACGGGGTCTAGAGGATGAATGACTGACACGACAAGGAAACAGACACTGACGCTTGGCTACCAAATTACGAACATGCTTAAAGATACTCATTCAATATTCAGGCATAACAGAACAAGCAGGGGCAATATGGTCAATTTATATCCAAAAGCATAGAATAATTAAATAAATGAGAAACACTAAATTAATTACAAAACATGTAAACATATAAGCTAAGAAGGGGGATAAGCTGTAATTCAACATCAATCAAATATATTCAATTTAAAATGACAATTTGAAATACAACTTCACAACTTACAGCTTTTCTCAAAAGCTCTAAAGCTACAAGCTAATATCAAATCTATCTCTAGCTTAATCGAACCGAAACCTATCCGTTCGACTACCCAATCATAAATAAAAATAATCAACAATTAATACAATTAAACCAAGCTAGGATACCAGTTATTCATGCTCAAAAGCTAGAAGCTATAAGCTATAATCCAAAAGCCTACCAAATTAACACAATTATACAGAAAATGCGATAAAACGTAAACGACAAGTCAGATTTGAGTAATACCAGCGCTGTTAGAACCGTTGCGACGAGGGGAATGTTCTGTCTGAAGGTTCTATCGTCAGATTCCGACCAGAGTGGCACGCCACCGTCGGACCGCCGCTGCTCCGCCGCCGTCTGTCGTTAAGCCTCAAGATCACCGCCAAAAGCTTCGTTTCGTCAAGGTGGTCACGACCATGGCAGTTTGCCGCCTCAGCTCCGCCGCACGCCACCGAAAAATACCCAAAATAGCCGCTGCCTTCACTTCGTCGTAACTCCGTCGTTGTGGTCCGATGAAGGTGAGACCACCGCTATTGGACTCCTCTCGTCCAGGGCTACCTTCACTGGGTGTGCGCCGCCATGGGGTCACCGGAGATGGCAGATCGGAAAAAGTGCCGTCGGCCCTTTTCAGATCATGGCACCACCACCAATGGCTTCGTCTCGAAAAATCTGTCAAGAACCGCCGTTGCCCACCGCCTGAAAGTCACCGGAAAAGCTACGACCACTACCATCTTAGCCATGGAACTTCCATGCTCCACCACCGTCGTCCAAATGCCGGAAATGTTGGTACCAATGTGTTCTTCTCGTCGAGACGATCGATTTCGACATATCATTTGCTTGATTCGGTGAAGAAATGCAAAATCCCCATTTTGGCAAGAAGAGTTGTCGCGCGACGCTGCTCTCTCTCTCTCTCTCTCTCAATTTTCAATTCTTCCCCAAGACTTCCAAAATTGCATAATATGCCATATTCCTAGAAAAACGTGCAAGTAGTGTATAGTGTCAGAATTAGGCGTACTTAGTGTCAAAATGACAGAAATTAAATGCTTAACAAAGATTGAGGTTCATTTTATGAAAATTTATGAGTTTACGAAAAGTCAATTCCGGGTTGGGATAAAGTGTAAATAGTTTTTGGCTAAAAATGCAATTTTTTTAAAATATGACTTAATGAATAATATTTAGGATCTTATGAAAATAATTGGAACCTCGATAAAATATGCATTATTAAAATATTGAACCCCAATCCAATATACACTGTTAAATTACTAAATCAAATTAAACGAGCTAAAATGTAAATTTACCAAATTAACCCTAGTTAATGACAAAACAATGCAAATTAAATTCTAACTAATGCTTTGGGTTTTAAAATCCAAATCGATGATTTATAAAAATCTTTAAATGCAAGAGTTGGAAAACGTGCAAGTGTGAAAGACGTCGGGACCATAAACGGTTCGAATTCCGATAAACGTGCTAATCTTGAACTTGGAGATTGTGGGTCGTCACAATACTCCCTCCTTCAAAAGAATCTGTCCTCAGATTCTACTTCTCACGTCAAACCGTTCTCTGCCAATTCCAAAATTTCGATATGTCCAACTCAAAACATCTTCATTGCGTGGACAGACTCCTTTGATTCCTGAAAATCTGACATCCATGCTCACCTCGGTTCTCAATTCGACTCACTTCTGAAGTGTTCTCCTTCCAGGTCGATCCGTTAAAGTCGATGCTAACCAGATCCGCATAACGAACTCGCAACATAATCGCTCCTAGTCTGCTGAGAACTCCTTGTCCTTAGCACTCTCTAATAGCGCATAACGAGGCTATGGAATTATGCGCTATCCACACATAGATCATATAAAGCCTAAGCAACTAATCATTCAATCAACGTAAGTAAGAATTAAAAGCAGTTAAAGCACATAAGTCACATGGAATACTTAACAAATATTTAAAGTAATTAAACACATAAGCTCATATGATCTCTTATGTGGTTTGAGATCTCCGAAATCCGTGGTGACTCTGCGTGATCAGAAGTTGAATCCTTTAAGGTTTCTAATCCCCGAACTCTATCCCAGCTCGATGTCTGACTCGGATCGAACTCCTTTACCCATTCTTCATTTCATCATTCGGTTGTTCGATGTTTTATTTCCTTCACAAGTCTGCACTGGTGACATCTGTTGGTTTCTCATATGTTTCCCTTTATTGTCTCGAATTCTGGCTCCACACTGACTTCATTTCTGCTGTCACCTCTGGTTCTACTGTATTTTGTCTAAAAGTAGATCACGTAACTCATCGGATCGTATCTCTAGAGGGGTGAGACGCTGATCATATTCCAAAGCTCGGTCGAGCTTGATAGTGACTCCATCTGTAAGAAACCTTCCATTGATACGGTTCTTTTGTTGATCCTGATCTGTTCCTAGGCTGTCTGAAAGTGGAATGCGTATCTTGTCAGGTAGTATCTATGGGGTAGTGAGATACTGATTACATTCCCAAGCCCAATCAAGTTCAGTAGCAACTCCATCTGCTAGCTACCTTTTTCTGACATAGTTCTCTGATTAGTCCTGAGATGTTCCCATGCCTCGTCCTCAAAAGTGGAACATTTGTATCACGATTCTGATCTTCAAACCCAAGTAACTCTTCATCTTCTGAATCTGTTTCGGAACCTGATTGACGAATGTACTTCTGAAATCATGCTATCATCTGTCTCGCTGCTCAAGGTAGTTGTTGTCAACTAGCCTTACCTTAATGGTGCTTGAATTGGTAACCATCGTCTCCTAATAATTCCTTTTTTTACTGTCCTCGTACCACCACTAGTACCTCTGAGTTGAGTGCGGTCAATGAAGAAGTAAAATCCAGAAAGTCGAATAATTCACTTGTAGCACTCTGCTGATCACAGTGTTCTTCATGTCTGATAGTGTCTTGGTCTAATTCCGACTCACAGTAGATTCAGTTTCCGTGAGTTCTGTTTTGTCGTCGTTTTCGAAGATGGCACATCAGAACAACCTGTCTCGACCCTCAGTTGACCCTGAAGATGCTCTGAAACTGGCTGAAGCATAAGGTTCCCTTTGTTGTAGTACAGTCGGAACTCATCACTCTCGTAGCTTGTCAACACCCGAATACGACTCTGTGCTATTGTGTCGTTCTGTCTGTCAAGTCTGCTTGTTGTCCTTACTTACCCACATTTACGGATGGAGCTCATAGGTTAAAGCGGTACCAACGCTAAAACCTGTAGAGAAACTCACATGAAGTAAAAGGACAACACGTAATAGCACAACAAATTTAAGACAAGTTACAAGCGATGTTATAATGCAATGCCTATTATGAGTTGCGTATGTTTCACCAATCCTTCTGAGTATAGGACCAATCTCGTTAAGCTGTATCCACCAAGTTAGCATCCTTCGATAGGGTCCTATCTCAAAGGAAGACAGTGTTTGATCATCTCTGCATCACAAAGTTTCATTATGCATGTTTGATGAGGTTAGTATGAAACCATGCGAGGCATCATAACAAATAAATTGCGATCCTAAAGCCGCACGACCTATACACGCCGAAACCAAATAAGACACAACACAGAATTCCACGATCGACTCGCGTTACATCTTCCTTAATACAAAAACTTATAAAGGATCGCCAGTTGGTTAATTAAGCCAACTGTAATCGTTCATAATTTTAGGCACCAAGAAATGACAAAAACTCATCGAACCACAAATTCGACACGGACTGACATAACCCATGCAGACACTGAAAGTAAGACAAGACGAGATACTAGAGCTTTCGGTTCCCTTTCAGGAACCCAGGCTCTGATACCAGTGACTGTAGCACCCCTCTCCGTAGGAGGAAGAAGAACACCACATCCTGTAGCGCCCCTTTTCGTATGAGGAGAAAGGACACCACATCCGCACCGAGACGAACTCCCAAGTAAAGGTACCCCATTCGAAATCCATCCCGGTGAACGGCAATCACTCGATCAAACTCAGGCAACAGCATCACGACGCCCCAACAACAACAACAATATTCAGAATAGTACAGAAGTGATTTCAGAAAATAACAATTTAATCATAAAAGCCATCCATGGCAACATAAGTCATAAAACAATTCCAAAGTAAATATCCAATTAATGCCATCCACGGCTCAACTATCTATCCCACATCAAGGGCACGTAAGTACGAAAAATAAATTATAATATTAAATGCGATAAGCTAAATCAATTCATAAAGTAAAGACTCGACTGTTATTGGGACACTGACAAAACAAGAGACAAGAGCCGACTTAGACCTGCTGCTGCCGACTGACAAGATAGGTGACACCGCCACCTGTCTACCTGAAGCAAGAACCAAAATAGAAGTGGTGAGTATAAAGGATACTCAGTAAGGGGGGTAATACAATATAGGTATTGATCACAGTTCGTCGTTTATCGTTTAAAACCAAAAAGGGGTGAATGTTACTCGTTTTGATAAAGATACATACGATAATATAAGTTGTAAAACTGTAACACAAAGCAACATTCGGGTTCGGCTTTATTTGAAAACATAAAAGGTTGACGAACCGGATCCTTTGAAAACATTTGCACATAAGGTCAAGCCGATCATTTTGAAATGATATTAGTTGAGTCACGAGGCCGTTACAAGTTCGAAAAGCATGGCATAAATAAGTTGGAAATGATAAGTAAAAACGGCTCGTAATTCAAATAAATAGTTTGAACAATAAAGGAGGATTAAGTTGGGCAAGTTCGAGTCACGCTTCCGGGTTTTATATATATAGGGAAATACATATGCTAAATGAAGAAAACCGGAATGTGCTTCGACTTGTAACGAAAGCCGTAAACCAATTAGACAAGTAAATAATGCAATAAGTCGTGCAATATTGTGTCCTGGCGAGAACGGGCCCTCTCCTTATAACTCCCAACCATGAAAAGCATGAAAGCATATAGACAAGTACTCCACCACCAAAAGTCACGATCCAATCACAATTTAAGGAAACGAGTGGTGCCCCTCAACGCTACCATACACAATTTAAGGAAACGCTCACGGCGCTACCGTCGCATTAACTTAGGTCAGTCAAATTTCCCGACCGACCTAAGTCAATACCTAGAGTACACATCGGGATTTGCCCTAAACGCTCGTCTCCAGGCTCACCTCCTGCATAACTCCTGGGCCCCAAAGTCATGATCCAGTCCATGGCTCGCTTGAAATCAATAACAATTTAGGTGGCCAAAAGGGCCCTTTGAAAATAGGGAATTAGGGTGTGGGAGGCCAAAGGGGCCATTCGAGACAAGGTTATATTTGCGAGGACGAGAGACCAAAGTTCGCATTTAAAACAAATGGGTTTTCCTTGCCTCTAGTTGAAAATGTTGTAAAATATTACACATATAGGTTTTGCTATTAAAAGGTTTGACTAAACACATAAGGAAATAATAAAGACAGTACACCAAGCAAGAAGAAAAGGAGGGATAATAATTTATTTCGCAAACCTATATATATCTATGATCTTGCCCCAGTTGAAAACGTTTTCAACCCTTACCTGTAGCTCGACAAACGAGAAAAGCAAGCAAGCAACATGTATGATTCTCCCTCAGAGATCCCACCTGAAAACACGGGGTCTAGAGGATGAATGACTGACACGAACAAGAAAACAGACACTGACGCTCGGCTATCAAAATACAAACATGCTTAAGGACACTCATTCAACATTTAAACATAAGAAAGCAATTAGGGGCAATATGGTCAAGTTATCCAAAGCATGCAATAATTAAATAAACGAATAACAATTAACATTTAATTAATAATAACATTTAAGCATAATCTAACCAGGGGTTAAGCTTGCAATTAAACATCAAACATGTATATTTCATTTAAATCAACAACAATTAAAGTACAACTTATAGTTTTTCCCAAAAGCTCAAAAGCTAACAAGCTAAGATCGATCCTATCTCTAGCCTAATCGAACCGAAACCTATCCGTTCGACTACACAAGCATATATCATCAACAATCAACAATTCATACAATTAAGCCAAGCTAGGATACAAGTTATTCATGCTCAAAAGCTATAAGCTATAGTTCAAAAGCTACAAATTAACACAATAATACGAAAAATGCGATAAAAGACAAACGACAAGTCGGATTCGAGTAATACTAGCGCCGTTAGAACTGTTGCGTCGAGGGGCACGATCTGTCCGAAGACTCTGTCGCCGGAACAGTGCAAAAATGCCAGAAAACCACCTGCCACCACTGGACCGCCGCCGGGCCGCCTCCGATGGTCAAACCCTTATACCAAATGTTCCTCTCGACGAGCCCATCACTTCTCTCAAAACCGTTTCTCAATCGGATCATCCATCAGAATTTAATTTCACTTTGAAGCTCCGAAACCTAGAGTCCATGAATCAAAATTAACGATGATCGGCTCAACGAAATACGAAATTGACTTTGAAATTGGCTTACACATGTCGAGAAGGTCGGGAATGGTCTCTTGGTCAACAGAAATGGTGGCCGGAAAAGTCCAGACCACCACGTTGCCGTCGGATGCTCGTAGCGCTGCTTCCGCGCCACCACTGGACATACCATCACCACCACTAGCTTCGTTGGATCAAGGGCTTCAAAGCCCAGGTGGTCCCCAGCCGCGCCGCCGGCTGGAACGCCAGAAGTCCTCTTCGCGCCGCCGCGGACGTCAGACGCGCTAGCACCGCCGTGGCTGGCTTTCAGGCTGCGGCACCACCACCATCAGAATCCTCATGAAAAACCGGTCAAGATTCATGCCTTGGACGCCGTCAAATGTCGCCGAAAAGTCCAGAACGGCCACCTTGCCGTCGCCACCTTTGCGCCGCCGTTGCACCGTCATCGCTGCTCCAATCGCCGGGAAAATGGTATGGTTGAGTTCGTCTCATCGAGACGGTCGATTCGACATATCATACACGCGATTCCGAGAAGAAATGAGAGAATCACATTTTTGGGGGAAGAGGGAGCCGCGCGACTGCTGTGTGCGTGTAGGTGTTCTTCCTTTTTCATTTTGGCCCCAAATCTTCCAATAATCACATAATATACCCTATCCTTGGAAAAATATGTAAAAGTACAAAGTGTCGGAATTAGGCGTACTTAGTGTCAAAATGACCGAAATTAAATGCTTAATAAGAATTGAGGTTCATTTTTACGAAAAGTCAATTCCGGGTTGGGCTAAAGTGTAAATAATTTTGGGCTAAAATGCAATTTTATTTAAAGTATGATTTAATGAATAATATTTAGAATTTCATGAAAGTATTTGGAACCTCGTTAAAATATGCATTATTAAAACATTGAACCCCAGTCCAATGTACACCATTAAATTACTAAATTAAATTAAATGAGCTATAAATATAAATTTACCAAATAGACCCTAATTAGTGGCAAAACGATGCAAATTAAATTCTAATTAATGCTTTGGGTTTTAAATACCAAATCGATGATTTATAAAATATTTAAATACAAGAGTTGGAAAACGTGCAAGTGTGAAAGACGTCGGGACCGTAAACGGTCCGAATTCTGATAAATGTGCTAATCTTGAACCTGGAGATTACGGGTCGTTACACATCCGCACCAAAATGAATTCCCGAGCATGACAGGGTGCCCTACTCGAAAACTCATTTCAGCGAATGGCAAGACACTCAATCAAAACTCCGGCAACAACAACACGATGCCCCAACAACAACAACAATGATTAATTAAATGCAGAAGTGAATTCATAAATAACAGTTCAATTCATAAAACCCATCAATGGCAACGGTAATCATAAAACGAATATAAAATAATTATCCAATATATGTCGTCCATGGCTCAACTAAACTATCCCACATCAGGGGCACGAAAGTACAGAAAGTAATAAAGTAAATTATAATGCTAAATACAGTAATTCAAATCAATTCATCAAGTAAAGACTCGACTATTGTTGGGACACTGACAAGACAATAAACAAGAGCCAACCTAGACTTGCTGCTGCCGACCGACAAGATAGGTGACACTGCCACCTGTCTACCTGAAGTAAGAACCAAAATAGAAGGGGTGAGTAGAAAGGATACTCAGTAAGGGGGTGTAATACAATATAGGTATTGATCGTGGTTCGTTAGTTATCTTTTAAAACCAAAAGTAATGAATGTTGCTTGTTTTATTAAAAGATACCAATAATAATACAAGCTGTAAAACTATAATACAAAACAACACTCGGGTTCGGCTCACTTTGAAAACACAAAAGGTTGACGAACCGGATGCATTTGAAATCATTTGCACGTAATGTCAAGCCAATAGTTTAATGAGGGCTTAGTCGATTCATAATCCGTCAAGTAGATGAAAGTGACAATTATCAATAATATCTGAACAAGAAACGAAAGACGGGATTGTGCTTTGACTAAGTAATGAAAGCAGTAGATCAATTAGACAAGCAAATAACACGATAAGTCATGCAATAATGTATCTCGTCAAGAAAAAGCCCTCTCCTTATAACTCCCAGCCTTGAAAATCATGAAAGCATGTAGACAAGTACTCCACCACCGACAAGCATGATCGAATAGTAGAATTTTAAGGAGATGCAATTAGCACCACCATACAGGAATTAAGGAGACGCGATTAGCACCACCATACAGAATTTTAAGGAGAAGCGGTTAGCACCACCGTTCGAATCAACTTTGGCCAGCCAACCTCCTAACCAGCCTAAGTTAACACGCATAGAAGCATACATCGAGATTTGCCCTTGATGCTCATCTGCAGGCTCACCTCTTGTATACTCCGGGCCTAAGTTATGATCCAGTCCATAGCTCGCTTTTGAAATCAATATCAATTTGGGTGGCAAAAAGGGCTGTGTAACGACCCAAAATTCCGGAATTTATTTTCGGAATAATTATTCGACACTTCGTTGAATTTTAAATGAAAAGATTAGCTTCGTTAGCTAATTTATTATATTTTATTCTCCAATCTTTAACCTTTTATAATTACTTTTTCTACCCTTCGAATTTATTTTAATCTCATTCGAACCCCACACTCTCTCGAAAATACACTTGCACCACCTTGACCCCTCTTGCACCCTCTTGACCTCACTTGCACCCCCTCTTGCACACAAACCCAAATCGAGAGAGAGAGAGAGAGAGAGAGAGAGAGGAGAAGGAGAAAGGAAGAAGAAGGAAGAAGGAGGAAGAGAAATCCCGTCCCGAATCCATCGCCCGACCAATCGAGATTCCGAGACCATCTATACGATCCTTGTTTAATTCTCTACCGGTAAGCTTCTTTCTCCATTTCATTTCATCCATTAAATCCTTAAAATTTATATCTTTTGTTTTGGAGTGAATATTTGATAATTTGATGGGTTTGTAGGTTATAGTTTACCATTTTTAGTGTAGTTCGGATCAAATGATAGCTAATAAGGTGTATAATGCATGAGTGTGAATTTTATGTGTCGATTTTAGCTATAGAATCCGCCCTAGTTGAATTTTGGTCGAAACCCTCGTGAGAAACTTTAAATCGCGTTTTTCTGCACCTGAAACTTGAACCGCACGGTCCTACGCATGGTCTTGGCAAGACCGTGCGCAAGCCGGTGCGTCCCCCTTTTAGCTTGCACCAGCCTGCGCACCCCGGTGTGCAAGCCAGTGCGCAGCAATATCAGCCTGCATGGTCTTGAGGGCGTTCTCAAGACCATGTGCAAGCCCGTGTGAATGCCTTAGCCAAATTTTCAGCCTTTTTCCTTAGTTGCTCTCGGGAATGTGGTTAATTGGCCAAAAATACAAGTTGACTTTTTGCATACGACCTCCTGAAATCGAGCCGTTTTCACCTATAGCTTCCATATGATTCAAGGATGAATATTCCGTAAAGTTTTCAAAATTTCGACCTCGTTCGGGCCTTGAATCGAGCTTTTTTCGTTTAGGGCTTTTTCCCCAATTTTTGAATGTTATCTGAATGATCCGAAAATCGCATGAGTGCTTCTTTATAATATATTATGCATGAATGTACACTTAGAATTTCAATTGAGCATGTTTAGCATCTTTAATTTCGTACATTCCGTTTAATTGATTTAAGTGCATTTTATTTGTAATTTTAATTGCTAAGTGAAATTATTTGGTCTTTCATGTGTTGCAATTCCATAAGAGTCGTGTGTCGTGTCTTGTCTTATTGGGTTTTGTTGTTTGTCAGTTTCAGGCCGTTCTTTCGAGGAATTGCTTGAGTTGTCTTGTCGTTCCCGTGCTTCCAGGTGAGGGTTTTAAAATGCTTTCAACTGGAGTAAGGATTTCTTTTACTTATTGCGAACTACCCTTACGTGCTCATATTGATTTGATTTCTCAGTCTCGTATATCTATTAGATATTTAATTATATTTTCATGATTTTAATGAACACACATTTTGATATACCTATAAGTATCTCTAAACCATTTTGTTTTCAAGAGGCAAGTAAAACTCTTTCTTTTCAACGTGACACTTTGACTTTGGTTGGGTCTATGAGGGAAGTCGTTAGGGGTGGGCGCTAGTGCATCCCGACACGTATGAAACTTATGGTCACCCCCTTTGTCGTCATAGACTTGCCTGAATGCCCATTTGGCTTTCAACTTATAATGTTTTTTGAAATGCGAGCAAAATCGTGGACTTTCTTTAATGGGGCCCGGGAGGGTATTCGAGGGTCGTACTTGGGGACGAGCGTCCAGGGTATTTTCCGAGGTACTTTTCCCAAAACTAAGCGTCAATCGTGGTCCGTCAGGAGTTGATAGCCACGGTTGGGAGCGATGGTGGGTGTTGCATTCGTTGCACGCTTTCCTGAAATTCAATTCGTCGTCCATGGTCGCGCTATGGGGTCAGACACCGGAGATGGAGTTTTATAATGACATGAAGGGGTTATAAGGAGAAACTGGGCCATTCTCGCTGGGATATTACTTGCTTTTATTTATGCTTATTGTTATTACTGTACTGCTTATTAATTGATGTTAATGCAAGTCGAAGCACATTCAGGATTTTCTCCAATTCTGCAAATGTATTTTCTTATATATATATAAAACCCGGAAGTGTGGCTCGTACTTGTTCCCACTTTACCTTCACTGAGTATCGTTTATACTCACCCCTCTTTATTTTGATTCTTACTTCAGGTCGACAGGTGGCGTTGTCACCTTTCATGTCGGTTGGCAACAGCGGGTCGTGAGTCTTGGTTTTCGTGTCCTCTGGTATTGTCGGTAGTGTCCAACAACAGTCTGTCTTTATTATTTGAATTGAATTCCTAGGTAGAGTGGATATATTGTTGAATTATTGAGCTTTGATGTTGATGATGAATTGTTGAGCACCGATTTATGTTAATTGATGCCCCGTGTGGCTTTAAATGTTGAATTGATGTTTATTTAAGCTTTCGCACTCTATTATTTCTTTTGGTTGTTGTTGTTGGGCTAGGATCGTTGTGGCTAGTGTAGATTGATTGCTTGCCGTTTGCCGGGATGGATTTTAAAATGGGGTACATTTACCTTTTTTAGGAGTTTGTCTCGGTGCGGATGTGGTGTCCTTTCTCCTCCTACGGAAAGGGGCGCTACAGTCAGTGGTATCAGGGCCTAGGTTCATGAAAGGGAACCGAAAGCTCTAATATCTGGTCTTGTCTTGTCTTTTGTGTCTTTTCAGTTGTGTCAGTCCGTGTCGAGTTCGTGTTTTGACGAGTGTTCGTCTCATCTTGGTGCTTAAAATTGTGAACTATTACGGTTCACTTAATTAACCAACTAGCAATCCTTTATGAATTTTTGTACTAAGGAAGATGTAACGCGAGTCGATCGTGGAACTCTTTGTTGTGCCTTGTTTGGTTTGGTCTGTCTTAGTTGCGTGTCGATAGGGTTTGATTAGTTGTTGAGCATGCCTTATGTGTTTACGATTTGTTGGCATCATCTCTTACAAGACATGCACATATTTTGCCAAATAGTTGTGAACGCAGGTATGCAACGTAAGAAAGCCCGATCAGACCCTCCACTACCACCACTCCAGACTGCTCCAGGATCCTCGTACCCGTATCCGACGGGGGACATCGAGATAGCCCAAGGAGAGGAGAGCGTAACCAAATACGAGGCTAGGTTCGCCTACCTGACCCACTACTCTCCTAACTTCGAGCCGGACCAAAGAGATCGATCAGCAAGATTTATATCCGGGTTGAGGCCCGAGATCCACCAGATACTCATTGGACTCGACTACTGTGCTTATGCAGAAGCTGTCGGCCGAGCCTTATGGGCCGAAGTAGAATTGGCAATGAGAGCTAGAGGTGCCAGATTGATCACCTTGGAGAACCAACCCTATGAGTCAGGAGCTCCAGCGGTTGTCCTTACGACTTCTCACAGTGAAGGGACGACGACTAGCGGATCAAGTGGGAGTATCATTCTCTGCGCCCACTGTCGGAAACCGAATAACACCACCGATGTGTGTAGGAGAAGACTTGGGCTGTGCCTAATCTGTGGTGTCCCCGGGCACGACGTCAAGCATTGCCCCAACAACCGCAAAGGCAACTGAAGGAGTTGAGGAACTACCGGGATCAAAGGACTCGAGCCAAGGTACTGAATAAAGGAAAAGGAAGGCTAGACCGGACTTCGCCCCTCGCAATTAAGGTACCATGCATGTTCATACCATTCATATTTCCCGTATTTATGTTTATTAATTGCGCGGTATACTGTATTTGTTGTATGATTGAACTCCGGATTTAATCCGGGGTATTTTGGATATTTTCCCGCATTTTATTTCGATTCAGGGGCGCTTGCACGCCCCTACGCACAGTCTTGGCCAAGCCGGTGCGACCAGCTCAAGACTGTGCAGACCAGTTCATCGTTTGAACCGCTGAACCAACCGAACCGTCACACACGGGCCTGCGCACGCCCGTGCGTCCGGCCGTGCATGCCTCATTCGCGGATTTAAACTCATTTCATGTCACGACCCCCCGGGCGCAGAGAGGAGAACCCTCACGACGGCGCCCGTTGGACGCGCGGGTATAAGCTTCGAATCCACTGTGCACAACCCTAAAGTTTGGCTTAGGAAGCACTTGCCAAAAGGGATTAATCCATATTGATTGTACATGAGTTCTAACTTATAAACCCTTCGAATTACATTTGAATTTCCGATGTGGGACGGAATATCAAGCACACGGCCTCTAGACACCACCTGGCGCAAGGTCGTGAGTATCACTCTCACTGCCTCACCCATAGGCCGTGTCCTTTGGGCCGTGTGTGTGGCGCCCGAGGGTCGTGACATTTCACGAACATAAACTTACAGCAACTCCCCAACCCCAATTTCTCTCGCCCAGCAACAGAAAAACCTTATATTTTTCTCCCAATTTCATCCTCCCAACTTTGCAAGCCAATAACTCTCGATCTGGCCGTCAGATCTTGGTGAAATTTGGAAGGAACGTAGCCGACATTGCATATTTTCATTAGTTGGTATTTGGGAACGATCCACCAAACCCATCTTGCACAATTCCTTGCCCAAAATACACGCCCGCCAAGTGTTCGACAAAATTTCTGAGTGAAGAATTTCATCAAATTCAACCAAGTGAGCTTCAAACAACCTTCCCACATGGCTGCCGAAGGTTCTCGACGAAGGAGGAGGCAAGATGACCCTCTATCCCCGCTTCCTCTTGATGTGGAAATTCCAAACTCTATTCAAGCTAAGATTTTTCGCCGGATGTATGGCCGCCCAGTTCTCTCCACCAAATTCCTTGACATAGATGCTTTGGGGAGATTGGGACCACGATGTAGCTCGGTACATCGAGAGTGTGGTTTGGACCACATTCTTGGATTCTAGATGGAATTCATATCCACAGCTCGTCTACGAATTCATTGCAACACTCCAAGTACTCCCTCATCAAGACGACTCCGAGCTACCATTTAAAATTGAAGTCCGGGCGTTCAACGAAGAGTACGAGCTTTCTCTTCGGCAATTAACAACTTATTTTGGGCTACCCATTCATGGGATGATGAGCTGAGCGATTGGATGGTCTGAAGCCGAAGCTTAGAGACCTGTCTCCACTTCGAGAAAGTCCTTCAAGCAAGGAAATTCAAAGGCTACCGACCTCATCAATCAAGCCTAGAGGACTTTCCACCGATTCCTCTCATGTACCGTTTTTGCTCGAGGGGATAGTTATGGCTCCATCAACTTGGACGAGCTATACATTTTGGATTGTGCGGTCCTAGACAAGCCGGTCAACGACATTATGTTCTTCCTGAGATACGCGGAGTACGTGGCTACCCGCCCAAAAGGAGAAATTAGGATTGGGTCCTACATCACAGCAATCCTTGAGTGTGGCGGCGTGACGGGGATGAACCGAATGGCCCCAGCGGGGGGAGACGATGCTACCATTACCTACAAGCAATTTGCTCAAATAAAGCTTTGTAGGAAAGTAAAGGGCTGTCATGGTAGATACGTGCCTATGTCGGCGGAGGAAGCCGCCGCCGAGAGTGACGACGACGATGACGAGGAGGATATTCGTGCAGGAGGTCATCCCGAGGAGGACCGACAAGAGATCGAGGAGCAAATGCTCGAGCAATTATACGAAGCGGGAGGCTTCGATCCTCAACAAGCTCCATATGTGCCCGATCCTCCTAGTGTCGACGAGACTCACTTCCAGCAGGCTTCGCCGACTACCCGACGCATCATCAGGCTGGGTCCTCACAGTGGGATAGACTGAGTGAGGAGCAGTGGACCCAGTATCAACAATCGGATTCGGAAATCCAAAATCAGTGGGAGACCGACAGGTGGACTATTTGGGGAGACCGCTTCACATCATTCAGCGAACAAACCACCGAGTGGCTGAACCAACAGTCGGCCGACCTTCGAGAGTTCAGACAAGAGGTTCGCGCCGACCTTCGAGAGATCAGACAAGAGGCCCGACGCAACCACACAGAGCTCCAAGAGCAGATTTCCGACCTTGAGAGGTCCATCTCTGAGAACCTCACCAGCTAACTAAGTCGTCTTGGCATGCCGCCTAGTTCTGGAGCCTCCGACTCTTAGACATCATCGCCTATCTTTCCATTTCTCGTCATTTTTCATTATAATTGTAATTTGATTTTCGTTTGGAATTATTATGTATGAACTACTTGGTATTTGCCTATTTGAATTTAATTGCTAATTATTCGTTTTAATTAATTGTCTATGTGATAATTGTTCGATTTCGTATGACCAATGTTTAATTTCCGTAATATACTTCCTTTAACAAACTCTGAGGTACGGAGGAGAATCTGAGGACAGATTCTTTTGAAGGGGAGAGTATTGTAACGACCCAAAATTCCGGAATTTATTTTCGGAATAATTATTCGACACCTCGTTGAATTTTAAATGAAAAGATTAACTTTGTTAGCTAATTTTAATTTATTATATTTTATTCTCCAATCCTTAACCTTTTATAATTACTTTTTCTACCATTCGAATTTATTTTAATCTCATTCGAACCCCACACTTTCTCGAAAATACACTTGCACCACCTTAACCCCTCTTGACCTCACATGCACCCCCTTATGCACCCCCTCTTGCACACTCTTGCACACACACCCAAATCGAGAGAGAAAGAGAGAAGAGAAGGAGAAAGGAAGAAGAAGGAAGAAGGAGGAAGAGAAATCCCATCCCGAATCCGTCGCCCGACCAATCGAGATTCCGAGACCATCTATACGATCCTCGTTCAATTCTCTACCGGTAACCTTCTTTCCCCATTTCATTTCGTCCATTAAATCCTTCGAATTTCTATCTTTTGTTTTGGAGTGAATATTTGATAATTTGATGGGTTTGTAGGTTATAGTTTACCATTTTTAGTGTAGTTCGGAACAAATGATAGCTAATAATGTGTATAATGCATGAGTGTGACTTTTATGTGTCGATTTTAGCTATAGAATCCACCCTAGTCGAATTTTGGTCGAAACCCTCGTGAGAAACTTTAAATCGCCTTTTTCTGCACCTGAAACTTGAACCGCACGGTCCTGCGCATGGTCTTGGCAAGACCGTGCGCAAGCCGGTGCGTCCCCCTTTTAGCTTGCACCGGCCTGTGCACCCCGGTACGCAAGCCAGTATACAGCAATATCAGCCAGCACGGTCTTGAGGGCGTTCTCAAGACCGTGCGCAAGCCCGTGTGAATGCCTTAGCCAAATTTTTAGCCTTTTTCCTTAGTTGCTCTTGGGAATGTGGTCAATTGGCCAAAAATAAAAGTTGACTATTTGCATACGACCTCCTAAAATCGAGCCATTTTCACCTATAGCTTCCATATAATTCAAGGATGAATATTCCGTAAAGTTTTCAAAATTTCGACCTCGTTCGGGCCTTGAATCGAGCCTTTTTCGTTTAGGCTTTTTTCCCAATTTTTGAATGTTATCTGAATGATCCGAATATCGCATGAGTGTTTCTTTATAATATATTATGCATGAATGTACTTAGAATTTCAATTGAGCATGTTTAGCATCTTTAATTACGTACATTCCGTTTAATTGATTTAAGTGCATTTTATTTGTAATTTTAATTGCTAAGTGAAATTATTTGGTCTTTCATGTGTTGCAATTCCATGAGAGTCATATGTCGTGTCTTGTCTTATTTGGTTTTGTCGTCTATCTGTTTCAGGCTGTTCTTTCAAGGAATTGCTTGAGTTGTCTTGTCGTTCCCGTGCTTCCAGGTGAGGGTTTTAAAATGCTTTCAAGTGGAGTAAGGATTTCTTTTACTTATTGCGAACTACCCTTACGTGCTCATATTCATTTGATTTCTCATTCTCGTATAGATATTTAACTAATTTTCATGATTTTAATGAACACACATTTTGATATCAACTTATACCTATAAGTATCTCTAAACCGTTTTGTTTTCAAGAGGCAAGTAAAACTATTTTTCAACGTGACACTTTGACTTTGGTTGGGTCTATGAGGGAAGTCGTTAGGGGTGGGCGCCAGTGCATCCCGACACGTATGAAACTTATGGTCACCCCTTTTTTCCTCACACACTTGCCTGAATGCCCGTTTGGCTTTCAACTTATAATGTTTCTTGAAATGCGAGAAAAATTGTGGACTTTATTAAATGGGGCCCCGGAGGGTATTCGAGGGTCTCACTTGGGGACGAGCGTCCAGGGTGTTTCCCGAGGTACTTTCCCCAAAACTAAGCATCAATCGTGGCCCGTCAGGAGTTGATAGCCATGGTTGGGAGCGATGGTGGGTGTTGCATTCGTTGCACGCTTTCCTGAAATTCAATTCGTCGCCCATGGTCGAGATATGGGGTCAGACACCGGAGATGGAGTTTTATAATGACATGAAGGGGTTATAAGGAGGAACAGGCCATTCTCGCTGGGATATTACTTGCTTTTATTTATGCTTATTGTTATTACTGTACTGTTTATTAATTGGTGTTAATGCAAGTCGAAGCAGATTCTGGGTTTTCTCCAATTCTGCAAATGTATATTCTTATATATATATATATATAAAAGCCGGAAGCGTGGCTCGTACTTGTTCCCACTTTACCTTCACTGAGTATCGTTTATACTTACCCCTCTTTATTTTGATTCTTACTTCAGGTCGACAGGTGGCGTTGTCACCTTTCATGTCGGTTGGCAACAGCGGGTCGCGAGTCTTGGTTTTCGTGTCCTCTGGTATTGTCGGTAGTGTCCAACAACAGTCTGTCTTTATTATTTGAATTGAATTCCTAGGTAGAGTGGATATATTGTTGAATTATTGAGCTTTGATGTTGATGATGAATTGTTGAGCACCGATTTATGTTTATTGATTCCCCGTGTGGCTTTAAATGTTGAATCGATGTTTATTGAAGTTTCTGCACTCTGTTATTTCTTTTGGTTGTTGTTGTTGGGCTAGGATCGTTGTTGCCAGTATAGATTGAGTGATTGCCGTTCGCTGGGATGGATTTTTAAATGGGGTACATTTACCTTGTTTGGGAGTTCGTCCCGATGCGGATGTGGTGTCCTTTCTCCTCCTACGGAAAGGGGCGGTACAGGCCGTTTGAAAAAAAATGATGCAAGCAGTTATGTATGAATGGCCAAAGGGGCTGTTTGAGACAAGGTTATATGTGCGAGGCCGATAGACCAAAGTTCGTATTTATAAACAAATGGGTTTTCCTTGCCTCTGGTTGAAAATATTTGTAAAATATTATACATATAGGTTTTGCTATTGAAAGGTTTGACTGAGGACATAGGGAAATAGTAAAGGCAGGAAGAACAAGCAATAAGAAAGACAAGTGTGAACACCTCGATTTTTTACCTCGTCACACAACGACGTTTTGCAGAATCGATGACTCAGCCCCGCCAGACATCAGGCAGACTCCGGACGCCCAAAACGATCCTCGAGTGTCAAAACCTAGGGTCCATATCCTGTGACATGCCCTCGGTGGCCCCTAATCGCCTCTCCGTCCCTCCATATATTTGTTGGATCCCGAATTCTATACAATATTAAGAGAGGATGTCGCGATAGGAGCGTTTCAGTCTTCGAATCACCCAAATCGGATGTGAAACGAAGAAGAAAATACCGAAAAATCCCGGACGCGTGCAAACCTAGCTTGGCCCAACACGGCCAGGCGCACCAGCCTGGCTGGCCGGTCACCCCTTCTGGGCGTTGCCCTAATTTTCCTTCCGGGGAATGCAACCCTAACCTTCCTCGGATAAGCCATTTCTACTCCTATAAAGTGAGGGCTCCCCTCATTCTTTCAACTCACTCATTCACTTCTCTCCTCTCGTTCTAAGGTTCGAGTACTCGCCTTAGAAATTCTAAAAAGAGAGGACTAGGCTTCCTTAGCTCGGTTCACTCTAGTCCCTTTTTCGGTCCGGCTCTCGGTTTTAGGTTAGGAATTCTACATTCCTAACCCCTAAAATCGAAAGGAGGTACGACGCTCTGCTCAATAGAGTGTTCGGATTTTAGTCCCGAGTCGGAGTCCTGTCCGGTCCCTGCAATCGTGCTCCCGAGTTCTAGGGGGGAAGCAGCAGCTAGGAACGAAGTGAAGTAAAGATAAGACTATGAGGGTAAGTCTCCTTTTAGCCTTTTCAGCATTTACTTACTTTCTGCTTTCCTTTACTTCCATAGTGATAGCCCCCCGTTCCGTCCCCCTATGGGATGGAACACCCCCTATGGCTAAGGTCACCGGGTCTAGTGGTCAACGAGTGAAGGGTCTCCCCTTCCCGACCCCACCTAGACTACAACCGGCGCCCGACTCTCCCCCTTAGTTTTTTGCTTGTCTAAGTGTTTTACCTCTTTCTCGCTTGAAACTTCTCATCTCGCATGTCTGTGCTAAACCCCGAACTTCCCGAGCATAAGGTATAGGGTAGACATACCAAGGTCTAGTTCCTTTTCCGATTCGTCGGATACCTTGCGCAGGGCTTATAATCCCTCAATAGGTTTAACGAAGGCCGGACGGCTTCACAACCAGGAACTAAACCCAAGGTCTCGTCAAAAACATGAACTTTTCATACAAAACCTTCATTTTTATCCAAGGAAACTTTCTAATGGCAGCTCAAAGCCCTTTCTTAACAAAAGAACCCCTTCCTCGGGTTAACTCTAGACATGACGTTTCAGTGGTTAAATCCAACCCCACTCTATTCTAGACACACCCGAAAGGCTACTCTTTTCACATAAAACTTTTCTATCATATCACACCCCCTTTTTTCTTTAAGCAATACAAAACCTTTCAAAAATGAGGCCTGACGAACCTCACATGTCTACTCCATACTCTACTATCAGAAGTTCGGGGGTATGAACTACGTTGGCTCTGATTCCCAAGCTCTTTGGGATACGTAGGTAGCCGGCTCCTTCCGGTACGAAGCCAAAGGGATCCAATCCCTATATTTCACATGCATACACGTACACACACACACACACACACACACACATATATATATATATATATATATATATATATATATATATATATATATGTATATATACTTGTTTGCAATTATTTGTTTACACATTTGGGGATCTACTATGGTCATTTAGTATTGGTGAGAAGACCCGAAAGGAGCGATGGGGGGTGATAGGTTATCTCAACCCCTTCCCCCATCGTAACTTAGCTCCCAGACCCATCACACGAATATATGGACACACACAAGGACACACGAGCCTATACAGGTTTCCCTCTCAACCTTAACCAAGAGGGTGGTGACGCTAAACCTCCGAATGGCGAACAGGGAAGGATGCCACACCAAAGGTAAAACCCACCTTTCCATTGACATCCAGTCACAAAATACCCCACCAATACAACAACAAACAAGGAGGGCAGGCGATTCAGCCTTCACCCGCCTTCGGTGGTGACTCTGCTGGGGACGTCTAAGAGAGCTAGACTTCGATCGCAGCCAAGCCAAATGACCAAAGGGTTCCCCAAACCCCTTATGTGTTTACTTTAGTTGCAACTTACCTATATATATATATATACATATCTATACGTGTATATACATGTACTGATCTTGAGCTAGAGACCTCACACACTTCACAAACTGCATTGCATTCTGCATAACTTGAGTGTTAAACCCCGAGGCATGGTATTCAGAGATTGGGGGGAGGTCATGAGCCCCCGTCAAAGGTACTATGACCCTCAGCCACTTGCTCCAGTATTTAGTGCAAGCCGCCTAAGACGATTCTGTCAAGTCGTTGGTACTTAAGAGGGCCGCTCGTGCCCCACCAACTCGACTGGAAATCCTCCGGCAGAATACACTAAGTACGTTAACGAGTCAACAAACTTGTTCTGACATAGGAGTCCCTCGGGAAGGACCCTAGGAGGACATTTTTGGCACTCTAGGCAAGTGGTAGCCAAGCATCAAACCCGTGAGGACCGCTCGTGCATATGGATTGCCTCCAGGTACACTATACCCGAGACCGGAGTAGAAACCTTACCTTTGACCCTTAGTGGCACTCCCTTTGAGTAAAACACTAAGAATGAGGCAAGGGCACCAAGGTTGTCTTAGATGGGTACCAAGTTTCTCAAAAACCCCCGTCTATCAATATTGACATTCTATGCCAAGTATTAGGACTGCCGTGTCGACTGGGAGTCCGTCCGGGACATCGCCCTAACACTAGGCTACCAATCGTATTTGCAGTCGAATCACGAACGACTATCACTCGTCCCAAGACAAAATGACTAGTCATGACCCTCCATCCGATAGCTCCGATTCTGGAATCGCTGCACAGGATCTCAAGCACATCCTTCAGACAGTAGTTAAGCAAAATTAGGAGGCAGAACTAACCATGAGAGCAATGGCCTCCTACATTCAGACACTGCAAGCCGAACAAAAAGGAAAAGATCCAGTAGAGGAAGGGGATAGGACCCCTCCTCCTATGAGGGTTAGGAAAAATCCTCTGTTCGACACTACCAAACAAACCGCTGACTCCAGCCTCGCTAGTGAACATGGAGTAAAAGAAATAGGAGTCACAGATATTCCCAAGCCCGAAGAGGGCAAACTGTTGAAGTGTCTCCAACTCATGGAGACGGCCTATTGACAGCTAACCAAAGAGGAGGATTTCCTCGCCCTACATGGTCTTGTCCTTGACATTGCACCCATGTTTCCGCCAAACCTCAAAATGCCGAAAATGGACCAATATAATGGTACTACTTGCCCAAAGGTCCATCTCAAGATGTTCTACAGAATGATTACCCCATTCCATCTGTCGGACCGGGCCTTGGTCCAAAGTTTCCCGTCCTCCCTTACAGGGGCGGCACAGAGCTGGTTCAACTCTATCGACCCCTCTCGAACCAGTACTTGGGAACAATGGTGCAAGGAATTTGTAGCACAGTACCAGTACAAAACCGAGATCGACGTAGCCGAGAGAGATCTCGAAACCACCAGGTAGGAACCTAGGGAGCCTTAGTAGCCTTCGTGACTCATTGGAGGAACAAGGCCGCCCAAATGCTAACAAGGCCTAATGAAGAGAAGCAGTTCGCTATAGTCCACAAAAACCTCCTCCCTATGTACCGAAGTCACTACATGACTCAATACTTCCCCACCTTCAAGGCCCTCATCGGAGTTGGATCCAGGATAGAGGACCTCATCAATAGCGGGGCGTTAAGAGCTGAAGGGGAAAGAAGGCCCTTTCCTCCCCGTAACCGTGGGAACCCCTCGGCATACAGCAACATGCCCCCCGCTTCCATCAACGCCACTCCTGAGGCACCGAAAGGGGGGCCAAAGAGGTACGAGCTATATGCCCCCCTCAAGACAGTCTTTCTACGAGCCAAAGAAAGAGGACTGGTAAAGCCTATAGGACCAACTCCCCCTCCAGCCGATCCCCCTAGTTCCTGGATTCCAAGGCCTACTGTGACTATCATCAGGGAAAGGGCCATGACACCAATCGATGTTTCGCACTAAGGAACATAATCAATTGCCTCATCTCTGAGGGCAAGATACCAACGCCCACACCATCTAAGCCTAATGTCACCACCAATCCGATGCCAAATCATCATATCAACCTGATATTGATAGAGGCAGAAGACGGTATGAAGGAAGAAGCCTCATCCCATACCTCCAGCTGTTGCCTCTTCTTAGATTGGTAGGACTTCCTCAAACCGCTAGAGGATAGTCAAGAGGTGTCACATGTCACTCGAGGGGGAAAACAATTCAAACCCCCATACCTCAAATCTGATAACCCGGCCGCCGTGGTACGTCAATTAAATAGTGAGACTCCCCCGACTGACGAGGATCCAGTAATAAAGCAGCTCAAGAAAACCCAAGCTCAGATCAGCATTTGGGGATTGCTGATGACCTCGGCCGAACATAGGAAGGCCGTAAGCAAGATGTTAGGTGAGGCTAATGTGCCAGCCGACACCTCACCCATAGACCTGACCAATCTCATAGGGTCAATCCAGTCAGGTGCGGGCATATCCTTCACTGATGCCGACCTGCCTAAGGAAAAGAACGAGCACAACAATGCCCTCAACATCACTATAACCACCAAGGGCATGAAGATCCCCCTCACACTGGTTGACAATGGGTCAGCCATCAATGTATGTCCTTTATGCACTATGGAGAGACTAGGCATTTCTTGAAAAGAGCTCATACCCCGTCAGAGCCTACGATAACACCAAACGGGATGTCCTAGGAACCGTAATCCTGACCCGCAAGATAGGGCCAATAGAAACGCCGACTAGTTTCCAAGTGCTGGACGTCCCAGCCTGTTTTAACCTCATTCTCGGACGACCTTGGCATCACGACAACAACGCCGTCGTGTCCTCCCTACATCAGAAATTAAGATTACTCATAAACGACAAGGTCGTTACCATACACGGGGACTCTGGTATGCCCCAATCGGCCGACGCACAACAGCCCTTCCTCAAGCTAGCTGACAGCTCAAAGGATGTCATGATGGACGGATTCCTAGTCAACATGATCCTCACCATATGTTGGGGACCTAATAACGAACATTACCCCCTAGCTACTCCCCATATGGGTCCCTCGTAGTCAACAACATGATGAAGAAAATAGGATACCTTCCTGGTACTCCCATTGGAAGGGGGTCTACCATGACCAAAGTCGAACTCACATCTCACGTGAGTCCACTGGGCTTAGGCTACAAACTACGCTTAGAACGGCCCGACAAAGCAAAGGACTTCGATGCCCGTTTCACCAAGCTAGGGGAAGACTACCCCTATTCCTTCAGAGAGAGTCAGGATGCCCGAATCAGAGAGGTGCTCCCTGCGGGAAATCTCTGGGCTATTGAAGGAGATTTCCTGGGTACTGAGTACTGGCCCACCGCGTGGGGTATGTCAGAAGATTCAAAGGACACGGGTCTCTCCCTTCTATTTAGGGACTGCCTCACCATAACCGACGCCGAAGCGGTCGACCCGGCTATCGATGGCATTAGCCCGTACGAGTCTGATACCGAGGTTGAAGAACTCCCCTAACACAATCCTCAATGGCGCGCATGGGAGAATAGGGAACTGATGTCCGGCATGATATGCACCCTGCAAGAGTTCGGGCTCACAGAAGAAGAGGCCGACGAATGCCTCGATTTCATCGAGATAATACCTCAGAGCGAAAAGGGTTGGGATCTCTGGGAAGCCGAAGCTAGGAGACTATTAGTAGGCGACCTAATACTTAAGGAAATCCGAGGTGAGCCGAGGGATCCGAGAGGGAAGTTTAGCCCCAATTGGTCCGGGTCTTACCTCATCAAAAATATCCTGATAGGAGGTGCACTTTGGTTAACTGACCTCGACGGAGTCCCGTTTGCCTCCCCTATGAACCTAGATCAACTTAAGAAGTACACGCCGTGAGAAGGACTGCGGATGCCGTTCCCTAACCCCCTTATTTTCCTAGCCACTACCGTTCTTCTGTTACTCATGTAACAAGAACTGCGTATAGCTTGATCCTCTAGAGAGTAGTTTTGAGTGAAAAATCCCTATAAAAGGCCAAGTTTAACTATAAAGACCCACGCCTTAGGCAAAAAACTGACCTCACTAGGCAAAGGTTGTGATTTCTAAATTTTGTGAGGAAAAATGGAGGTACGTAGGCAGCTCGAGAAGTTACTTTGAGTCCAGCTACAATTTTCAAGTGACGGGGCCTTACCACAACCTTTTCACAACCCCATTTCTTTCTTAGCCTTTCTAAGAGCTCAAAAAGCGCCTCTGAGTGCAAATGGCTTTCACACATAAAAGTCCGAGAGCTCACACAAAAGAAAATGAGAGAAAAAGACCCCCAAACAAAAAAAAAGAGGGGGACAAAAGGGGCAAAACAAAAACAAATCGAACAAAAAGATCCCCAAAGTAAAGAGGGACAAAACAAAGAAGAGAGAATGTAAGGAAAAATGAGCCAAAAATGGACTTAACAAAGTTCTAAAAGCCGCACGCGCTGAGCTCTTACTTTTTCCTACCCACATTGATCAAGCCTTCAACCTCATTCTGCTAACCTACCTTGGACGGCATCCAAGGAAATACTCATACACAAAAAGAGGTACCTTTAGTCGGTATGGGTACACGTCGCTCCCTAGAGGAAGGGGTGTCATCTGTAGCTCCCTAAGGAAATCCGAGATGGTGTCAGGACGACATCAATTGTCGGTTCGACCAACTTTCAAAGTCCTTAGGCAAACCAAGGAAGTCCAAGAGTCTAGGTTTCCCTCACCCACACTGGGGCTGGTCAAATCCCTAGGTCCCTTAGGTGAAAACCAAATCCCGCTCATTGCTCAGATCAATATTAGAGGATCTCTACACGGTCCGTCTTTGCAAACGCCGTGCACTGGGGTTGGGCAAGACCCTAGCACCTGTACATGGGCAAATCTTGCACTGGGGCTGCATAGGGAAGGAACCTCTCGGATGGGTTTGGATCAAATCCCGCGGCAAATACTCCATTATGAGATGCATGAGGATCCGACCCACACTGGGGCTGTTCAGGAAAAAGAGATTCCCCACCTAACTAAAGGAGGGAATCCTATGTCCGACACCTCAGTACGAAATGTTCGGTCCTACCGATATACATCGGGGCTGTCTGCAAGAAATCCAGAGTCCTTTGGAACGGCCAACGCGGCCTCTAGGCACCACGTCCCGGCCATAGAATGAGTTCATCTCCCTCAACCGGATCTCGATGTCCTACAAGCTCGGCTCTAGTTCTGTCTAGGAGTGAGTAACGCTCGGAAAGGACGAGTACTGCAAGTACAATAGGTAGTCTAGGTTCTAACCTAGGTGTCCTCAGAACGATCCCAGTCAATGTGCACTAACGCGGGGATTTTTCCTCCTATTAAAGACTAAGCGATCAAACCCAGTTGTTTTGGTTTGGGCATGGAAAAATGTCCCAATCCCTCATGCGCCAACATCGTGCACCCGTCAGGCCCAACACGGCCGGTCGGCCAACACGACTTCGCGGGCCGGCCGGCCAGCGAACTTCTCCTCCGGCTGGTCCCACCAGCCAGCCGGCCGGTCACCCCTCCTGGGCGTTTCCCTAACTTTCCTTCCAGGGAATGCAGTCCTAACCTTCGCCGAATAGGCCATTTCTACTCCTATAAATTGAGGGCTCCCCCGTGGCAGCCCGGACTAGGGCCCAGCTGAGAAGGTATTAGATCGACCCTCCGTGTGCACCTTTCTCGAGTAACTTAGAGATTTTTAGGTCTTATGTGTGCTAATGTGTTTAATTATGTGCTTACGTGCTAAGTATATGCTTGAATTATTGATTTCAGGAGTCGCGTGCCCTAATTTGACCTAATCGGTATTTTCGAAAATACTAACCGGAAAACCCTAATCGGGTTGATTTCAGGATTTTGTGCTCTTATATGACATTTAGGATCTGAGGAAAGGTTACTAAGTGATTAGGATTAATTTAGGGCTCATTTTCGCAAAAATCGGAATTTCCACACACGGAAGCCATTTTTCGCTCGTTCCAGCTCATTTTTCGCGGAGAAAAGCAAATGGGCCGAATTTATAGTTAAAACACTCGTAATTTAATTTACTACTTAATGAAGAGATTAGATTTCCCAAACTCCCTCATCTCGATTACCAAATACCCGATTTTCCGTCAGTTGACTAAACGCCGAAAGGTCGCTTTCACCATTTAATTAATGGTCAAACCTTGACACATGTGCAACAAAACCAGCCAAAAACCTGCACATTGCAGCCCCAAATCAGCTGAAAATTTGATCTTTTGGTTGGGTGCCCACAGGTTTCAATTATTTCCATATAACCCCTAAGATATTTTCTCTAAGGACTATATAGCAAATAGTGAAAGTTCTACCTCTATATATACACCATCACCCCCTCTCATTTCTCTTGCTCATTCACAACTCTCTTCTCTCCCTCACACACTCTCTCACTCTCGGCTATTAGGGCTCTTAGTTGGTAGGTTGTTTGTTTATTTATTTTCCATGTTTTCTTGATTATATGTTCATAATACATATTAGTCAAGAAAACTAGTAGGAAAATCATAGCTCTTCTTCCTAGCTAAGCCTAAGATGTTCAAGGGTAAGTCTTCTACTTTCTCTTGTTTTGATTTCATGTTTATTTAAGGTTTAGTTGAGCTTTTGTTTATTTTTTATGCAATATATGTTGTTATATATGTGTTTGATGGGATTTTGAGTTTGAGGAAGCCATTAAAAATACTTCTAAGCTAGATAAAAATCTGATAATTTTTGGAGAGCTCCTCCACTGTGTCAGAAGATATTTTCTGGAGTTTTTGAAGCAAGAAAATCATTTTTAACTATTTTTATAAATTTTCCAAGAAAATCCCGTAAGGCAGATTTTCACTGAAAATCTATCGACACTGGATTCAAACTCGTTTTTCTCCTTTGTCACTCAACCTTTTGGATCGATTCAAAAATCCAAAATGTTCTACCTTCAAAGAAGTTTCTAGAAGGGTATGGCTCACCTCTAAACTCCCAGTATTCTGTCCTCTACGAATTTTCTAAGTTGGGACTGGAAAACTGGAAATCCTTGAATGTTGAGATATGTGCTTGTTTGTTGATGATTTAGTGTTTAATGTTGTTATTTGATGAAATGCTGTGGATATATGTGTTTAGATCTTTATTTTGAGCTAATCTATGGTATGATCATGTGTAAAATGATGTGTTGGTGTGTGAAGGATTCTAGTGTGTGTTCTTGGTGTTCTTGGTGTTCTTGAAGAACATGAAGAACATCTTGAAGATTTAAAGTCTCCAAATAAAACCCAAGCTTTTGATCCAAAAATTATTTTATCACTCACCAAAAGTTTTTTTTATAATAAGTTTCCTAAAAATAAATATTTATTAAAATTGGTATTACTAATCATTATAATTAGTAATAATTAAACCTTTTTAAAATAAAATTTGATTAATTAACATTTAATGACAAATTAAACTTGGTTAATTATTTCCTTAATTCTTTAATTAATTATTTAATTAATTACTTATTAATTAGTGATTAAATTAATTAATCATATTAAATTAAATTAATTCTTAATTAAATGAGATTAATTAGTTAATTAAACTTAGTTAATTAGTTTCCAAAACCTAATTAATTATTCAAAATTAATTATTTAATTTAGATTAATTAATTAGAGCTAAGTACGATTAGTTAATTAAAATTAATTTCTCAAATTAATTTTAATTAATTAAATTTCAAAAATTATTTCAAGTTAATTAATTGAAATTAATTATCCAAATTAATTTTAATTAATTAACTAATTACGCTTAAACAACATTGTTTCCTAAGTTGATTAATTGAGATTAATTGCCTAAATTAATTTTAATCAATTAACTAATCACAGTTGATTAATTTTCGAAGATTATTTCCAAATTAATTAATTGAGATTAATTTTTCCAAATTAGCCCTGATTAATTAATTAGTTCTGAAAGTTAATTAATTAAGAATTAATTCCTAAATTAATTCTAATTAATGAACCCTTACTTAACCATTACTTAATTAATTATTATTTAAGTAATCAAATAATAATTAATTAGCCTCAGTTAATCTCAAATAATCAAGGGTGGAACCTTGACTAATTGAGATCGATCCAATGGTTAACAATTGCTTGTTTATTTACTTTCCGCTTGCATTGCTTATTACTCGCTTATCATTATTAATACTTGGGCAACACTTAGTTGCTAACTTTAGTGCGAACTTGATTAAGTGTGTGACATGTCTCGATGCACCTTAAGTGAACTTATGTGCTTACATCATATAGAATTAGCTAAAGACCGAGGGTTCTTAGCTTAACCTAGAATTTATTATTCAGGGGACGAGATCGAGACGTGGGACCCACTTTACTTTGCCTAGACCTAGATCGTTACTATCAGGTGAGGCATTTAGCCTTCCTTTGCTGGATCATGAACTATATATGTAAATATCAGTAAAACCTTATAGCGCCCCCTGAAGAAGGAATGCCACATCCGCACCGAAGCGAACTCCCGAGCTTTGGCGAGGGGCCTTAACTCAAAAACCTACTCCGGCGAACGACACGCAAGCAATAACTACCGGAAACAGCAACGACTTCCCAACAACAACCACAACAATACAGAGTAATGTGGAAGCGATTTAAAAGATAAACATTTAATTCCGTAAAAGCCTGCGAGGCTAACATAATATCATTTAAACATTTGCGGTTCGAAATACAATTTAGTCATAAACACATAGTGCCATCCGTGGCTCAACTAGCCTACCCTGTGCAATCCTAGATATCTTCAACTATCCCACATCAGGGGCACATAAAGTACGTAAAGTAAATAAAGCAGTAAAGGGGGTACGAAAGCAATTAAATACAATAAACAGGACTCGACAGTTGTTGGGACCACTGACAAGACAAACCAGACGACAAGACTGAGCCTATCTAGACCTGCTGATTCCGACTGACAAGATAGGTGACGCCGCCACCTGTCTACCTGAAGCAAGAACCAAAATAGAAGGGGTGAGTATAAAGGATACTCAGTAGGGGGGGGGGTTGATCACAGTTCGTCGTTTATCTTTTAAAACCAAAAAGTAGTGAATGTTGCCCGTTTTGAGAAAGAATACAAATAACGATATAAGTTGCAAAAATTAACACAAGGAAACACTCGGGTTCGGCTTACTTTGAAAATACGAAAAGGTGACGAACCGGATCCTTTAAAATCATTTGCACATAATGTCAAGCCGATCAATTAAAAGGATATTAGTTAAGTCACGAGGCCGTTACAAGTTCGAAAGGCATGATATACACGAGTTGGAAATGATAAGTAAACACAGCTCGTAATTCAACTAAGTAGTTTGAACAATAAAGGAGGCTTAAGTTGGACAAGTTCGAGCCACGCTTCCGGATTTTATATATATATATATAGGGAAATACATATGCTAATGAAGAAATTCGGAACGTGCTTCGACTTGTAAAGAAAGCCGTAAATCAATTAGACAAGCAAGAAATGCAATAATGTGTCCCGGCGAGAACGGGCCCTCTCCTTATAACTCCCAACCATGAAAATCATGAAAACATGTTGTCAAGTACTTCACCACCAAAGGTCATGATCCACTAACAGAGTTTTAAGGAGACGCGATTAGCACCACCATACAGAGTTTTAAGGAGACGCGGTTAGCACCACCGTCCGCATCAACTTAAGCTAGCCAACCTCCTACCCAGCCTAAGTTAACACGCATAGAAGTATACATTGGGATTTGCCCTAGATGCTCGTCTCCAGGCTCACCTCCTGTATACTCCGGGCCAAGTCATGATCCAGTCCATGGCTCACTTTTAAAATCAATAACAGTTTGGGTGGCCAAAGGGGCCGTTCGAAAGGATGATGCAAGCAATTAAGTATGAATGGCCAAAGGGGCCTTTGAGACAAGTTGATGTAATGATCTAAGAAATACTCATAAGCGTCGTACGCTTCGGGAGCATGCTGACGGATGTCCCTAAGGACATTACTTATAAGTATCTCTGAGATCAAATGGTTACTTTTAAAACACATAAGTTACTTGTCTCTAGTTGAAAACATTTTAAATCATTTGTAGATGCATAGATTTTGCTATCCAAAAGGGTTTGACTAAGCACATAAGGAACTAGTAAAAGCAGTACAGCAAGCAATAAGGAAGGTGGAATAATAAGTTATTTCGCAACCTAAGTAGCTATGTCCTTGCCCCAGTTGAAAGAAGTTTAAACCCTACCTGGCTCCACACAACATAATGAAAGCAAGCGGTAGTCAAGTTTCTCCTTCGTTGGTCCCACCTGTAATACACAGGGCCTAGAGGATGAAAACGAGACCGACAATACTAAAAGCAAGACACGAGATAACAAATGATGCACGACAATTCAAATGGAACCTCAATCATGCTACAGGTGTAATATGGAAAGCCAGACAATTAAACATATAAAGATGTATAAAATACGTAACAACAATTAAAGAAATATTAATGCAATTCTAAATAATGAAAGAAACAGAGATATTAAATATTAAAGGCATGCTTAAACGCAATTAGGGCACGTAGATATGCTTAAAATAATATAACGAAGCTCTCTCGCGAAAACGGGATCGAATGGATAAGAAACGGGAAAAGTGGGGAAAATCTCTAAACGAGAAAGGTGTCAAATGACGGTCAAATAAGGTCGGACAAATCATAACTTTGAAAAATATTAAATATCAAAGCTCAAGGAATCTATAGGTGGAATCAGATTGATTTTAGGAGGTCGTTTGCGTAAAGTCGACATTTAAATAAGTGGGGTTGACCCAATTCCCGAAGTGAAAGAAAGAAAAAAGGCTGGAAAATCCACTAAGGCATGTGCACCGGCCGACGCACGGTCTTGAACACGCTGTCAAGACCGTGCAGGTGCACACGGCCTTATGCATTGGCAACGCACACGGGCTTGTCAAATGGGGTGCGCCCAACGCATGGTCTTGGCAAGACCGTGCACGAGCCTGTGCAGGTTAAAAGGGGAACACACGGGGCTATGCACGGGCTTGGTAAGACCGTGCACAAGCCCGTGCAGATCTTCTGTGCAGCAGAACACAACAGTTTGCGAATCTCTCACGAGCACCCAACACATAAATCAATAGATCTCCTAATTTACTCCATAAAACATGCTAATTTTCACATATAAGCATATATATCACATTAGCTACACATAGGTTCAACAATCATGCAAAATGATCAAGTAAATCTTCCTAAACACGAAAATCCTAAAACTATAAAATTCTATCTAAAACTCACAAAAATCGCAACAAGGAATGGACATATTGAAATGGGGTAAAAGGATTACCGGTAGAGGATGAAGCAAGGATCGTTTGGGTTTTCACGGCTCATCGATCAGGCGAGAAACGGGCTCGGTAGGGCGATTCTCCTTCTCCTCCTTCTTTCTCCTTCTTTCTCTATTCTCTTCCTCTCTCCTCAAATAATATGGGTTTATGTAGAATTAAGGAATATAAGACGGGTATGTATGCAAAAAGGGATATTAAATGGGGTCGGAGTAAAATAGGAAATTTCGGGTAAAAGTTGGGTTTACGGATAAAAACTTGTTCGTGATATTAAATATTCTCACGAAAAGCCTTCGGCGTGCATAAAATATTATTCCAGAATAAATCCGAAATTTCGGGTCGTTACAAACCTACCCCTGCATATTTATAGCCGTTTGTGCTTTTCGATTACCTCTGCAATATTCCACTTCTCTATCCTGTTTTACCTGCTTTCAATTGTTTTCTGTCTGTGACGGTATTTGGAAATCGTTTAGTAAAACCTTTACAAAATATTTTCTAAAACATTTCCCTACATTACCTTACTTTTCAAAAGTGCTTTTACCACCTAGACGATTTTCGAATCAACGTAGCGTCTCTAGGTAATGAGAGTTCCTACCACTATTGGTCTCTCTTACCATATCTCTAGGTATTGGGAGTTTCTACCACTGTTGGTCTCCCTTACCATTCCCCGTACACAAGTACCTGTTGATTGAGAGAGTGAAGGGGCCCAGAGAGGTTCAAGAACGATTGTCGGGCAGTGATGACCAACGGCAATACGTATCTCGGATTATCCAACAACGTGAGATGTCTAGTATCCAAAGGAGGTTTTGGGTACAACTACTCATAAAAGGGATAGACGTATCTCTCCTGACAAACGATGGCATCATAAACCATCAAACGGCGTGTTGTGGTAGATCTATTTCATCATATGTACCTGACTTTTGGGAGATATAAGGATAGAGATAAAGGCCTTCCACTTGGGGCTAGTTCTGAGTCTATTTGTCTACCTGTCTACACCTACTTAGGTTTGACTAATTAGACTACCTTCACCTTACTGTCGCTTGACGACATTGTATTACCATCTGGATTTGAAACTTAAGGGCGAGTGTTTCCCATCATTCGACTCTAACTTCCAGATACCTGATACATACAATTCCTTCAGACAAAACCGGGTTCGCACGTTTTCGAAAATTATAGTTGTATCCCCTTATCCCCTTTTATCGAGTCTTTTCAAATCATGTGGGCCGAGCTTGCTTCGAAACCAAGTTATGACGATTTAATGCCTTTAACGTCTACACATTACACACCTCACTTAGTCGCCAGGACTAACGCCTTCTTTCTTTCTGTTCGTGATCTCAGGTGAGCGATGATCGATAGACATGGTGCCCGAGCTTATAGGAATTCTTTTGCCTGCTTGTTTGTACCTTGCTACTATCTGCTACACTAGTTGCTATCGGGTTTGTATACCCATATTTGTTTATGTTTGACTTAGTTTATATCGCTTCTGTATTACTATCGTTGCTACTTGATTGATACATTATGCTTCCGCTACTCTTATGATTAATTAAGCGACTCTTAGTTTGATTATTACTTTTAGTCTTCCAATTTATTTATAAATTTTTTTTTGAAAACCCGTATTTCTGCTGCGATATAACTCTTTATAAACTGATTGATTGCCGTTCGCCACCGACGAGTTCGGAGTGATCCACTACGGGTCATCCTGGTTAGTCGACAGTGCGGGACTGATGGCGGCACCTGCTTTCGGGGCGCCACATCCCCTCATTCTTTCAACTCGCTCATTCACTTCTCTCCTCTCGTTCTAAGGTTCGAGTACTCGCCTTAGAAATTCTAAAAAGAGAGGACTAGGCTTCCTTAGCCCGGTTCACTCTAGTTCCCTTTTCGGTCCCATTCTCAGTTTTAGGTTAGGAATTCTACATTCCTAACCCCTAAAATTGGAAGGAGGTCCAGCGCTCTGCTCAATAGAGTGTTCGGATTTCATTCCCGAGTCGGAGTCCTGTTCGGTCCCTGCGATCGTGCTCCCGAGTTTGAGGGGGGAAGCAGGAGCTAGGAATGAAGTGAAGTAAAGATAAGACTACGAGGGTAAGTCTTCTTTTAGCCTTTTCAGCATTTACTTACTTTCTGCTTTCCTTTACTTCCATAGTGATAGCCCCTGTTCCGTCTCCCTATCGGACGGAACACCCCCTATGGCTAAGGTCACCGGGTCTAGGTGGTCAGCGAGCGAAGGGTCTCCCCTTCCTCGACCCCACCTAGACTACAACCGGGGTCCGATGCTCCCCCTTAGTTTCTTGCTTGTCTAAGTATTTTACCGCTTTCTCGCTTGAAACTTCTCATCTCGCATGTCTGTGCTAAACCCCAAACTTCCCGAGCATAGGGTATAGGGTAGACATACCTAGGTCTAGTTCCCTTTCTGATTCGCCGGATATCTTGCGTAGGGCTTATAATCCCTTAATAGGTTTAACGAATACCATACGGCTTCACAGCCAGGAACTAACCCAAGGTCTCATCAAAAATAAGAACCTTTCATACAAAACCTTCTTTTTTATCCAAGGAAACTTTCTAATGGCAGCTCAAAGCCCTTTCTTAACAAAAGAACCCCTTCCTCGGGTTAACTCTATACATGAGGTTTCACTGGTTAAATCCAACCCCCCTCTATTCTAGACACACCCGAAAGGCTACTCTTTTCACAGAAAGCTTTTCTGTCATATCACACCCCCTTTTTTCTTTAAGTAATTCAAAACCTTTCAAAAACGAGGCGTGACAAACCTCACATGTCTACTCCATACCCTACTCTCAGAAGTTCGGGAGTATGAACTGCGTTGGCTCTGATTCCCAAGCTCGTTGGGATACGTAGGCAGCCGGCTCCTTCTGGCACGAAGCCAAAGGAATCCAATCCCTATATTTCACATGCATACACATACACACACACACACACACATACACACATATCTATATATATATATATACTTGTTTGCAATTATTTGTTTTCACATTTGGGGAACTACTACGGTCATTTGGTATTGGTGAGAAGACCTGAAAGGGGCGATGGGGGGTGATAGGTTGTCTCAACCCCTTCCCCCATCGTAACTTAGGTCCCGTACCCATCACACGAATCTCTGGACACACACAAGGACACACAAGCCTATACAGGTTTCCCTCTCAACCTTAACCGAGTGGGTGGCGACTCTAAACCTCTGAATGGCGAACAGGAAATGATACCACACTAAAGGTAAAACCCACCCTTACATCGCCATCCAGTCACAAAATACCCCACCAATACATCAACAAACAAGGAGGGCAGGCGATTCAACCTTCACCCGCCTTCAACAGGAATGATAAGTTATTTCAGCAAAGCTATATATATCTATGATCTTGCCCCAGTTGAAAGCATTTTAAACCCTTACCTGGCTCGATAGAACAAGAGAAGGAAGCAAGCAGCAATTACAATCCGGCCTCAAAGATCTCACCAGAAAAAGACGGGGTCTAGAGGATGAATGACTGACACGACAAGGAAACAAACACTGACGCTCGGCTACCAAATTATGAACATTCTTAAAGATACTCATTCAATATATAGGCATAACAGAACAAGCAGGGGCAATATGGTCAATTTATATCCAAAAGCATAGAATAATTAAATAAACGAGAACCGCTAAATTAATTACAAAACATGTAAGCATATAAGCTAAGCAGGGGGATAAGCTGTAATTCAACATTAATCAAATATATTCAATTTAAAATGACAATTTGAAATCCAACTGCACAACTTACAGCTTTTCTCAAAATCTCTAAAGCTACAAGTTAATATCAAATCCTATCTCTAGCTTAATCGAATCGATACCTATCCGTTCGACTACCCAATCATACAATAACAATAATCAATAATTAATACAATTAAACCAAGCTAGGATACCAATTATTCATGCTCAAAAGCTAGAAGCTATAAGCTATAATCCAAAAAGCTACCAAATTAACATAATTATACAGAAAATGCGATAAAACGTAAACGACAAGTCGGATTCGAGTAATACCAGCACCGTTAGAACTATTGCGACGAGGGGACCGTTCTATCTGAAGGTTCTATCATCGGACTCCGGCCAGAGCGGCGCGCCACCGCCGGACCACCGTTGTCTGTCGTCAAGCCTCAAGATCACTGCCAAAAGCTTCGTCTCGTCAAGGTGGTCACGACCATGGTGGTCCGCCGCGTCAGCTCCGCCGCACGCAGCCGGAAAATACCCAAAACCGCCGCTGCCTTCACTTCGTCGTAACTCCGTCATCGGTGGTCCGATGTGAGACCACCGCCATTAGACTCCTCTCATCCAGGGCTACCTTCGCTGGGTGGTGCGCCACCGTGGGGGGTCGCCAGAGATGGAAGATCGAAAAAAGTGCCATCGCCCCTTCTCTCTGCCCTAGCGCCGCCGTCGGCCCTTTTCAAATCATGGCACCACCACCAATGGCTTCGTCTCGAAAAATCGGTCAAGAACCGCCCTTGCTCGCCGCCGAAAGTCGCCGGAAAAGCCACGACCACCACCATCTTAGCAGCGGAACTTCCAAGCTCCACCACGCCACCACCGTCGTCCAAATGCCGGAAATATTGGTACCAATCTGTTCCTCTCGTCGAGACGATCGATTTCGACATATCATTTACTTGATTCGGTGAAGAAATGCAAAATCCCTATTTTGGCAAGAAGATCTCTCGCGCGACGCTGCTCTCTCTCTCTCTCTCTCTCAATTTTCAATTCTTCCCCAAGACTTCCAATAATTGCATAATATACCCTATTTCTCGAAAAACATGCAAATAGTGTAAAGTGTCGGAATTAGGCGTACTTAGTGTCAAAATGATCGAAATTAAATGCTTAACAAAGATTGAGGTTCGTTTTATGAAAATTCATGGGTTTACGAAAAGTCAATTTCGGGTTGGGATAAAGTGTAAATAGTTTTGGGCTAAAAATGCAATTTCTTTAAAATATGACTTAATGAATAATATTAAGGATCTTATGAAAATAATTGGAACCTCGATAAAATATGCATTATTAAAATATTGAACTCAGTCCAATATACACTATTAAATTACTAAATCAAGTTAAACGAGCTAAAATGTAAATTTACCAAATTAAGACTAGTTAATGAATAAACGATGCAAACTAAATTCTAACTAATACTTTGGGTTTTAAAAGTCAAATCGATGATTTATAAAAATCTTTAAATGCAGGAGTTGGAAAACGTGCAAGTGTGAAAGACGTCGGGACCGTAAAAGGTCCGAATTCTGATAAACGCGCTAATTTTAAACTTGGAGATTGCGGGTTGTCACGATGTGTCTTGAGGATAATTAACCAAATAGGCAATAATTACTCCAACAAACCCAAAACGACAACAAAAATCCAATCTTGCATGCGTGAATACAAAAGCAATATAATGCAAAAGAAACAAGCTTAATACTAATGATTCAATGCTCCCAATGCCGTGAATTACCACTTGCATTTTTATTATTATTATTATTTTTAACCCAATACTTTGAGAAATCAATCCAACACTCGGGAGTTTGCATTCGGTTCAAGAAAGGATGGCAGAATTAAGAGTTTTTGAGTACATATCTACATTTTGTGCATTAATTTGAATTCTCTATCAGGATCTATTTCGAGATCTATTGGAGCCCATAGCCATGCTTCTTTCCCCGCTTTCGAGATCAGGGGTTTCTGGATCGGTGCATCGATATTTTATAGAAGACATCATTTTCAGATTCAGTGACGTATGCATTGCCGGAACCCTTTCGTCGAGCTTTGTCTGGTAGAGGTCTTGGGCGGTGGGCCATTGCCGGTGTTGACAGGAGTGGTGGCGGCTCGAGATTCTCGTCGCCGCGCTGACGTGAGGTGGTGTTTGCGCGGGTCACGGCCGAATGCTGCCATAACTGCGGTGGTCGGAGTTGGCTGGTTGGAATGACAGCGAGCTTCAGAACAAGATGCAGGTCGGTGGAGATCTGACCGGACCTACAGTTGGTGGAGTCGATATTGGAGTTGAGACTGGATCCAAAGATTTGGGCTTAGTTGGTGGAGTAGTTGTAGAGGGTGCGACGGCTCGGAGCCATGTGGTGTGGTGGTTGTGAAGAGGCGGCAGAGAGAGAGCCGCGCGACTGAGATTCGGAGCGTATGATGTAAAAGGAATTTCATTGCTGGTGGCGGACGGTGGTGAGCTACGCTGGAGAAGGTAGAGCGCTAGGTATGGCAATTGGCCATAGGCGGCGGAATAATGGTGGTGATTAGTGGGTTTTTTTTTTTCTTTTTTTTTTTGAGTTCGTCATGTTCGGCTTAGTAGGTTCGGGAACGGGTTTTTCCCACAGACGGCGCCAAATGCAACGGGGTTGCTTAATTTATGGGATGAACTAGCTCGGATCTCGAAGATAGAGATGAACCCTATCTCTCGGACCCTACAAGTTCTATTGGTTGACCTACTAAGAATCGAATATAATATATTGGAGAAATTAGATACTCTTATAAATTCAATATAATTTATGTAGTGAGTAGAAGTTCCACCTCCACATTGGGAAAATGGACTATATATAATATCCTAGCTAGGGTTTAGGCCTTTATGGGCTTTCTCATTAGATAACTGGATTGGGCCGTGAGATATGGGCTTAGGCAAAGTAGTGTTTTGGGTCAACCTACATCAGTACGTAATACCAAGCCTAACTCTAAATACTTTATGTTTTTATCGCGTATTAAAATAAGCCTTGCATGTGGACTTTTATGTTTTTATCCCGTATTACTATATTTAGTAAATACTTTATGCTTATTACTTTTATGAAGTTTAAGAACAAATGGATTTGATATCAAATGAATATTATGTATACGATTTGAAAATGGTTTGAAATTAAGCTTTATTTTTTAAAGGAGTTTTAGATCTGAGACGCTTCGTAAGTGACCCGTTACCGTGAGTTCCACCCGGTATGTGTGACACCTACGGGCGCGTACTTAGATCGATATCCAACTTGTCTCGAATGGCCCCCTTTGGCCCCATAAGCCTTGATTCCTATCTTTGACAGGAAAATGATAGTTTTGAAATACGGTTATGATATGATACGTTATGTTTGTTTGTTTGTTTCATTGGACCCCGGAGTGGAAGTCATCGGAAGAAACCGGATAGACATTGGGTCTACGGTTAGACTTCGAAGGTTTTGCTCCACCATGATATTTGGGAGCTCGGGGTGAGGCCGGAGTCGCAGCCATTTGAGTACCTGAGACCGGTTGACTACGTGTCAACTAAGACATAGGTTGAAATACCTATGTATCGTGTAGTTCGGATTTAGCGGTCCGTCTACCCATGAGGAGGAATAAGGGTGATTATGTTTTCAGGTATGATATAATATGATATGAGGAGTTACGAGAGCTCGACTCGCCGAGCTATATGATGAGATGTTATGTTATGTTTATGTTAAATTACCAAATGATTACGAAAACCCTTCTTTTATGTTTGCTTTCTTTTATGTTTAAAATGGTGATTTAAATTATGTCTGCTATTATGTATTGTACTCTCTTTTCCCCCTCACTTAGTCTTTTGACTAACACTCTCTGTTTCAACCCTTCTCTACTTTAGGTGGTTACTAGGTGGGCATTAACGGGTCTAGTTTTGCGGAGTTACATTCATTTTGTGTTTTGTAAATTCTTAAGACTTAATAGGTATTTCCGTTTATGATATTTGTATTAAATATGTTATGTATTTAATGTTCGGGAATAATTAATGTTGAACCCGTTTAGAATTTGAGTTATTGTAGCGCCCCGCTCTACAGCCCCCGAACCTGCACAGATCCCCAAGCCGAGAACGGCGCCTCAACCCGAGAACCCATACAAGCTAACGGGTCTATCCCGACTCTTGGCAACAGCGGATCCCCAAAGACACAACAGATAAACAGTTCAGAATATATATAGCGGAAGCGAATTAAAACATAATAACATAAATGCCACTTCGGGGCCAATCTAAATATCCAATATTAACACAGCCCATTCAAGGGCAATGTAAAGTAAATATACAGGGTGGGGATCACTATAGCATTAAATACATGCCAGGACAAAAGAATAACCTAACGAGAGAGTTACGGACAACAATCTAGACAACGGCAAAACCAAAAAGGCCTATCTATGAACTGTTACCAATCCGACACGCGAGACATGCCGGTCTCTCAATCTACCTGAGGCAAGAACCAATAAAAGAGGGTGAGTCAGAGAACTCAGTGAAGATATGGGTAGAGCAAGTCCAGTCACGCTTCCGGGTTTTAATAGAAAATACATATGCAATAAAGAAGAAACCGGAATGTGCTTCGACTTGAATATTCAATAAAGCAATAAAGACAATAACAATATAAAGCAGTAAATAAATATCCTAGCGAGAGTGGGCCTGTTCCTCCTTATTTCTCCTCAATACATTATAAAAACTCCATCTCCGGTGTCGAACCAAGGAGCAACCCGAGGCTTGACTATAGTGAATTTAAGGAAAGCGTGCAACACATGCAACACCCACCATCGCTCCTAACCGTGGCTATCAAACTCCTGATGGGCCACGATTGACGCTTAATATTAGGAGAAGCATCTCGGGTTACACCCTGGACGCTCGTCCCTAGATGCAACCTCCGAATACCATCCCAGGGCCCAATGAAAAGTCCAATATATTACTCGCTTTACAATAAGGGTTTGAGTGCCAAACGGGCAATTGGGCAAGTGGTGACGACAAAGGGGGTAACTACAAGTTCCGTACGTGTCGGGATGTCCAGGCAACGCCCCTAACGACTTCCTCATAGACCCAAGTCCTAAGTCAAATTATCACGTTAAAAGGAAAGAGTTTACTTGCCCTTTTGAAAACAAATCAATTTTGGGTACTAATGTATAATTTGATATTAAATGATTTGTTGATAAAATCATAAAGATATAAGCTCGAAATACTTAATACTAATAATAAGGGAATACGGGGTTTTCACATGCATACTTAGACATAGATGTTCAAGCCCAGTTTAAACAAATCAAATCCTCACCTGGTGCCAAAAAGAAAGCCTAGCAGCTACAACTCACTGCTCTCCGACCTCAGACTGATCTGTAGACAAGACAGGATCTAGAGGAATTAATAACGACTCTAAAAGCGCAAATAAGCAATTATTTGACGAACGACTGACCAAATGAATCAACAATCATGCATATGCTAATAATAATATTTATGGAAGCTACCACATAAATTTTAAGTAATTCTGACAAGCTTCCAAAAATGCATACACGTAAAAATGTACTATTCACAGTCCGAACGAGGTCAAAATTCAACAAACATTTTAAAATATTAATCTACAACTTATAAGGGATCAATAGGTGAAATCGGTATAATTTTTGGAATCCGTATGCAAAAAGTCAACGAAAATAGTGAGATGTTGACTCAATTCCCAAGAGCAACTTGAGAAAAGGCTGGAAAAACATTCTAAGTGCTTCGCACCGGCTTGTGCACGGTCTTGGACACATTGTCAAGACTGTGCACTGCACACGGCCAATTGCACAGTTTAGACGCACGGGCGTGAGCCCGTGCAGGCAAAAAGAGCCGCGCATGGGCTCCTGCACGGTCCAAACGCGATTAACAGTAGACAGCAGAAAAAAACGCGATTCAACGAAAATCCGATCCAAAAATGTATATAAATCATTTTCTTGCGCAAATCAACACCTAACAATTACAACAATCATCAATCAACATATAGGGAACATTTCTATCCAAGAATTACAAGAAATGACCAAGAAACGGGTTCACAATCATAAATATTCATAATAAATCCCGAAATAAAAACATGCTCAAATCTACAAAAATCCGTAAAAAAGAATTGAGAAAATTGGTACCTAAAGAGAGATCTCATTGAGAGGATCTCGTAGGTTTGAACGACACGAAATTCCGCAGAGAAACGAGCTCGGGACGATCGAATCGGGCTTCAAATGCAAAAATCCTCTTTTTCCCTCTTCTCTCTCTCTCTCTAGCGAAATTAGGGTTCAAAATGGGTTTTGAGACTTTTATCAAAAAATTCGAAATGTTCCAAAAATACGAAGGGGTATTTCGGTAATTTTAGAAAGTCCAATTTAATCATTTTGGTAAAATATAATAATATTAATATCAAACGAAAGCTAAACAATTAAGGAATTTAAATACGCACATAATATTATCACGTTGGGTCATATACGAAATAACATAATATAATTCACATAATACGAGAAATAGGGTTGAGAATGATAATTAATGCGAAAAAGAACTCACAATGATTCTTGGATTTCTGGGTCGTTATAATACTCCCCCCTTATGAGAATCTGGTCCCCAGATTGTATCTTCACTGGAAAAGCTCGAGATAAGTTTCTCTCATCTTAGCCTCTGTCTCCCAAGTAGACTACTCGGTCGAACGGTTCCTCCAGAGAACTCTCACTAAGGGAATCTGCTTGTGACGAAGCTGCTGGACCTTGCGATCCTGAATTTGAACCGGTTTCATCTCAATAGTCAAGTCCGGCTCAAGTTGAACTCTGTCATCCTGGAGAATATGGGACTCGTCGGGGAAGTACTTGCGAAGCTGCGAGACATGGAAGACGTTGTGGATCCCGGTAAGATAGGGTGGTAGATCCAGATGATAAGCGGTGTTCCCGATCCGCTCTATAATCTCGAATAGACCTAAGTATCTCAGAGTAAGCTTTCTATCTTTACCGATCCTCGTGAATCCCTTCCTCGGGGAGGCCTTGAGAAATACTCGGTCTCCCACTTCAAATTCCAAGTCTCGACGTCTCTTTTCGGATTAGCTCTTTTGCCGGTCCTGGGCTGCTTTCACTCTCTGTCAAATGACCTGGACCTTGTCGATAGCTGCCTGGATGTCATCCGGTGGAGTAGCCCTTTCGTGGCCGTCAGCTGACCACTTCCAATCCTCCAATTCCCAATAAATCGAAGATCTGTACTTCCTCCCATAAAGAGCCTCATACGGCGGCATCCCAATCGAGGCTTGGTAACTGTTGTTATAAGCGAACTCGACTAAGGGCAAGTGTGAAATCCAACTCGTATGAAAATCAAGTGCACATGCCCGTAGCATATCACTTAAGAACTTGATCATTCGCTCGGATTGTCCATTAGTCTGGGGATGTGCTGCAGAGCTAAATTTCAGGGTCGTTCCCAAGTTCTTGTGAAGCTCCTGCCATAACTGAGCTATGAACTTAGGATCCCTGTCTGAAACGATACTCTCCAGAACACCATGAAGTCGAATGATCTCTTTTTGATACAGTTCTGCGAGCTGCTTGACCTTCGCTGTCTTTCGAACCAAAAGAAAATGAGCTGACTTGGTCAATCGATCGACAATGACCCAAATACTGTCGGAACCTCCACGGACAGTAGGCAATCCAGTCACGAAGTCCATAGTGATCTCCTGCCACTTGGAAGTAGGCACGGGAAGCGGCTGAAGAGTACCACCTGGCCTTTGGTGCTCGGCTTTGACCATCTGACACGTGAGACAGTGCTTCATATAGGTTGCCACGTCCCTTTTCATACCGTTCCACCAATACTGGGTCTTGAGATCACGATACATCTTGTTGCCTCCTGGGTGGACAGCATAAGCGGACTTGTGTGCCTCGTCGAGAATTCCACGCTTCAGGTTCGTGGGAACACAAACTCGAGTCCCAAAGTGAAGCAATCCGGTACCATCGATCCTAAACTTGGTGTTGGGATCATTCTGCATTCTGGCCTTGATCTTCTGAATACCGGCATCCGAAATCTGCTCGTCATAGATCTGTTGGACTAGATCGGGTTGGACCGTAAGGTTGGCAAGACGAGGATACGACTCCACTCTAGTCCTTCTGTCCTCTATAGGGATATCGGAAGATGATCCCTCCAAATGTGCCACGTAAGCCGTTCGGCTCAAAGCGTCGGCGACCACATTCGCCTTCCCAGGGTGATACTGAATACGACAGTCATAATCCTCCAAGAATTCCATCCACCGTCTCTATCTCCTGTTGAGATCCTTTTGCGTGAACAGATACTTCAAACTCTGGTGATCCGTAAAGATGTCAAAGGTGACATCGTACAGATAATGACGCCATTTGCCCAAGGCGAATATCACTGCTGCAAGTTCCAGGTCGTGGATGGGATAGTTCTTCTCGGCATCTTTCAGCTTCCTAGAAGCATAGGAAACAACCTTCCAATTCTACATCAACACGCACCTTAAACCTTCCTTGGACGCGTCGGTGTAAACCGCGTATCCCTCGTGACCGTCTGGGAGAACAAGAATAGGTGCGGTGGTCAATCTGGTCCTCAGCTCGTTGAAGCTGGCCTCGCACTCGTCGTCCCACTGAAAGGATACATCTTTGCAAGTCAACTTCGTAAGTGGGGCCGCTAGCTTGAAGAAATCCTTAACAAATTGTCTGTAATAACCAGCCACTCCAAGGAAACTCCTAACTTCTGTCGGCGTCTTAGGCTGACTCCAACTCGTCACTGCCTCAATCTTCGATGGATCCACAGCAATCCCATTCCCGGACATGATGTGACCAAGGAATGAAACCTCGTTGATCCAGAACTCGCACTTGCTAAACTTAGCATATAGGCTATGCTCTCGAAGCGTCTGTAGCACAATGCGAAGATGCTCGGCATGATCCTCGACTGTCTTGGAGAAAACCAGAATATCGTCGATGAAGATGACCATGAACTTGTCAAGGTAAGGCCGGAAAATCCTATGCATCATATCCATGAAAGCGGCAGGGGCATTCGTCAAACCAAACGGCATCACAACGAACTCGAAGTGGCCGTACCGAGTGTTAAACCCGGTCTTAGGTATATCCTGCTCTTGGATACGAAGCTGATAGTATCCCTATCGAAGATCCAACTTCGAATATACCTTCGCTCCCTGCAATAAGTCAAATAGCTCCTCTATGTCGGGTAGAGGGTATTTGTTCTTCACTGTCATCCGGTTCAGCTCTCGGTAGTCGATGCACATCCTTAGCGTGCCATCCTTTTTCTTCACGAACAAAACCGGTGCACCCCAGGGGGAGATGCTCGGTCTAATGTAACCACTCTCAAGCAACTCTTCAAGTTGCATCTTAAGTTCCTTCAGGTCGGCGGGAGCCATCCTGTACGGAGTCTTCGAATCAGGCTCCGATCCCGGGGAAAGATCGACTACAAACTCGATGTCACGATCAGGGGGTAGAGAGTTCAAACTCTCGGGAAATACATCCTGGAAGTCCTTAATCACTTCCATGTCCTCAAGCTTCCGTTGTTCCTTCGGTCGGTTAAGCAGATAAGCGACGAAAGCCTGAGCTCCCTCTCGTATCATACGCGAAGCCTTGACATAAGAAATCTTCGGTGTCGAATCTGACTTCTCAAGAATACCCTTCACAATTGTCGCCTCGGTTCCAATCTGCACTGTCTTCCTGAAACAATCCACACTGACTCTGTGCTGATAAAGTCAGTCCATCCCAAGAATAATCCCATAAAGCTGTAGCGGCAACTCGATCAAATCGGCGGGATAAAAACGATCTCCTATCTTCAAAGGGCAACCCTTGAAGATCCTATCCGTAACGTATGAAGTCCCTAAAGGAGAACTGACTCGATACAAATAAGGCAGACTCTCCACAGGCATGCACAACTTAGCAGCAATACCAAGCGCAATAAATGAGTGTGTCGCACCCGGATCATATAATGCAGTAATAGGGATGTCATGAATATGCAGGGTAACTCCAATCACGTCATGCTGATCGGGCTCAAGCTCCTCTCTTCCCAGTGCGAATACTCTGGGCTGCACTCTCGGCTGACCACCCTGATGTCCGGCAGCCTGAATCGCCTTCTGAGGCGTGGTGGTCCTCCTGTTCGGACACACGTCTAGCATATGATCAGAGGAATCACATAATAGGCATTGTCCCAAACATCTCCTGCAGAACTTGGCAGTGTGGTTCGGCTTGTGGCAGTGGGAGCATAGAACTAGTGCGAGGGCTGCAATCGGGGCTGGCTCGATATACTTGGGCTTCTTATCGCCTGTGGAAGATCCAAATCCAGAAGTGAAAGGCCTCTTGCTGTTCTGGGAAAAGCCTTTAGGGGCAGTAGGAATAGGAGCCCTACGCCGGAGCTCTCCAAGATCGGACTCGATGGCCATAGCCCGTGTCACAGCCTCCTCATAAGAACGGAGGTCACTGCCAACTAGCTCTGCTCGGATCTCATGATGGTGACCCTCCTTAAACTTCCTCGCCATCCTCCTGCCGTCGGTCGCCATGTAAGGAGCATATACGATCAATCTGGTAAACTTGGCCTCATACTGGCCCACGGACATACCTCCTTGGGAGAGGTTCATAAACTCCCTCTCCCTCTAATCCCGAACAATCTCGGGCACATACTTCGCATGGAACTCATAAAGGAACTGTGTCCAAGTGCGCGGGGTCTGTGCAGCTGTCCATCTCCTCTCTACAAATCGCCACTAGTCAAGGGCGGGTCCCCTCATCAGAAATACGGCGAGCTCGATCCTCTGCAAATCCTCAACATCCAGGGCCCTCAACTTCTGCTCCATCTCAGAAATCCAGGCCTCAGCCTTAAGGTCATCCGGTTCGCCCTCGAAGACCATAGGGCGATACGACATAAAGAAGTCCATGGTAAGGGCGGTAGCATCTCGGGGGTTCGGTGGTGGCGGATGATGCTGTTGTTGCTCCTGCTGAGCCTGCTGAACAATTAATCGAACAACATCATAGAAGGCATTGGGCTAAGCAAAGCCCTCTGGCGGTGGAGGCGGATCCTGTCAGCGTGGTCGTACCATTATACCTGAAACAGTGAGCTGAAAATGCATGTGGGTTAATGATGTGTCCAAATAATCACGTAACAATAAACATATAAGAGCACAAGTATGGAAAAGTAACACGAAACCTATAGCTGTACGACTTAGACACGACACTTCTAGACAATAGAGCCTAAAGCTCTGATACCACTTCAGACTGTAGCGCCCCGCTCTACAGCCCCCGAACCTGCACAGATCTCCAAGCCGAGAACGGTGCCTCAACTCGAGAGCCCATACAAGCTAACGGGTCTATCCCGACTCTTGGCAATAGCGGATCCCCACAGACACAACAGATAAACAGTTCAGAATATATATAGCGGAAGCGAATTAAAACATAATAACATAAATGCCACTTCGGGGCCAATCTAAATATCCAATATTAACACAGCCCATTCAGGGGCAACGTAAAGTAAATATATAGGGGCGGGGATCAATATAGCATTAAATACATGCGAGGACAAGAGAATAACCTAACGAGAGAGTTACGGACAACAATCTAGACAACGGCAAAACCAAAAAAGCCTATTTATGAAATGTTGCCAATCCGACACGCAAGACATGTCGGTCTCTCAATCTACCTGAGGAAAGAACCAATAAAAGAGGGTGAGTCAAAGAACTCAGTGAAGATATGGGTAGAGCAAGTCGAGTCACGCTTCCGGGTTTTAATAGAAAATACATATGCAATAAAGAAGAAATCGGAATGTGCTTCGACTTGAATATTCAATAAAGCAATAAAGATAAAAACAATATAAAGCGAGAGTGGGCATGTTCCCCCTGATTTTTCCTCAATACATTATAAAAACTCCATCTCCGGTGTAGAACCAAGGAGCAACCCGAGGCTCGACTATAGTGAATTTAAGGAAAGCGTGCAACACATGCAACACCCACCATTGCTCCCAACCATGGCTATCAAACTCCTGACAGGCCACGATTGACGCTTAATTCTGGGAGAAGCACCTCGGGTTACACCCTGGACGCTCGTCCGCAGATGCAACCTCCGGATACCATCCCAGGGCCCAATGAAAAGTCCAATATTTTACTCGCTTTACAATAAGGGTTTGAGTGCCAAACGGGCAATTGGGCAAGTGGTGATGACGAAAGAGGTAACTACAAGTTCCGTACGTGTCGGGATGTCCAGGCAACGCCCGTAACGACTTCGTCATAGACCCAAATCCAACGTCAAATCATCACGTTAAAAGGAAAGAGTTTACTTGCCCTTTTGAAAACAAATTGATTTTGGGTACTACTGTATAATTAGATATTAAATGATTTGTTGATAAAATTATGAGCATATAAGCTCGAAATACTGAATACTAATAATAAGGGAATACGGGGTTTTAACATGTATACTTAAACATATATGTTCAAGCCCAGTTTAAACAAATCAAATCCTCATCTGGTGCCAAAAAGAAAGCCTAGCAGCTGCAATTCACTGCTCTCCGACCTCAGACTGATCTGTAGACAAGACAGGACCTAAACGAATTAATAACAACTCTAAAAGCGCAAATAAGCAATTATTTGACGAATGGCTGACCAAATGAATCAACAATCATGCATATGCTAATAATAATATTTATGGAAGCTACCACGTAAATTTCAAGTAATTCCGACAAGTTTCCAAAAATGCATACACGTAAAAATGTATTATTCACAGTCCGAACGAGGTCGAAATTCAACAAACATTTTAAAATATTAATCTACAACTTATAGGGGATCAATAGGTGAAATCGGTATAATTTTTGGAGTCCGTATGCGAAAAGTCAACGAAAATAGTGAGATGTTGACTCAATTCCCGAGAGCAACTTCAGAAAACGTTGGAAAAACATTCTAAGTGTTTCGCACCGGCTTGTGCACGGTCTTGGACACATTGTCAAGACCGTGCATTGCACACGGCCAATTGCACGGTTTAGACGCACGGCGTGAGCCCGTGCAGGCAAAAAGAGCCGCGCACGGGCTCCTACACGGTCTTGATCAAGACCGTGCGTTAGCCCATGTGGTTTAACAACAGACAGCAGAAAAAAACACGATTCAACGAAAATCCAATCCAAAAATGCATATAAATCATTTTCTCGCGCAAATCAACACCTAACAATTACAACAATCATCAATCAACATATAGGGAATATTTATATCCAAGAATTACATGAAATGACCAAGAAACGGGTTCACAATCATAAATATTCATAATAAATCCTGAAATGAAAAACATGCTCAAATCTTCAAAAATCCGTAAAAAAGAATTGGGGAAATTGGTACCTAAAGAGAGATCTCGTTGAGAGGATCTCGTAGGTTCGAACGACACGAAATTCCTCGGAGAAACGAGCTCGGGACGATCGAATCGGGCTTCAAATGCAAAAATCCTCTTCTTCCCTCTTCTCTCTCTCTCTCTCTAGCGAAATTAGGGTTCAAAATAGGTTTTGAGACTTTTATCAAAAAATTCGAAATGTTCCAAAACTACGAAGGGGTATTTCGGTAATTTTAGAAAGTCCAATTTAATCATTTTGGTAAAATATAACAATATTAATATGAAACGAAAGCTAAACAATTAAGGAATTTAAATACGCACATAATATTATCACGTTGGGTCATATACAAATAACATAATATAATTCACATAATACGAGAAATGGGGTTGACAATGATAATTAATGCAAAAAAGAACTCACAATGATTCTTGGATTTCTGGGTCATTACAATTATGCTTCTATAAGTGATTTTCACTAGCCTCAGTGGGCTTTAACTATTTACACAATTTGTTTATTGCTTTATTAGTCCTTAAGTGGAATTAGGTTTCATTGATGTTGCTTCGTATTGCTTCCACTTCCGCATTGTTGTCGTCGGTTGTTTTAAAAAGCCATACCTAGTGATTGAGTACATGTGTTTGTCGTTCGCCGTGTAGCACCCCTTTCCGTAGGCGGAAAAAGGACACCACATCCGCACCGAGACGAACTCCCAAACGAGGTAGATGTACCCCATTTAAAAATCCATCCCGGCGAACGGCAAGCACTCAATCTATACCTGGCAACAACGTACCTAGTCCAACAACAACAACCAATAGAAATAACAGAGTGCGGAAGCTTAAAATATATATATCAATTAAACATTCAAAGCCACACGGGGCATCAATTAACATAAATCAATATTCAACAAAATGCATATTTAAATAGTCAATGCTCACCATCACATCATCGATTATCAATCATCGTTGATATATCCATTTCTACTTAAATAAAACGATTTAATAATAAAAGACAGATTGTTGTTGGACACTACCGACAATTACCAAAGGACACGAAGACCAAGACTCACGACCCGCTGTTTCCAACCGACATGAGAGGTGACAACGCCACCTGTCGACCTGAAGTAAGAATTAAAATGACGAGGGGGTGAGTATAAACGATACTCAATGAAGGTAAAAAGGGAACAAGTACGAGCCACGCTTCCGGGTTTTTATACATATATAAGAAAGTACATTTGGAGAATTTTAGAAAATCGGAATGTGCTTCGACTTGCAATAATTACGATTAACAAGCATTAACGATAAAGCATAAAATAGAAGCAAGTAATATCCCAGCGAGAATGGGCCTGTTCCTCCTTATAACCCCTTCATGTCATTATAAAACTCCATCTCCAGTGTCTGACCCCATAGTGCGACCATGGGCGACAAATTGAATTTTAGGAAAACGTGCAACGGATGGAACGCCCACCATCGCTCCCAACCGTGGCTATCAACTCCTGACGGGCCACGATTGACACTTAATTTTGGGAAAATTACCTCGGGCAATACCCTAGACGCTCGTCCCCAAGTGAGACCCTCGAATACCCTCCCGGGCCCTCATTAAAAGAAAAGTCCATGATTTTGCTCACGTTTCAAGAAGCATTATAAGTTGGAAGCCAAACGGGCATTTAGGCAAGTGTGTGACGACAGAGGGGGTGACTATAAGTTTCATACGTGTCGGGAAGCACTAACATCCTCCCCTAACGACTTCCCTCATAGACCCTACCAAAGTCAAAGCGTCACGTTTGAAAAGAAAGAGATAACTTGCCTATTGAAAACAAAACGATTTAGATATACTAATAGGTATGAGTTAATATCAAAACATTTGTTATTAAAATCATGAAGATATAATTAAATATTTAATAGATATACAAGAAGGAAATCAAATCAATATGAGCACGTAAGGGTAGTTCGCAATAAAAAAAAAATAAATCCTTACTCCAGTTGAAAGCATTTTAAAACCCTCACCTGGGAGCACGGGAACGACAAGACACTCAAGCTATTCCTTGAAAGGACGACCCGAAACTGTCAGACGACAAACCAAATAAGACAAGACACGACGCACGACTCTCAAAGACTACAACACATGAAAGACTAAATAATTAATCATGTAGTAATTGAAATTACAAGTAAAATGCATTTAAATCCATTAAACGAAAGGTACGCAATTCAAGATGCTAAACATGCTCAATTGAAATTCTAATTGCACATTCATGCATAATATATTATAAAGAAGCACTCATGCAATTTTCGGATCATTCGGACAACATTCATAAATTGGGGAAAAAGCCCTAAACGGAAAAGGCTCAATTCAAGGTCCGAACAAGGTCGGAATTTTGACGAAATATTCATCCTTGAATCAGATGGAAGCTATAGGTGAAAACGGCTCGATTTTAGGAGGTCGTATGCAAAAAGTCAACTTTTATTTTTGGCCATTTGACCCCATAACCGTGAGCAACTAAGGAAAAAGGCTGAAAATTTGGTTAAGGCATTCGCACGGGCTAACGCGTGCACGGTCGTGAGTACGCACTCAAGACCGTGCAAGCTAAAACAAAGGCGCACTGGCTTGCGCACCGGGGTGCATAGGCCGGTGCAGGCTTAAGGTGGTGCGCACGGTCTGGTGCACGGTCTTGCCAAGACCGTGCGTTGGACCGTGTGGTTCATCTTTCAGGTGCAGAAAATGCGATTTCAAGGTTTCTCACGAGGGTTTCGTCCTAAAATCAACATATAAAATTCACACTCATGCATTGTACACATTAATAGCTACCATTTGATCGGAACTACACTAAAAATGGTATACTCTAACCTACAAACCCATCAAATTATCAAATATTCATTTCAAATTAAAATCTAGAAAATCGAAGGATTTAATGGATGAAATGATTTGCGGAAAGAAGGTTACCGATAGAGAATCGAACAAGGATTGTATAGTTGGTCTCGGAATTTCGATTGATCGAGTGACGGATTCGGGACGGGATTTCTCCTTCTCCTTTCTTCTTCTTCTTCCTTTCTCCTTCTCTTCTCTCTTTCTCTCTATCGATTTTGGGGTGTGAGCAAGAGTGTGCAAGAGTGTGCACAAGAGGGTGTAAGTGTGTTCAAGAGGGTGCAAGTGTATTTAGGGGGTGTGGGTTCGTTTGAGATTAAAATAAATTCGAGGGGTAGAAAAGGTAATTATAAATGGTTGAGGATATGGAAATAAATTAGAATAAATTAAAATTAGCTAACGAAGCTAATCTTTTCATTTAAAATCCAACGAGGTGTCGAATAATTATTCCGAAAATATATTCCAGAATTTTGGGTTATTACAATACTCCCCCCTTCAAAAGAATTTGTCCTCAGATTCTCCTCCGAACCTCGGGGTTTGTTAAAGGGAGTATATTACGGAATTTAGAAGTTGTTCATACAAAAATCGCGCAACTAACACGTAAGCAATTAATTAAAACGAACAATTAGCATTTAAATTCAATTAAGCAATTAACGCATAGTTCTTACATAATAGTTCCAAATAAAAGCAAATTACAATTAAAACGAAAATGACGAGAAATATAAGATAATGATGCCGACTAAGAATCGGATGCTCCAAAACTAGGCGGCATGCCAAGACGGCTCAGATAACTAGCGAGCTGCTCAGTGATGGACCTCTCAAGGTTGGAAATCTGCTCCCGGAGCTAGGTGTGGTTGCATCGGGCCTCGAGTCTGATCTCCCGAAGGTCAGTGCGAACCTCCTGAAGAGTCAGCCGACTGTCGGTCCAGTCACTCGGTAGTCTGCTCGGAGAAGGTTGTGAAGCGGTTTCCCCAAACCGTCCACCTATCGGCCTCCTACCGGTTTCGGGTCTCCGACTCCGATTGTTGGTACCGAGTCCACTGCTCCTCACTTAGTCTATCCCATTGTGAGGATCCAGCCTGGTGCTGAGTCGGGTAGTCGTCGAAGCTCGGCTGGAAGTGAGCCTCTTCGGTTCTAGGAGGGTCAACGTACGGGACCTGTTGAGGATCGAAGCCTCCTGCTTCGTATAGTTGTTCAAGCATTTTTTCCTCAATTTCTTATTGATCCCTTTCAGGTTGACCTCCTGCTCGGATGTCCTCCTCGACATCGTCGTCACTCTCGGCAACAACTTTCTCTGCCGTCATCGGCACATACCTACTATGACGCCCTCTAACTTTCTTGCAAAGCTTCATCTGGGCGAATTGTTTGTAGGTGATGGTTGCGTCATCTCCCCCTATTGGGGCCATTCGGTCCATACCGGTTATACCGACACACTCGAGGATTGCGGTAATGTAGGACCCAATCCTAATATCTCCCTTCGGGCGGGTGCCCACGTACTCTACATACCTCAAGAAAAACATAATGTCGTTGATCGGCTCTCTCTGGACCGCACAATCCAGAATGTAGAGTTCATCCAAGTTGATAGAGCCGTAGCTATCTCCTCAGGCAAAAACGGTGCATGAGAGAAATCGATGGAAAGTCCTCAAGGCGGAATTGATGAGGTCGGTTGCCTTCGACTTTCCTTGTTGGAAGGACCTTCTAGAAGTGGAGACATTTCTCCATGCCTCGGCTTCGGACCATCCTATTTCACGGCTTATCATACCCCGAATGGGTAGTCCAAAATGTGTTGTCAATTGCCGTAATGTAAGCTCATATTCTTTATTGAAAGCTCAAACTTCTATCTTGAACGGCAATTCGGCGTCTTCTTGATGAGGGATTACTTGGAGCGTTGCAATAAATTCGTAGACAAGCCGGGGTACGAATTCCTCCTAATATCCAAAAATGTGGTCCAACCCACATCTTCAATATAACGGGCTATGCCGTGGCCGAGTCCTAAACTTCCCAAGGCTTCTATATCTAGAAATTTGGTGGATAGGACCGGGCGTTCATGCATCCGGCGAAAAATCTTGGCTTGAGTGGAATTTAGGATTTCCACATCAAGAGGAAGTGGGGATGGAGGATCATCTCGCCTCCTCCTTCGTCGAGAACCTTCGGCAGCCATGTGAGAAGGTTGCTTGAAGCTTGTTGGGTTGAATTTGGTGAAATTCCTCACTCGGGAATTTCGTCGAACACTTGGCGGGCGTGTATTTTGAGTAGCAATTTGTGTACGATCGGTTTGGCGGATCGTTCCCAAAAACTAATTAATGAAAATACGTAGTGAGGGCAATGTACCTTCCAAAAATTACGAAGATCCGACGGCCGGATCGAAAGATACGAGCTTGCCAAGTTGGAAGGATGAAATTTTGGGAATAAAATGGGGAATTAGAGTTGCTGGAAGTGGAAGAAATTTGGGAATTGGGGTTGCTGTGAGTTTCTGTTCGTGAAATGAGTTTAAATCAGCGAAAGAGGCGTGCACGGTCTTACGCATGGGCGTGCGTAGGGCCGTGTGGAACGGTTCGGCCGGTTCAGCGGTTCAAACGCTGAACTGGTCTGCACGGTCTTGAGCTGGGCGCACTGGCTTGGCCAAGACCGTGCGCAGCGGCGTGCAAGTGCCCCTGACTTGAAATAAAACGCGCGAAACTTACCAAAACACCCCGAATTAAATCCGGAGTTCAATTAAGCAATAAAAACATACTATCGCGCAATTAATAAATTAAAAGACGATAAAATATGAATGTTATGAACATGCATGGTACCTTTATTCCGAGAGATGAAGTTCGGTCTAGCCTTCTTCTCTTTCTTTTTTTTTTTTTTTTTTCACATCCTTCGATCTCTGTAGTTCCTTGACTCCTTCAAGTACCCTTTCTCTTGTTGGGGCATTGGTCGACGAGGTGATTGGCGGCACCACAAATGAGGTACAGCCCAAGTCTCCTCCTACACAACTCGGCGACGTGGTTCGATTTCTGGCAATCCGTGCAGAGGATGATGCTTCCACTAGATCCGCTAGTCGTTGTCCCTTCACTGCGAGAAGTCGTATGGACAACCACTGGGGTTCCTGATACATGTGGCTGGTTCTCCGAGGTAATCAGTCGAGCACTCCCAGCTCTCATTTCAAATTCTGCTTCGGCCCGCAAAGCTCGGCCGACAGCCTCCGCATAAGAACAACAGCCGAGTCCTATGAGTATTTGACGGATTTCGTGTCTCAACCCGGATATAAATCTTACGGCTCTGTTCCTTTGGTCCCGCTCTCGGTTAGGAGAATAATTGGTCAGGTAAGCGAACCTAGCTCGTATTCGGTTACGCTCTCTCCTCCTTGTGCTATTTATGTGTCTCCCGTCGGATACGGGTACGAAGATCCCGGAGCAGTCTGGAGTGGTGGTAGCGACGGGTCTGATCGGGCTTTCTTGCGCGGCATACCTGCGTTCACAACTATTTGGCAAAATAGGTGCATGTCTTGTAAGAAATGATGCCAATAATTTATAAACATATAAGGCATGCTCGACACTCAACAAAACCCTATCGACACACAACTACGACAGACCAAACCCAGTAAAACACACAAAGAGTTCCACGATCGACCCGCGTTACATCTTCCTTAGTACAAAATTTCATAAAAGATTGCCAGTCGGTTAATTAAGCCAACCGTAATCGTCTACAATTTTAAGCACCAAGATGAGACGAACACTCGTCAAAACACAAACTCGACACGGACTGACACAATTCAAAAGACACAAAAGACAAGACAGACGAGATACTAGAGCTTTCGGTTCATTTTCGGGAACCTAAGCTCTGATACCACTGACTGTAGCGCCCCTTTCCGTAGGCGGACAAAGGACACCACATCCGCACCGAGACGAACTCCCAAACGAGGTAGATGTACCCAATTTAAAAATCCATCCCGGCGAACGGCAAGCACTCAATCTATACCTGGCAAAAACGTACCTAGTCCATCAACAACAACCAACAGAAATAACAGAGTGCGGAAGCTTAAAATATATATATCAATTAGCACACGGGGCATCAATTAACATAAATCAATATTCAACAAAATGCATGTTTAAATAGTCAATGCTTAACGAATATCCATCACATCATCGAATATCAATCATCATTGATATATCCATTTCTACTTAAATAAAACGATTTAATAATAAAAGACAGACTGTTGTTGGACACTACCGACAATTACCAAAGGACACGAAGACCAAGACTCACGACCCGCTGTTGCCAACCGATATGAGAGGTGACAACGCCACCTGTCGACCTGAAGTAAGAATTAAAATCATGAGGGGGTGAGTATAAAGGATACTCAGTGAAGGTAAAAAGGGAACAAGTACGAGCCACGCTTTCGGGTTTTTATACATATATAAGAAAGTGCATTTGCAGAATTTCAGAAAACCGGAATGTGCTTCGACTTGCAATAATTTCGATTAACAAGCATTAACGATAAAGCATAAAATAGAAGCAAGTAATATCCCAGCGAGAATGGGCCTGTTCCTCCTTATAACCCCTTCATGTCATTATAAAACTCCATCTCCGGTGTCTGACCCCATAGTGCGACCATGGGCGACGAATTGAATTTTAGGAAAACGTGCAACGGATGCAACGCCCACCATCGCTCCCAACCGTGGCTATAAACTCCTGATGCTTAATTTTGGGAAAAGTACCTCGGGCAACACCCTAGACGCTCGTCCCCATGTGAGACCCTCGAATACCCTCCCGGGCCCTCATTAAAAGAAAACTCCACGATTTTGCTCGCGTTTCAAGAAGCATTATAAGTTGGAAGCCAAACGGGCATTTAGGCAAGTGTGTGACGACAGAGGGGGTGACTATAAGTTTCATACGTGTCGGGAAGCACTGACATCCTCCCCTAACGACTTCCCTCATAGACCCTACCAAAGTCAAAGCATCACGTTTGAAAAGAAAGAGTTTACTTGCCTATTGAAAACAAAACGATTTAGATATACTAATAGGTATGAGTTAATATCAAAACATTTGTTATTAAAATCATGAAGATATAATTAAATATTTAATAGATATACAAGAAGGAAATCAAATCAATATGAGCACGTAAGGGTAGTTCGCAATAAATAAAAGAAATCCTTACTCCAGTTGAAAGCATTTTAAAACCCTCACTTGGGAGCACGGGAACGACAAGACACTCAAGCTATTCCTTGAAAGGACGGCCTGAAACTGTCAGACGACAAACCAAATAAGACAAGACACAACGCAAGACTCTCAAAGACTACAACACATGAAAGACTAAATAATTAATCATGTAGTAATTGAAATTACAAGTAAAATGCATTTAAATCCATTAAACGAAAGGTACGCAATTCAAGATGCTAAACATGCTCAATTGAAATTCTAATTGCACATTCATGCATAATATATTATAAAGAAGCACTCATGCAATTTTCGGATCATTCGGACAACATTCATAAACTGGGGAAAAAGCCCTAAATGAAAAAGGCTCGATTCAAGGTCCGAACGAGGTCGGAATTTTGAAAACTTTACGAAATATTCATCCTTGAATCATATGGAAGCTATAGGTGAAAACGGATCGATTTTAGGAGGTCGTATGCAAAAAGTCAACTTTTATTTTTGGCCATTTGACCCCATTACCGTGAGCAACTAAGGAAAAAGGCTGAAAATTTGGTTAAGGCATTCGCACGGGCTAACGCACGGCCTTGTGCACGGTCTTGAGCACGCACTCAAGACCGTGCAAGCTAAAACAAAGGCGCACTGGCTTGCGCACCGGGGTGCGCAGGCCGGTGCAGGCTTAAGGTGGTGCGCACGGTCTGGTGCACGGTCTTGCCAAGACCGTGCGTTCGACCGTGTGGTTCATCCTTCAGGTGCAGAAAATGCGATTTCAAGGTTTCTCATGAGGGTTTCGTCCTAAAATCAACTAGGGTGGATTCTATAGCTAAAATCAACATATAAAATTCACACTCATGCATTGTACACATTAATAGCTACCATTTGATCCGAACTACACTAAAAATGGTATACTCTAACCTACAAACCCATCAAATTATCAAATATTCATTTCAAATTAAAATCTAGGAAATCGAAGGATTTAATGGATGAAATGAATTGGAGAAAGAAGGTTACCGATGGAGAATTGAACGAGGATTGTATAGTTGGTCTCGGAATTTCGATTGATCGAGCGACGGATTCGGGACGGGATTTCTCCTTCTCCTTTCTTCTTCTTCTTCCTTTCTCCTTCTCTTCTCTCTTTCTCTCTCTCGATTTTGGGGTGTGAGCAAGAGTGTGCACAAGAGGGTGTAGGTGTGTTTAAGAGGGTGCAAGTGTATTTAGGGGGTGTGGGTTCGTTTGAGATTAAAATAAATTCGAGGGGTAGAAAAGGTAATTATAAATGGTTGAGGATATGGAAATAAATTAGAATAAATTAAAATTAGCTAACGAAGCTAATCTTTTCATTTAAAATCCAACGAGGTGTCGAATAATTATTCCGAAAATATATTCCGGAATTTTGGGTCGTTACACGCCGGGTTTCAATTTGGGGTCGAATTTATGTTTTGGCTTCGGGTTAGGACTCGGTGCGGGACGTGCGTCACCCGTTTGGGGTGCCCGCTACATGTCCAATGAGGTGATATGATTTATGGTGTACCAGAGAGGACAACAGAGATGATATCGATTCGAGTTCATATTCCGAGTCAGTAATCAGAAACATATCAGAAACCAACGGATGTCACCATTGTGAGCTTTGTGGAGGAAATGAAATATCGGGCAAGCTATATGTGAAATAGAGAATAGATAAAGACGTTCAACCTGAGTCAGATGTCGAACCGGGATAGAGTCTGAGGATAAGATACTTAAAGGGTTCAATTATAGTCGGACGAAACCACTATGAGTTGCTAGAAATTAAAACCACATTCAGAGATTCGATGAGCTTGTGTGTTTACTTGTTTTATAAATATGTTAAGTGTTTCATATGAATTACATGCTTTAATTGCCTTTAGATTCCTAGTTGCGTTAATCGAGTGTTTAACTGCTTAGATTGTAGTTTATATATATGATCCTTGTATGAGTAATATAGAATTCGATCGACTCGTTACGCGATATTCGAGAGTGTTAATGACAAGGAGTTCTTGGCCGACTAGGAGCGAAACTCTGATGTGATTTCGATATGCGGATTCAGATATCATCGACTTTGGCAGATAGACCAGAATGAATACTTCTGAACATAGTAGAGTCAAGTCTTGCCTTCGAAGTTGCGTTCTTTGTTTATGTAATTCCATTTTCGTCTTTACTTTTGGATATGCATTGTAACGACCCAAAATTCCAGAATATATTTTCGGAATAATTATTCGACACCTCGTTGAATTTTAAATGAAAAGATTAGCTTCATTAGCTAATTTTCATGTATTCTATTTTATTCTTCAATCCTTAACCTTTTATAATTATTCGGCTTGTAGGTTAGAGTTTACCATTTTTAGTGTAGTTCGGATCAAATGATAGCTATTAATGTGCATAATGCATGAGTGTAAATTTTATGTGTTGATTTTAGCTATAGAACTCGCCTTGGTTGATTTTAGGACAAAACCCTCTTGAGAAACCTCGAAATCGCGTTTTCTGCACTTGAGAGTAGCACCGCACCATCTTAAGCACGGTCTTGGCAAGACCGTGCGCAAGCCGGTGCGTCCCCCTTTTAGCTTGCACCGGCTTGCGCACCCCGGTGCACAAGCCAGTGTGCCTTCGTTTCAGCTTGCATGGTCTTGAGGGTGTTCTCAAGACCGTGTGCCGGGCCGTGCCCAAGCCCGTGTGAGTGCCTTAGCAAAATTTTCAGCCTGTTTCCTTAGTTGCTCTCGGGAATGTGGTCAATTGGCCAAAAATAAAAGTTGACTTTTTGCCTACGACCTCCAAAAATCGATCCATTTTCACCTATAGCTTCCATATGATTCAAGGATAAATATTCCGTTAAGTTTTCAAAATTCCGACGTTGTTCGGGCCTTGAATCGAGCCTTTTTCGTTTAGGCCTTTTTTCCCAATTTTTGAATGTTGTCCGAATTATCCGAAAATCGCATGAGTGCTTCTTTACATTATATTATGCATGAATGTGCACTTAGAATTCCAATTGAGCATGTTTGGCATCTTTAATCTCGTACGTTCCGTTTAATTGATTTAATTACATTTTTACTTGTAATTAAATTGCTAAATGATGTTACTTGGTACTTCATTTGTTGTAATTCCATGAGAGTCATGTGTCGTGTCTTGTCTTATTTGGTTTTGTTGTTTGTCAGTTTTAGGCCGTTCTTTCGAGGAATTGCTTGAGTTGTCTTGTCGTTCTCGTGCTTCCAAGTGAGGGTTTTAAAATGCTTTCAATTGTAGTAAGGATTTCTTTTATTTATTGCGAACTACCCTTATGTGCTCATATTGATTTGATTTCTCATTTTCATATATCTATTAGATATTTAACTATACTTTCGTGATTTTGATGAACAAGCATTTGATATCAACTTATACCTCTAAGTATAACTAAATCGTTTTGTTTTCAAGAGGCAAGTAAAACTCTTTCTTTTCAAACGTGACGCTTTGACTTTGGTAGGGTCTATGAGGGAAGTCGTTAGGGGAGTCCGTTAGCACACCCCGACACGTATGAAACTTATGGTTACCCCCCTTTGTCGTCACACACTTGCCTAAATGCCCGTTTGGCTTTCAACTTATAATGTTTCTTGAAATGCGAGCAAAATCGTGGACTTTTCTTTTCATGGGGCCTGGGAGGATATTCGAAGGTCTCACTTGGGGCCGAGCGTCCAGGGTGTTTCTCGAGGTACTTTTCCCAAAATTAAGCGTCAATCATGGCCCGTTGATAGCCACGGTTGGGAGTGATGGTGGGCGTTGCATTCGTTGCGCGTTTTCCTGAAATTCAATTCGTCGCCCATGGTCGCGCTATGGGGTCAGACACCGGAGATGGAGTTTTATCATGACTTGAAGGGGTTATAAGGAGGAACAGGCCTATTCTCGCTGGGATATTACTTGCTTGTATTTGTACCTTAATTTCATTATTGTGCTGCTATTTATTGTTATTAATGCAAGTCAAGCACGTTCCGAATTTCTTCATTTAGCATATGTACTTTCATATATTCAAAACCCCGGAAGCGTGGCTCGTACTTGTTCCCTCTTTACCTTCACTGAGTATCTTTTATACTCACCCCTCGTTATTTTAATTCTTACTTCAGGTCGACAGGTGGCGTTGTCACCTTTCATGTCGGTTGGCAACAGCGGGTTGTGAGTCTTGGTTTTCGTGTCCTCTGGTATTGACGGTAGTGTCCAACAACAGTCTGCCTTTATTATTGGAATTAGATTTTTAGGTAGAATGGATATATTGATGAATTATTGAGATATGATATTGATGGTGAATTCTTGAGTATTGATATTTGTTAATTGATGCCCCGGGTAGCTTTAAATGTTGAATTGATGTGATTTAAGCTTCCGCACTCTGTTATTCTTTTGGTTGTTGTTGTTGGGCTAGGATCATTGTTGTTGCCAGTAGAGATTGAGTGCTTGCCGTTCGCCGGGATGGGTTTTTAAATGGGGTACCTTTACCTTGTTTGGGAGTTCGTCTCGGTGCGGATGTGGTGTCATATCTCCTCCTACGGAAAGGGGCGCTACAGTCAGTGGTATTAGAGCCTAGGTTCCTAAAAGGGAACCGAAAGCTCTAGTATCTCGTCTTGTCTTGTCCTTTTATGTCTTTCGAATTGTGTCAGTCCGTGTCGAGTTCATGTTTTGACGAGTGTTCGTCTCATCTTGGTGCTTAAAATTGTAGACGATTACGGTTGGCTTAATTAACCAACTGGCAATCCTTTATGAATTTTTGTACTAAGGAAGATGTAACGCAAGTCGATCGTGGAACTCTTTGTTGTGCTTTATTTGGCTTGGTATGTCTTAGTTGTGTGTCGATAGTGTTTTGTTGATTGTCGAGCATGCCTATGTGTTTATGATTTGTTGGCATCATTTCTTACAAGACATGCATGTATTTTGCCAAATAGTTGTGAATGCAGGTATGCTGCGCAAGAAAGCCCGATTAGACTGTAACGACCCGCAATCTTCAAGTTCAAGATTAGCGCATTTATCGAAATTCGGACCGTTTACGGTCCCGACCGACGTCTTTCGTAATTGCACATTTTCCAACTCTTGTATTTAAATATTTTTATAAATCATCGATTTGGTATTTAAAACCCAAGGCATTAATTAGAATTTAATTTGCATCGTTTTGCCACTAACCAGGGTTAATTCGGTAAATTTATATTTTTACCTCGTTTAATCGAATTTAGTAATTTAACGGTGTACATTGGACTGGGGTTCAATGTTTTAATAATGCATATTTTATCGAGGTTCTAAATATTATTCATTAAATCATATTTTAAATAAAATTGCATTTTCGGCCCAAAATTATTTACAATGTAGCCCAACCCGGAATTGACTTTTCGTAAACTCATGAATTTTAATAAAACGAACCTCAATCTTTGTTAAGCATTTAATTTCGGTCATTTTGACACTAAGTACGCCTAATTCCGACACTTTACACAATTTGCATGTTTTTCGAGGATATGGTATATTATGCAATTATTGAGGGATTTGGGGCCAAAATGAAAAAATGAAGAACTCACACGCAGCAGCAGCGTCACGTCTCTCTCGTCCCTCCCCCCCCCCCCCCCCTCCCAAATTGTGATTTTTCTCATTTCTTCTCGGAATCGCGCATATGATATGTCGAATCGACCGTCTCGACGAGACGAACTCAACCCTACCATTTTTGTGGTGATTGGAGCACCGGTGGTGGCGCTACGGCGGCACGAAGGTGGCGGCGGCAATGGAGCTCGTCCTGACTTTTTCGGCCACGGCGAGGCTTGGGCTTGGTCGGAAATGAAAGCCCTCGTCAAGGGGAGTCTTTTGGCGGTGGTCTCACGATCTGATTTGGCCGGACGGCGGCAGAACGTGGACGAGACTGCGCGGCAGAGATGGGCCTTTTCCGGTGGCGTGCGGCGGCGTCTTGACGGCCCACCACTGTGGTTGGAACGGCCATGAGGAGACGAAGCTTTTGGCACCGGTCTTAGGCCCTAACTCGACGGGACAGCGGCGAATGGGCGGCGCGTGGGCGGCGCATGGCCGACGTAGCGCCGGAGCTACCTCCGACCACCATTTTCAAAGGGCTTTATATGGATTTCAACCTTCTCGACATGGGTAAGCCAATTTCGAAATCAATTTCATATTTTGTTGAGCCGATTGTCGTTAATTTTGATTCTTGGATTCTAGGGTTTCGGAGCTTAAAAGTGAAATTAAATTCCGATGGATGATCCGATTGAGAAACGGTTTTGAGGGAAGTGCAGAGCTCATCGAGAGGAACATTTCGGTATAAGGGTTCGACCAACGGAGGTAGTCCGGCAGGCAGTTTCCGGCATTTTTGGCACTGTTCCGGCGGGAATCCGGCGATGGAGTCTTCGGACTGATCGTGCCCCTCGACGCAACGGTTCTAACAGCACTGGTATTACTCGATTCCGACTTGTCATTTGTCTTTCATTGCATTTTTCGTATTATTGTGTTAATTGGTAGCTTTTGATTGTAGCTTCTAGCTTTTAGCTTTTCGAATTGTTTTGGCATGAATCATTTGTACTATAGCTTGTGTAAATTGTTGATTGTTGATGATATATGCTTGTGTAGTCGAACGGATGGGTTTCGGTTCGATTAGGCTAGAGATAGGATTAATATGAACTTGTTAGCTTTTGAGCTTTTGCGAAAAGCTATAAGTTGTACTTTAATTATTGTTGATTTAAATGAAATATACATGTTTGATATTTAATTACAAGCCTAACCCCTGAGTAGTTTATGCTTAAATGTTATTATTAATCAAATGTTAATTGTTATTCGTATATTCCTCATTTTACATGTTAAATGACCAATTTACCCCTACTTTCTCTTTTGTGTTTAAATATTGAATGATTATCCTTAAGCATGTTCATATTTTGATAGCCGAGCGTCAATATCTGTTTTCTTGTTGTGTCAGTCATTCATTCGTTGGACCCTGTGTTTTTCAGGTGGGATCTTTGAGGCCAAATTATAATTGCTGCTTGCTTTTCCCGTTTGTCGAGCTACAGGTAAGGGTTTTAAATGTTTTCAACTGGGGCAAGGACGTAGATGTAGGTTTCGAAATAACTTATCATCCCGTATTTTTATTACTTGCTATACTTGTTTTTAAAATTCCTTATGTGCCTATCAAACCATTTTATATCAACTTATACTATATTATCCAAACTGATTTATTTTCAATGGCAAGTAAATTCTTTCTTTTTAAACGTGACAATTTGACTTGGGTCAGGTCTATGAGGGAAGTCGTTAGGGGCGTTGCCTGGATATCCCGACACGTACGGAACTTGTGGTCACCCCCTTTGTAGTCACACACTTGCCTAAATGCCCGTTTGGTACCCAAACCTTTCTTCAAATGCGAGCAAAATCGTGGACTTTTCTTTTAATGGGGGCCCGGGAGGGTATTCGAGGGTCTCACTTGGGGACGAGCGTCCAGGGTGTTTCCCGAGGTACTTTTCCCAAAATTAAGCGTCAATCATGGCCCGTCAGGAGTTGATAGCCACAGTTGGGAGCGATGGTGGGTGATGCATGTGTTGCACACTTTCCTTAAATTCTATAGTCGAGTCTTGGGTTGCTCCTTAGCTTGACACCGGAGATGGAGTTACTTGTCATGAGTGAGGGGGTTATAAGGAGGAATAGACCCATTCTCGCTGGGATAATTATGTGTTATGCAATTTCCTTTATTGTTATTACTGTTTAATTAATTTACGGCTGTCGTTACAAGTCGAAGCACATTCCGGATTTCCTTCACTTAGCATACGTATTTCCCTATATATGTATAAAACTCGGAAGCGTGACTCGAACTTGTCCGACTTAAGCCTCATTTACTGCTCAAACTACCTAGTTGAATTACGAGCCGTGTTTACTTATTATTTCCAACTTAATTATGTCATGCCTTTCGAACTTGTAACGGTCTCGTGACTCAACTGATTTCATTTCAAAATGTTCGGCTTGACTTTATGTGCAAATGTTTTCAAAGGATCCGGTTCGTCAACCTTTTTGTATTTTCAAATAAAGCCGAACTCGAATGTTGCTTAGTGTTATTGTTTTACAACTTATATTATTTGCATCTTTTGCATCTTTATCAAAATGAGCAACATTCACCTCTTTTGGTTTTAAAAGCTAAACGATGAATTACGATCAATACTATATTGTATTTCCCCCCTTACTGGGTATCCTTTATACTCACCCCTTCTGTTTTGGTTCTTGCTTCAGGTAGATAGGTGGCGGTGTCACCTATCTTGTCAGTCGGCAGCAGCAGGTCTAGGTTGGCTCTTGTTATTGTCTTGTCAGTGTCCCAACAACAATCGAGTCTTTACATTATGAATTAATTTAATTTATTGTACTTAATATTATGATTTATTTTCCGTACTTACGTGCCCCTGATGTGGGGTAGTTAGTTGAGCCGTGGATGGAATTAATTGAATGTTTAATTGGAACCAGTGTATGAATTATGTTGCCATGGTTGGTTTTTTGTGATTAAATTGTTATTTTTTGAAATCGCTTCCGCATTTCTCTGATTGTTGCTGTTGTTGTTGGGGCATCATGTTGTTGTTGCCGGAGTTTTGATCGAGTGATTGCCGTTCGCCGGGATGGATTTTTGAATGGGGTACCTTTACCTCGTTTGGGAGTTCGTCTCAGTACGGATGTGGTGTCCTTTCTCCTCCTACAGAAAGGGGCGCTACAGACCCTTCACTACCACCACACCAGACTGCTCCAGGATCCTCGTACCCGTATCCGACGGGAGATATCGAGATAAGCCAAGGAGAAGAAAGCGTGACCGAATATGAACCTAGGTTCGCCTACCTGACCCACTACTCTGCTAACATGGAGTCAGACCAAAGAGATCGATCCGCAAGATTTATATCCGGGTTGAGGCCCGAAATCCACCAGATACTCATTGGACTCGACTATTGTGCCTACGCAGAAGCTGTCGGCCGAGCCTTACGGGCCGAAGCGGAATTGGTGATGAGAGCTAGAGGTGCCATATTGATCACCTTGGAAAACCAACCCTATGAGTCAGGAGCTCCAGCGGTTGTCCTTACGAATTCTCACAGTGAAGGGACAACGACTAGCGGATCCAGTGGAAGTATCATTTTCTGCGTGCACTATCAAAAACCAAATCACACCGCCGACGTCTGTAGAAGAAGACTTGGACTGTGCCTGATCTGTGGTGTCCTCGGGCACGACGTCAAGACTTGCCCCAATAAGGGCAGAGGCAACTGAAGGAGTCGAGGAACTACCGGGATCAAAGGACTCGAACCAAGACATAGAATAAAGGAAAAGGAAGGCTAGACCAGACTTTATCTCTCGGAATAAAGGTACCGTGCATGTTCATTCCATTCATATTTCCCGTATTTATATTTATTAATTGCATAATATGATGTATTTCTTGTATACTTGAACTCCGGGTTTAATCCGGCGTGTTTGGGTAATTTTTGAGCATTTTATTTCGATTCAGGGGTGCTTGCATGCCCCTACGCACGGTCTTGGCCAAACCGGTATGCCCAGCTCAAGACCGTGCAGACCAGTTCAGCGTTTGAACCGCTGAACTGGCCGAACCGTCGCACACGGTCCTGCGTACGCCCGTGCGTCAGGCCGTGCGAGCCCATTTCGCTATTTTAAATTCTTTGCGCGAACAGATTTTACAGCAACATCAACCCCCTTTTATTCTCTTGTTTCCAGCAACAGAAAATTCCCCAAATTTTCCCAAATTTCATCTCTTCGACTTTGCAACCCTATATCTTTCGATCCGGCCATCGGATCTTCGCGAAATTTGGAAGGTACCTTGTCTCTACCACGTGTTTTCATTAGTTGGTTTTTTGGGGCGATCCGCCAAACCAATCTTGCACAATCCCTTGCCCAAAATACACACCCGCCAAGTGTTTGATGAAATTCCCGAGTGAAGAATTTCAACAAATTCAACCAAGCAAGCTTCAAACAACCTTCTCACATGGCCGCCGAAGGTCCTCGACGAAGGAGGAGGCAAGATGACCCTCCATCCCCGCTTCCTCTCGATGTGAAAATTCCAAATTCCATTCAAGCTAAAGTTTTTCGCCGAATGTACGGTCGTCCGGTTCTCTCCACCAAATTCCTCAATGTGGATGCCTTGGGGTGATTGGGACTCGGCCACGATGTTACCCGGTATATTGAGGATGTGGGTTGGACCACATTCTTGGATTTTAGAAGGAATTCGTATCCACGGCTCGTCTACGAATTCATTGCAACTCTCCAACTAGTTCCTCATCAAGACGACTCCGAGCTACCATTTAAAATTGAATTCCGGGCGTTCAACGAGGAGTATGAGCTTACTTTAACGCAACTAATAACTCACTTTGGGCTACCCGTTGAAGGAATGATGAGCTAGGAAGTAGGATGGTCCGAAGCCGAAGCTTGGAGACGTGTTTCCACTTTGAGAAAGTCCTTCAAGCAAGGAAAGTCAAAGGCAACCGACCTCATCAATCAAGCCTTGAGGACTTTCCACCGATTCCTCTCATGCACCGTTTTTGCTCGAGGAGATAGCTACGGTTCTATCAACTTGGATGAGCTTTATATTTTGGATTGCGCGGTCCACAGAGAGCCGGTCAATGGTATTATGTTCTTCCTTAGATACGCGGAGTACATGGCTACCCACCCGAAATGAGAGATTAGGATTGGGTCCTACATTACCACAATCCTAGAGTGTGCCGGTGTAACCGGAATGGACCGAATGGCCCCAGCAGGGGGAGACGACGCTACCATTACCTACAAGCAATTCGCCCAAATGAAGCTTTGTAGGAAAGTAAGGGGTTGTCATGGTAAATACGTGCCTGTGGCGGCGGGGGAAGCCGTTGCCGAAAGCGACGAGGACGACGACGAAGAAGATATTCATGCAGGAGGTCACCCCGAGGAGGACCGGCAAGAAATTGAGGAGCAAATACTCGAGCAATTATACGAAGCTGGAGGCTTCGATCCTCAGCAAACTCCTTACGTGCTCGATCCTCCTAGTGTCGACGAGACTCACTTCTAGCAGGGCTTCGCCGACTACCCGACTTAGCACCAAGATGGATCCTCTCAGTGGGATAGACTGAGTGAGGAGTAGTGGACCCAGTATCAACAATCACATTCGGAGGTCCGAAACCAGTGGGAGACCGACAGGTGGAATATCTGGGGAGACCGCTTCACGTCTTTCAGAGATCAAACCACTAAGCGGATTAACCGACAGTCCGAGCAACTCAACCAACAGTCGGCTGACCTTCAGGAGCTCAGACAGGAGGTCCGACGCAACCACACCGAGCTCCGAGAGCAGATTTCCGACCTGGAGAGGTCCATCTCTGAGCAGCTCGCCAGCTACCTGAGCCGTCTTGGCATGCCACCTAGTTCTGGAGCATCCGACTCTTAGACGTCATCGCCTATCCTTCCATTTCTCATCATTTTTCGTTTTAATTGTAATTTGATTTTATTTGGAATTATTATGTATGAACTACTTGGTATTTGCCTATTTGAATTTAATTGTTAATTGTTCGTTTTAATTAATTGTCTATGTGATAATTGTTCAATTTTGTATGACGAATGTTTAATTTCCATAATATACTTCCTTTAACAAACTCCGGGGTTCGGAGGAGAATCTGAGGATAGATTCTTTTGAAGGGGGAGTATTGTAACGACCCAAAATTCCGGAATATATTTTCGGAATAATTATTCGACACCTCGTTGAATTTTAAATGAAAAGATTAGCTTCGTTAGCTAATTTTAATTTATTCTATTTTATTCTCCAATCCTTAACCTTTCATAATTACCTTTTCTACCCTTTGAATTTATTTTAATCTCAATCGAACCCCACACCCTCTTGAATACACCTGCACCCTCTTGAACACACTTGCACCCCCTTATGCACCCTCTCTTGCACACTCTTGCTCACACACCGAAAATCGAGAGAGAGAGAGAGAGAGAAGAGAAGGAGAAAGTAAGAAGAAGGAAGGAGAAGGAAGAAAATCCCGTCCCGAATCCGTTGCTCGACCAATCGAGATTCTGAGACCAACTATACAATCCTCGTTCAATTCTCTACCGGTAACCTTCTTTCCCCATTTCAGTTCGTCCATTAATTCCTTTGATTTCTAATTTTTATTTTGAAATGAATATTTGGTATATTTAATGGGCTTGTAGGTTAGAGTTTACCATTTTTAGTGTAGTTCGGATCAAATGATAGCTATTAATGTGTATAATGCATGAGTGTAAATTTTATGTGTTGATTTTAGCTATAGAACTCGCCTTGGTTGATTTTAGGACGAAACCCTCGTGAGAAACCTTGAAATCGTGTTTTCTGCACCTGAGAGTAGAACCGCACGATCCTACGCACGGTCTTCCCAAGACCGTGCGCAAGCCGGTGCGTCCCCCTTTTAGCTTGCACCGGCCTGCGCACCCCAGTGCGCAAGCCAGTGCACCTTGTTTCAGCTTGCACGGTCTTGAGGGTGTTCTCAAGACCGTGCACCAGGCCGTGCCCAAGCCCATGTGAATGCCTTAGTGAAATTTTCAGCCTTTTTCCTTAGTTGCCCTCGGGAATGTGGTCAATTAGCCTAAAATAAAAGTTGACTTTTTGCATACGACCTCCTAAAATCGATCCGTTTTCACCTATAGCTTCCATATGATTCAAGGATGAATATTCCGTTATGTTTTCAAAATTCCGACCTTGCTCGGGCCTTGAATCGAGTCTTTTTCGTTTAGGCCTTTTTTCTCAATTTTTGAATGTTGTCCGAATTATCCGAAAATTGTATGAGTGCTTCTTTACATTATATTATGCATGAATGTGCACTTAGAATTTCAGTTGAGCATGTTTGGCATCTTTAATCTCGTACATTCTGTTTAATTAATTTAATTGCATTTTTATTTGTAATTAAATTGCTAAATGATGTTACTTGGTCCTTCATGTGTAGTAATTCCATGAGAATCGTGTGTCGTGTCTTATCTTATTTGGTTTTTTCGTCTGTCAGTTTCAGGCCATTCTTTCGAGGAATTGCTTGAGTTGTCTTGTCGTTCCCTGCTTCCAGGTGAGGGTTTTAAAATGCTTTCAACTGGAGTAAGGATTTCTTTTATTTATTGCGAACTACCCTTATGTGCTCATATTGATTTGATTTCTCATTTTCATATATCTATTAGATATTTAACTATACTTTCGTGATTTTAATGAACAAGCATTTGATATCAACTTATACCTGTAAGTATATCTAAATCGTTTTGTTTTCAAGAGGCAAGTTAAATTCTTTCTTTTCAAACGTGACGCTTTGACTTTGGTAGGGTCTATGAGGGAAGTCGTTAGGGGAGTCCGTTAGCACACCTCGACACGTATGAAACTTATGGTTACCCCCCTTTTTCGTCACACACTTGCCTAAATGCCCGTTTGGCTTTCAACTTATTATGTTTCTTGAAATGCGAGCAAAATCGTGGACTTTTCTTTTCATGGGGCCTGGGAGGGTATTCGAAGGTCTCACTTGGGGCCGAGCGTCCAGGGTGTTTCCCGAGGTACTTTTCCCAAAATTAAGTGTCAATCATGGCCCGTCAGGAGTTGATAGCCACGGTTTGGAGCGATGGTGGGCGTTGCATTCGTTGCGCGTTTTCCTGAAATTCAATTCGTCGCCCATGGTCGCGCTATGGGGTCAGACACCGGAGATGGAGTTTTATCATGACTTGAAGGGGTTATAAGGAGGAACAGGCCCATTCTCGCTTGGATATTACTTGCTTGTATTTGTACCTTAATTTCATTATTGTGCTGCTATTTATTTTTATTAATGCAAGTCGAAGCACGTTCCGAATTTCTTCATTTAGCATATGTACTTTCATATATTCAAAACCCCGGAAGCGTGGCTCGTACTTGTTCCCTCTTTACCTTCACTGAGTATCTTTTATACTCACCTCTCATTATTTTAATTCTTACTTCAGGTCGACAGGTGGCGTTGTCACCTTTCATGTCGGTTGGCAACAGCGGGTTGTGAGTCTTGGTTTTCGTGTCCTCTGGTATTGTCGGTAGTGTCCAACAACAGTCTGTCTTTATTATTGGAATTGGATTTTCAGGTAGAATGGATATATTGATGAATTATTGAGATATGATATTGATGGTGAATTGTTGAGTATTGATATTTGTTAATTGATGCCCCGGGTGGCTTTAAATGTTGAATTGATGTTATTTAAGCTTCCGCACTCTGTTATTCTTTTGGTTGTTGTTGTTAGGCTAGGATCGTTGTTGCCGGTATAGATTGAGTGATTGCCGTTCACTGGGATGGGTTTTTAAATGGGGTACATTTACCTCGTTTGGGAGTTCGTCTCGGTGCGGATGTGGTGTCATTTCTCCTACTACGGAAAGGAGCGCTACATGCATTGTACTTAAGTTTATTACTTGTAGTTATAGTTGATGTTATGTCCATATCTAGCCTCGATGGATTAACTTTCTATTTACAATTACCATTTTTCATTGGCCTCGATGGGCTTTGTAATTGTCGTTTTGCATTTACAGCTTTTCTAGTTCCTCGAGTGGATTAGGTTTTGATTTACTGCTTCTTAGATCCTTAAGTGGAATTAGGTTGTATTATTTGCCGCTTTACGCTTCCGCATTTGTTGTTGTCGTTGTCGATTTCCAAATATTCGCCTTGTATATTTATTGTCGTTCGTTAGGTTACGGTCTGTAGTTTGGACATTTGTTCCCGTTATGGACTATGACTTGGTGCAGGACGGAACGTTGCACCGTATTTGGGGACATGTCATTACAGTTGGTATCAGAACCACAGATTCATTGGCATGAGCTCTGATTGCGTCATGTCGTGTCATTTAAGTTGTTCGTACGTGCTAGTAGAGCTTTGAGATTCGCAGTCACGAGTGTTCGGGAACGGTTAGTCTTTAAATTGTGTTATATCTCTGTTGGAGTAGCCATCAACTCTAGATCTCTTACAATTGGAATACTGAGATGGAATCAGGCATAAGTGGATGTGGGGTACAAGGTTGTACTAACCTTGTCCCGTTGTCTTGTCATGTTATGATCGTACGACTTTAGGAATTAAATGATTATATGTTTCTGTGTTTAAACTTTTCTCTATGATCATGAAGTTGTATTGATCTGAACTGTTATGCTTATGAGCTTCTGTGCTTTTGTGAGTTATTTACTTGTTTAACTTGGATGCATTTATGATTATTTGCGGCAGTACTTTGATTACATTCTGTGTTTCTATGATCTATTTACTACTTAACTTACCTGCTTGTGTGATTATTCCCTTTGTGCTTTAATCACGTTACGTGTTTATGTGAAATTTTCTGTTGTGTGATTGCATACTAACTAAACCATACATGCATAGTGCAACTTTGTGATGCAACGATGATCAAGCATCGATTTCCTTCGAGATAGGACCTTACCGAAGGATGCCGACTTGATGGATGTAACATTTAAGATTGGTCCTATACACAAAGGATTGGAAGGTACGCAATTCATGTTAGGCATTGCTGTCGCAGCCCCTGGCGCGGAGAGGAGAACCCTCACGACGGTACCTGTTAGACGCGCGGGTATAAGCTTCACCACCACTGAGCACAACCCTAAAGTTTGGCTTGACCCCGGGCGCGGAGAGGAGAACCCTCACGACGGCACCCGTTGGACGCACGGGTATAAGCTTCACCACCACTGAGCACAACCCTAAAGTTTGGCTTGAAACCACTTATGTTTTTCCTATGTGGGACAAATGCCCACATGGTACATATTTCTCAAGTTTGGGGTGTTACATTCACCCCTCCTTGAGAGCGTAATGTCCTCATTACGCCGTGACATAGGATCGTGGCTTCCCGCCAGTGGAGAAGCTGCCCACAACACGCCGAGCGGAGCCCCTTTAGCGGTGACTCACGACTCATGTCATGTGTGGAACATGCATTCCCATAGCTGACGGTTGGCTCTGATGCCATTTGTCGTCAATACTGAACTGCGTGTCTGGCTCATCTTTCATTCGGATAGTCTGTCGCTGAATCCAATCATCAGTAGCTTGAGCTTCTTTAATTCTACGACCCAAATCTGACCGAATCGTGATGCTAGAAACACGAGCCTGAGAAATAATACGAGCTCTCTCTGCACCTGATATATCTGAACTCAGCTCTAGCTGTGATACACTCGCTTTTCTGCTCAAGGCATCTGCAACTACGTTCGCCTTCCCTGGATGGTACTGAATCTTACAATCATAGTCTTCTAATAACTATATCCAACGCCTCTGACGTTTAATCAACTCCTTCTGCGTGAAAAGATACTGAAGGCTCTTATGATCAGTGAAAATATCAAAAGTAACGCCGTAGAGATAGTGACGCCACTTGCCTAAAGCAAATACAACTGCTGCTAACTCCAGATCATGTGTAGGATAATTCACTTCAGCAGGTTTAAGCTTTCTCGAGGCATAAGCTATAACCTTTCCATTTTGCATTAACACACATCCTATACCTTCTTTCGAAGCATCAGTATAAACCACGAATCCATCTGAACCTTCAGGCAAAGTAAGAATAGGAGCGGATGTCAATCTGTTCTTTAACTCTCGAAAACTGCTCTCACACTTATCAGTCTACACAAAGGCGACATTCTTCTTTGTTAACTCAGTAAGCGGGGCTGCAAGTTTAGAGAAATCCTTCACAAACCGTCTGTAGTAACCTGCCAATCCCAAAAAGCTACGAACCTCTGTCGGAGTCTTAGGCTGCTCCCAACTCAATATTGAATCAATCTTTGAAGGATGAACTTCGATACCTTTCTTAGATATAACATAACCCAGAAACGCCACTTTCTCAATCCAGAACTCACACTTACTGAACTTGGCATATAGCTGATGTTCTTTCAAAGTTTGTAGCACGATCTTTAAATGCTCTGCATGCTCCTCCTCGGACTTTGAGAAAACCAGTATATCATCGATGAAAATGACAACAAACTTATCAAGATAAGGTCGGAAGATTCGGTGCATCATATCCATAAATGCTGCAGGAGCGTTCGTCAAACCGAATGGCATAACCACAAACTCAAAGTGACCATATCGGATGTTGAAAGCTGTCTTCGGTATGTCCTCTGCCCTGATACGTAACTGGTAATATCCCTGTCTCAGATCGAGTTTAGAATAGACCCTCGATCCCTGCAATAAATCAAACAACTCCTCAATGTGGGGAAGAGGATACTTGTTCTTCACAGTCATCCGGTTCAACTCTCTATAATCAATACAAAGCCTAAGAGAACCATCTTTCTTCTTCACAAACAATACCGGTGCACCCCAGGGAGAAGTACTCGGCCTAAAATAACCACTGGCTAGCAAATCATCTAACTGAATCTTCAATTCTTTTAACTCGGCTGGTGCCATCCTGTAAGGTGTCTTCGAATACGGCTCAGATCCCGGATACAGATCAATAAAAAACTCGATATCACGGTCCGGAGGTAACGATTCTAACTTTTCAGGAAACACATCAGGGAAATCTTTAACTATCTCGGTAAGAAGATAAGCAACAAACCCTGAAGCTCCTTCTCGGACGAGCTTCTTTGCCTCTGTCATAGAAATAATCGGCCCATCTGTCAACTGAATACCCTGACTCGAATCAGATCCCAAACTAATCTTCTTCTCAAAACAATCAATCTTGGCCCTATGCTCAAATAACCAGTCCATACCCAAAATAACTCCGTACTTCTTCACTGACAACACTATCAAATCTGCGGGGTAAACTTTATCCTCAATAACAACGGCACAACGTCGGTACACGCGGTCGGTAATCATACAAGATCCCAAAGGAGAACTCACAACAAAACAATAATCAGACAAATCAACAGACGCATGCGCAGATAAGTCAATTTCAGGAGCAACAAACGAATGCGTAGCACCCGGATCAAACAATGCATGTATGGGTATGTTATGTATATGTATGGTACCTTCCACCACGGCGGAGGCATCAGGCTCAGTCTCCTCATTATCACCCTCCAGTGCATACACACGAGCTGGAACAGAAGGCTTCGGCTTCGGCGGCATAGGCTGACTCGGGGGTTGCCTCCTGGGACAACTGTCTATCTGATGAGTGGAACTCCCACAAGATCTGCACAATCCCAACTTACTCCAACACTTAGACTCTGGATGATTCTTCCCACAATAACCACAAGTAACTGGACGATAACCTGACGGACGAGGGGCTGTAGGAAAACCAGTCGGGCGAGGTGCTGAAGAAAATCCCATAGGGCGAGGTATAGGAGGTCTGGGTCCACCAAAAGGTCTCTTGCCTTTAGGCTGCATAGGAGCACTCGGAATGAAAGGCCTCTTGAAACCTGATGAGGAAGAAGCGGGGGTAGTACGACGAATAGCTCGATCAATACTGGCATACTCAGCCTCTAGAGATAAGGCTGCATCTACAGCTGCAACATAGGTAGTAGGACGGGAAGCTGCAAGACCCTGTCGAAGAGGAATACTCAAGCCCTCTAAAAACTTCTTGGTCTTCCTGCGCTCGTCTGAAGCAATATGGGGAGCATATACTGCAAGTCTGGTAAAGTTGGCCTCATAATCTGCCACAGTAGAAGTACCATGGGATAACTTCATAAACTCCTGCTCCCGGCGATCCTGAACAGTAGGGGGAACATACTTAGCTCGAAACTCCTCAAGAAACCTATCCCAAGATGACTCAACTCCGGTGGCTCTCCATCTCTGCTCAGTCATCTTCCACCAGGACTCTGCAGGTCCTCGAAGAAGATAGATAGCAAACTCAACCTTCTCTAGATCAGTAGGCTGATGAACTCGATATATCCTCTCAAGAGATGAAATCCAACCCTCTGCCACAATATCATCTGTGGTACCAACAAACTGAGGTGGGTGGAAATCAAGAAATCTACGCAAGGACTGCTCACGGGCTCTTTGCTCGTCTACCTCTACATTCCTGTCTCTCTGATCCAGATAATCTTTAAAGAGACCAAATATCTGCTGAGCATCAACCACTGGTGCCTGTGGTGGTGCTGCTGGAGGAGTACGATCACGACGAGGCGGCATCCTACAATTAAATATAACAAGTATGCATGTAGATTAATTATGGATGCAAAGCTGTAACCACATAAGCACGAAAGCACAATTTCCTAAGTCATAAGCCGTGCGGACCTAGACTGACACGACTCATAGAGCTAAGGCCAATGAACCTCTAGCTCTGATACCAACTGTAACGGCATTTTTAGGGACAAATATGGACGTGTCACAATTTAATAAAAATACGTAGACACTTATACACATAATCATAAATTTCGCCACGTATCAACTAACTCAAAATTCACATAATTTAAAATATCCGAGAAATTTAGAAGTAAATTAGACACACATTAGACAATTTAATCACAATTAACACATTTATTACTTAAATTAAACACATTAGGCAAATAATATCACATAAGCACATATTTCCCGATCGAATTTTCCAACTTGTCCCGTTATCTTAGGAATTCTTACCGGCTTTAGTTTACCAAAAATGTGGGGCGTTACATTTACGTTTTCATCCCGTATTACTATATTTAGTAAATACTTTATTCTTATTACTTTTATGAGGTTTAAGAACAACGGATTTGATATCAAATGAATATTATGTATATGATTTCGAAATGTTTTCAAAAAGAGACAAGCGAACTATGTTTCGATTTAAATGTAATTTTGGGGTTTGGAAACCTTCTCGTTGAGTGAAGTCGTTAGGGCGGGTTTCTTCCCCAGGACGATGGAACACCCGGTTGCGTTTCCTACCGTTACATCGCCTGTCTCAAACGGCCCTTTTGGCCCTCCCCGAAATGTCTTGATTCCTATTTTAATAGGAAAATGATAGTTATGAAAAATGTGAGATATGATATGTGTGTCCGTTATGTCTTTGTGGGCCCCGGAGTATGGCGATCGGATGAAGCTGGATAGACAGCGGGTCTACGGTGGAATTCGGTAGCTTGCTCCATGTTTACCGGGAGCACGGGTGACCGGAGTGGCAACCTTTGTACTCCTGCGACGGAGACTTCGTGTCAGCCGTGAGATAGGCTATTATGCCTATAGAGCAGTTGGATTTAGCGGTCCTTCTGCTACATGGGAGGAATAAGGTTGGTATGGTTTTCAGGTATGTTATGATATGATATGAGGAGTTGAGGGCTCGTCTCGCCGAGCAATATGATATGTCCCGTTATGTTATGTTATGATAAATCACCGAATGTTTATGAAAACCCTTCCTTTACGTTTGTTTTCTTTTAAGTTAAAATGGTGGTTTATTCCCGTATGCTATTATGTATGTACCCCCTTTTTTCCCCTCACTTAGTCTTTTGACTAACCCTCCCTGTTTTTAACCTTATCTGTTTCAGGTGGTAACTAGGTGGGCATCGTCAGTCTTGTATCGCGGGTTTTTCTTTCTTTGCGGTGATTGTCCCTTTCTAGATAGTTTTAAGTTCTTGATTAGGTTATATGTATATGTTATCGGGATTGATAGATTGAACCCGTTATGTATATGTTACCGGGATATTGTATCGAACCCGTTTATTATATTATAATAATTGAATTCCGCTAGCCTTGGTGGGCTTTAACTATTTGTGCAATTGAGCTACTGCTTTGAATGATGTTATATGGAATTTGATTTAATTTGGTTGTTGCTTCCGCTCCCGCATTGTTGTCGTCTGTTGTTTTACAAAAAGCCCCGCCTAGTGATTGAGTAAATCGGTGTGTCGTTCGCTGGGTTTCAATTTAGGGTCGGATTTCTGTTTCGGCTGCGGATTGAGGCTCGGTGCAGGGCGTGTGTTACCCGTTTGGGGCGCCCGCTACAGTGACATTATTTATACGGCGTGACATTCGATATTTTCACCGACCACCAGAGTTTGAAGTATTTGCATACTCAGAAGGATCTCAATCACAGACAACGTCGGTGGATGGAATTCCTTGAAGATTATGATTGCCGTATCCAATACCATCCAGGCAAAGCTAACGTAGTAGCCGATGCTTTAAGTAGACAAGCAAAGGTAGCTAGCTTGGAAGGAACCTCTACAGGAGTGATGTCAGAAGCAGGGAGATATCACTTAGTCTCTCAACCGCGGATTGCAAATCTCTCAGTGAGACCGGATTTGGTTCAGAGACTTAAAGACGAGCAGAGTGCTGATGACTGGATTCAAAGACAGGTCGTGAGGATGCAAGATGATCCGAGCTCCTCATTTACTTTTGATGATATGGGTCTTCTTCGCTTTAAGAATCGTATTTGCGTGCCGAAGAATCTGAAGACCGAAATCATGGAGGAAGCACATAAATCTGCTTATGCCGTCCATCCGGGAGGTAATAAGATGTACCGAGATCTCAAGACTCAATATTGGTGGCATGGAATGAAACGAGAAGTTGCTGATTTCGTGAGACGGTGTTTGACTTGTCAACGAGTTAAAGCCGAACATCAGCAACCCGGTGGAACTCTACAGCCACTCTCTATTCCGGATTGGAAATGGGAAGATATTGCTATGGATTTTATGTCCGGATTACCAAGAGTTCGGGGCGGATATGATACGATTTGGGTGATTATGGATCGTTTGACGAAATCCGCCCATTTCATTCCAATTCGAAAGACCACTAATGTCAAGAAGCTAGCTGAACTGTACATCGAGCAGATTGTAAAGCTACACGGAGTTCCGCAGAGTATCGTGTCTGATCGAGATCCCAAGTTCACTTCCAGACTTTGGCAAGAAATTCACAGAAACTTGGGAACGAACTTGAAATTTAGCACAGCTGCTCACCCGCAAACTGATGGTCAATCTGAGAGAACCATCAAGATTCTAGGCGATATGCTGCGAGCTTGTGCTCTCGACTTCTCCACGAGTTGGGACAAGCAACTGCCACTCGTTGAATTCGCCTACAATAACAGCTACCAAGCGACAATAAGGATGCCCCCGTATGAAGCGCTTTATGGACGTAAATGCCGATCCCCTCTGTACTGGGAATTGGAAGATTGGCGAAGAACTAAAGACGGAGTGGAACGAGCTCTACCTCCAAAAACGATCCAGGAAACTCTTGATAAGATTGCGATCATTCGACAGAGAATGAAAGCTGCCCAGGATCGTCAGAAGAGTTATGCTGATAAGAGACGCCGGGATTTGGAATTTGAAGAGGGAGACAAAGTGTTTCTTAAGGCGACGTTGAGGAAAGGATTCGCTAGAGTGGGAAAAGGTGGGAAGCTCAGTCCGAGATATTTGGGACCCTATGAGGTTATTGAACGGATTGGGAAGACGGCCTACCGCCTGAACCTGCCCTCGACTCTAACTGGGATTCACAACGTCTTCCATGTTTCTCAATTGCGAAAATACTATCCCGACGAATCTCATATTCTCCAAGATGAAGAAGTCCAGGTAGAGCCTGACTTGACGATCGAGATGAAACCTGTTGAGATTCAGGATCGTAAGTTCAAGCAACTCCGCAACCGACAGATTCCCTTGGTTCGTGTGTTGTGGAGAAACCGAACCACCGAACAAGTAACTTGGGAGACAGAACAGAAGATGCGAACTCATTATCCCGAGTTATTTGCAGAGTCGAATTAGAATCTGGGGACCAGATTCTCCGAAGGGGGGGATAGTGTAACGCCCCGTTATTTTTATAACGCTTCGGTAAGTTTACCGACTAATGGCTCTTGTGTGTATTATTTGCAAATTATGTGATTATGTGAATTATATGAATTAATGTGTGATTCTATATGTGAATAATATGATGAATTCATAAGAATTTTCATATTTGAAATTACTTCACACTATGTTTATATTCGAATTGTTGTATTTGAAATTTTATGAAAATTATGCCATTGTATTTGAATTATATGATATTATTCTTGTCATATATATAAATATGTATGCAAATACATACATAAATATCTATACAAATATATATACAAATATATATACATTGTTAGTTATTTTGACTTTTCAAAGTATTCTATATGTATTTAATTATCTCATCTCTCTCCACATTTTTCTACACTATTCCACAAGCAACACACTCTCTTCTCCTTCTTCATCTCTCTCGACCACACCCATCTTCACCACCGCCATCTCCATCTTCAACAAGCATCAAGAAACCAACCTCTTTCTTGCTACAAAAAGTTGCTCTATCATTCAAGGAACAAGCTACCACTTGTGGTTTTTGCAAACAAGCTCTTATTTCTCATCTCTCCACTTCATTTCTTCAAGGTAAGGTTGTTGATTCTTACAATCCTTTGGTTTTTATGGTTTCAAGTGTTGATGAAGTGAAGAAGTATGCTAGAATGAATGATTGATGAGCTTGGTTTGATTGTTGGTTGCATGTAGCATCTTTTGTGATTTTTCTATTAAATTTGATCAATTTGCAATATTGGCTTAATGATCTTAGATGCTTGAATGGTTAGGGAATTCATGTTAGTTCATGATATTAAGCTAATTGGTGAAGTTTTGTGGAGTTTGGGGTTGAAAAATGAAAGTTCGGCAAAATATGTAGGGGCTGATGAATAGTGATTTTTGAGCATTTGGCTTCATTTTTCGATTCTTTTGGCATAAAAAATTCTTAAATATAGTAGCTAAGTGATGCCGGAAGTTTCGGATTAATCGGAGTTGTTTTGCTATGCAAAGTATTAAATGAGGGGTGGTTTGTGTAATATTCACAAACCTTTGAATTTTATTCCCCAAGCTTCCATATTACTTGAATGCTTAATTTAGCTTAATATCATGTGTATTTGATTGTGTTTAAATGTGTTTAAATGAACTTAGTTGTGTTTAAATGCATTTATGCATAATATGTTATTTTGAGCATAAAATGCATTTCACAGCCGTGCGTCGTATTTGGTTGATTTATCGAGTCGTGTCTTACCTCGAGGCCTGTGTATTACAGGTGGGACCTCGCGGGACTGATCTCTGGTCGTTTTGCTATCCTTTTTGTTAGGCCTACAGGTGAGGATGTAAAATGTTTTTTAACTGGAGCTTGAACAAATATTTGCGAAAACCCTATCCCTTTATATTTCAATTATATATTATCAATATTTGAAATAAAAAGGTTTTGATATAAAAATGATATATATGTATATCTTTTCCAAAATGGTTTGAAAATAGAGACAAGAGAACTATTTTGATTTTAAAAGTAACATTTGGTCTCGGGACTTGCGCGTATGCCTCGAGATAACTCGGCAACGTGACGGGATACCCTAGGCGGCATACCTTGTCTCGAAAGACCCTTTTGGTCCATTAAAATATTTTGAAAAGCGAGATGACTTATACTTAACCCCATTGAGGACGCTCATGGGTATTTCTGTTTGGGCCCTGGATTATGTGACAGGTGGATACCCGGAGACGTGCGTCTAGGGTTGAAGCTGGGTTCATAATTCCACTGATTATAAGTAGGTATTCATGAACCTGACAAATAATCAAAGGGTATTGTTCATGGCTGGTCGGAGGTAGTCTAGCCTGAATAATACTTACACCGGCGCCATTAGTCGGTTATGGTGCAATCTTGGGTAGCTCCCTTGATAAGCCAAATGGTATTGAGGAGGAATTTCGTTATATTTGATATGTTTTGGGAGTTATAAGGAGATGGCCCGTTCTTGCCGGGAATAAAAATGTTTTCTAAAATGTTTTACCCTAATATTTAATTCACAAAGCTTTGATGAATTATAAAGAGAAAGTATCGGCACTAGATTTGTTTCTCTATAACCAAAGCGTGAATTAAATATGTTTTATGCTTCAATTATTATTATATATATATTCCCCTCCTCACTGAGTTCGTTTGACTCACATCCCCTTTTTGGTTCATGCTTCAGGTTAGCGGTCAGGTACTGGCAGCAGCGTTGTAGGCTTGTACAGTCCTTGAAGTCGGTCTTATGTATTTACTTTTGTGGATCGAACTTACGATGTTGGATTACATGAAAACTTGACATGTTATGCTGATGTTGGATATTTAATGAGTTGATGTTATAATTTGTGATAGATAATGGACTCATAAATGTTTATTTTGGCCACGGATGGCAGTGTGAATATAAATATGATCTTTTGATCATTGCTTTAGCTTGCTGGTACTGTTGTTGGGAGTTGCTGTTGCCAGATTGTGGGAATCCCGTTGTCCGGGGCGGGTTTTTGAGTGGTGGTATTTAACTATCGCTCGGGAGCTCGTTTCGGTCCGGGGGTTGTGGCGTGGGGGACGTCACACACCTGTAATACACAGGGCCTAGAGGATGAAAACAAGACCGACAATACTAAAAGCAAGACACGAACAACAGACGACGCACGGCAATTCAAATATAACTCCACTCATGCTACAGGTGCAATATGGAAAGCCAGGCAATTAAACATGTGAAGATATATAAAATACGGAATAACAACTAAGGAAAGGTAAACGACATTCTAGATAATGAAAGAATATAAATTAAATATTAAAGGCATGCTTAAACACAATTAGGGCACGTAGGCATGTTTAAAATAATATAAGGACGTTCTCTCGCGAATACGGGGTTAATCGGATAAGAAACGGGAAAGGTGGAATAAAATCCCTAAACGAGAAAGATGTCAATTGACGATCAAATAGGGTCGGATAAATTGTAAATTATGAAGAATATCAAATCCCGAGGCTCGTGGAAGCTATAGGTGAAATCGGATTGATATTCGGAGGTCGTATGTGAAAAGTCAATATTTAAATGAGTGGGGTTGACCCAATTCCCGAAGTGCAAGAAAAGAAAAGGCTGGAAAATGCACTAAGTATGTTGCACCGGCCAACGCACGGGCTTGGCAAGCCGGTGCAAGCACAAATAGGGGTGCACGGCCTCACGTACGGTCTTGAGCACGGTGCCAAGACCGTGCAAGTGCAAACGGGCCTGCGCACGGGCCTGTGCACGGGCTCAAGCCCGTGCAGGTTGAAAAGGGCTGCGCACGGGCTCCTGCACGGTCTTGATCAAGACCGTGCATTCGCCCGTGTGGATCTACTGAGCAGCAGACTCAACAGATCGCGAAACCTCACACGCGAAACCAACATTTAAATTCATACATCTCCTAATTTACACCATAAAACATCCTAATTTCCACATATAATCATATATCTCATATAAGCTACACATAGGCATAAGAAACACGTAAAAGGTCAAGTAAATCACCCTAAACACGAAAATCCTAAAACTATAAAATTCTATATAAAACTCACTAAAATCGCAACGAGGAAGGAATGAAATGAAATGGGATAAAAGGATTACCGGTAGAGAATGTAGTGAGGATCGTTTGGCTTTTCACGGCTCGTCGATCGAGCGAGAAACGGGCTCGGTAGGGCGTCGGGAAGTTTCCTCCTTTCTTCTCCTTCTCTTCTCCTTCCTTTCTTTTTTGTGTGTAATGAGAGAATGAGAGAGATAGGTAGATATTTTAGGAAAATATCTCGGGGGGTAAAATGGTCATTTAGGCTTTTAAGGGCATTTATGTAATTTAAGTAATTGAGGGCATTTAAAAGATAGGTTAAATCAATCTTTTCCATAAGATTAATTAATCCAATTGGATAGATCGAGAAATTACGCAAGAAAGAATTCGCGTAATTATTAATAATATAATTAAAATATTCGGGTCGTTACAGGGCATTACACTCTTCTCCCCTTCAAAGAATCTGGTCCCCAGATTCTAACTAATCACAAAATTAAATTCAGATAACACAATATTGCAATTTAGGTGCATGTCATGTATGCAAACGTACCTTAATCCGTAAATACATATTTGGGTTTTCAACTCCCGCTCGTGTGTAGGACATTACCTTAGAAATGAATTGTCAATGTTGTTCGCAGCCAAAATTTTCCACGTCCAGGTAAACTCTGCTATTTTCGGTTTGAAAATTATGCATGATATATGTTATGCCAGTTACAAATGTATGATTCCAGTTTAAAATCGTTTAGACATACACAATAAATTCACATAAGCACATAATACAATTACAGCACAAAAGACAAATAACCAATTAATTCCTATAGCTGTACGACCTAGATAAGACAAGACAAACCAAGAGACAGTTGGACACGACAACATAATAAGACACAACCTCTAAACCTTTGTCCAACTCGTGTCCAGTTCTCCTTTCGGTACCACAATTGTAAAAGATCACAAGCTAGTTGATCAGGCCAATAATGATCCATCACGATTCCAGCACTAAGAGTCCTCATACACTCGTCAAAGACACTGACCCAAAGCCAAACAAACCATTCAGATGGACTCAGACAACAAGACACGATGCCAGGATCCCATCCTGGAGAGCCTCAAAAACCGATTTGGCAACCGAGGCTCTGATACCACCTAAATGTAGCGCCCCAAAAAGGGAACACCACATCCCGCACTGCTGAACACCCCGAGTGCTTACCGTCGGCTTACACTCGAAGGCTCAACAGTGAACGGCAAAACAAACAAACACATAAGACAAAGTGGAAGCAATAATAATAAAAGTAAATATACTAGACATAAGGGCCGTAGGGCCGACAAGGCCGATGAAAAAATTAATCCCCAATTCCCAAAATAAAAATAAATCTAAATACAACTCCTTTTTATTTAGATTTATTTTTATTTTGGGAATTGGGGATTAATTTTGTCATCGGCCTTGTCGGCCCTACGACCCTTATGTCTAGTATATTTACTTTTATTATTATTGCTTCCGCTTTATCTTATGTGTTTGTTTGTTTTGCTGTTCACTATTGAGCCTTCGAGTGTAAGCCGACGGCGAGCACTCGGGGTGTTCAGCAGTGCGGGATGTGGTGTTCCCTTTTTGGGGCGCTATACCTCTAGCCCGCGGACAGCAGCAACAATCCCAGTTGCTCTTCCCAGATTTACCGAGCGAATCCCCAGCGACTCCAAACTTCAGGCAGCTCTGCTACACTCAACTTGATTCCCGACCTTCTCCTCGTTGCACCTATCCTTCTCTACGCGTCCCTCAGATAGGAGAGCACTCATCAGGAGGGAACTCGAACACTCAGAAGTCTGCAATTGACGCTATTCAATTGTATCCTCACAATGAACACAAGTATAATGCAAACACAGCGTTATAACTTTAAACCTCTGAATAGTTCTCGTTATTCTTCTCTTCAAATTTATGTTCTTTTATAGCTAAAGTTTCAACGATCTCTAAGCTTTACAAATGGAAGGAGCTGTTTGAATTGATTCTGCCAATCAATCTTCTTCAACATGGCAATGATCCGTTTGGCTCATCCTTCTCTTTTGAATTTTGGAACAGACACAGCTAGAACCTTCCTTTTATAAACCTGTAGTATTAATTATCTGAAAAAAGGAAGGATCTTGGGCGAAGACTTTCCCTTTAAACTCAAAGCACACGGTTAGAAAAGTAAGGAAAGATCTTCTGCATATCATGTCAATAAGGAAGGTATTTGACTTTGCAAAATAAGAAAAATAAACCTTCTTTATTACAGGATATTTATTTTAACACTAGAGATGTCATCATTAAAATTACGTCCAAAAAGAGTTTAGGAGGTCAACATAATGACTGATCTTTTTATTCTTTATTTAACAGGAAAATTATAATTAAGGAACTAGGAAGTTGGGTGGTTGGATGGAATAATTAGGTGCACTTTCATTTCTGTTAATTATTGAGGAATATTTCATTTTGTTGTTTGCAAATCATTTTCTAGTAGCAAATAACAATTCCTGAATAATCCAAGTACTTGCACTTCTAGGCAATAGTGTTAATTATAGTGTTATTCGATACTAACTAATCGGACAGTGATTGTTGCTTGACAATCAATTCATATTTCCTTTAAAAGAAATTAAAGAAAAAATAATTAGAAAGGCCTTATTTAAAAAATTCTATGTGTGGTCCATGTATTTAAAAAATTGGCCACGAAATGAAAGACGACATCATCTTTAAGAATATGATCAACTCTATTTAGGTTAAAAGGGTTTATCATCATATAATAAACAACTCAAGTTTGGAAACTAAAATCAATTTAATAAACAGAAACGACAATTGGCAACTCTTAGCTAAATGCCTGATCATCCGCTGGTTATCTAACCTCAAATTATTAAGGAACAAACTTGCAAACTTGCACATCCAACCGGCCATTAGACTTGTTTAAGCAACTAACATTCGTGTATTATGTTCTCAATGTGACCGTTGAATTCTGAAAGTTATTTGTTGAAGAAATAGATTTTCGCTTAACTGAATCTTCAAAATTTAGCTAAGGAAAAGTTTGTCATTATATAATTAACAACGAATCTTTCATTTTTCGATTGTAGTATATTTACTCTACTTTAGAAATTTAGACCCCGCCCAAGAAAACGAAGAAGACGTTGCTGTTTTAGAGTGGGCATAATTAGAAACTGATTTGAATAAGGAGAAAATTAGGGACAGAGCCCTAGTTGATTTTTTATATTTTTTTTCATAAAAAAGACTTCTTTTTAAAACTTATACTCAAAAGGACTTAAAAGAATAATCTCTTAGAATAAGGGACCTATTTTAAAAAGAAAAAAAATATTAATTTCCAACTCATCAAAAAATTAATTTTTCTTTTCCATTTATTTTTCTAACTTTTCAGAAATTTTTATTTCTTTTCATTTAATTATTTTTGGTCTGATTTTCTTTTCTGTTTTCTTTTTCTTTTTCTTTTTTTTGAATATTTTATTTTCTCCTTCTCCTTCTTCTCGATGTCTCTAACTGAAAAAGTAAATCAGAGACTTCTTCTTCGTGGCGTCTTCACCTTCTACCTGGGCTTAATTCTTAAACTTCTGTTTCTGCCTGGTAGGATTCGATCTTTGGAACATTTAGGGTTCACTTTTTTATTATTCTATGTGGGCAATTTCTTCTGATTCTAGTTGTTTGAACAATTCGGATTCCAGTTGTTTTCAAGTTTATGTATATTTTTCATACTATCAAATAAGTCTATTGTTGAAATGAGTAATTTATAATTTTTTGAGAAGATATTTCAAGAGTCGTTTTCGGAAACGTCTAGTCAAATTGATGCATTTACTGAAGAAGTCTTTTATATTTTTAGGCTGGGCAAGTCCTTCAAATTAATTGCTGCATTTATTTTCAATGTTAAGAGTATCTAGTTATTTGTAAGTTCTCATAATATGAACAGAATTCTAAGAAAAGTTTTCTGCAGGAGCAACATCTCTGCAACTCTTGAACTTTGATCTATATTTTCCAACTCATTTTATTTTATCAAAATTATCATCAATTCCCTAACATGGGTTAAATAATGGCTTTCCCGAACGGGGGGTATGGATTTCGTGCCCGTCCGTCTCCTCGCTAATATTGAGTATGATTTTCATATGCACATCTGCTCAATTAGACCTGATTCGATAATAATAGGTATGTGCCAATTTGTCATTAGAAAATGGCCACAATCTCACCGAAGTGGCATTACTGTGAAATATCTTGCCCCTCATGTCACGGGGCACTTTGTCAGACTGTTGAAAGATGAGAATGTCACGCTCATGATCCGGCTACAATGACGTTTAAATTGAGTCTTATCACCATGAGGGTGTCATTTACACCAATGTAATCCTGTTGATATCTCTCCCTGCATTCTGTCAACCAGGCAATTGAGAGGATTGCAAATAGAAGGATGAGATTGAGAGAGACTACATTTTTTCTAGCTATGAGGATTTGAATGACTATGATGATTTTAGTATAATTTTTTTTGTATGTTTGGTTTGTATACTCAATGACTATAATTTTTATCGAGATTTTTAATAAAAACTGTAAATATTAGATTTTGTACTCTGAATCTTGCTTGGAGTACTATAATTTAGAATCTAATGGCAACCATCCCCTAAGCAATCTCATCAAAAAAATAGAAACAGTTAGCCTAAGATGTTCCCTCCAACCAACCTTAAACCAAAAACCCTCACTAACTAGACTACCAAGTGGATTAACAGTAGAAATTACCTTCCATGCTGAATTGCTACTAAACTGACCAGAATTATGTAACTTCCAGTACAAAGAATCAAGCTTCTTATCAGCAATTGGAACATTCATCACCTCATCCACTAAATGACCAGGAAGCACCTGTGACAACATAGCAAAATCCCACATACCATTAGTCCAGAACAGAAAAACAGTATCAACTCTTAAAAAATGAGAATTAAACAACTCATAAAGAGTTTTGATTCAGGTGAAAATCGGGGTGAAAATCTTTATTTTTCAATTTTTTTTGATTTTTTTAAGTTGGTAGTCGAAATCCTAATCTTCAAAAACTGCCCAATCTTGAAAAACCTAATTTCAGTTCAGCAATTTTTGGCGATATTTTAGAAATTGAATTTATAACCTATTATAAAGTTCTCAAATCACTTTCATATCTTCTGAGAAAATATTCTACATTCAATTTTGAACAACTTGACATTTTGAATCAGTTCAAAAGCTTTAGTTTTTGATTTTATATGATTTTTGGAAATTGGAAAACAAAAACCTAGTTTTACAGAAAACTTGCACATCACGTTTTTGGCGACTGTTTAGAAATCGCGCTAGAAAGGGACTCTAACGTACTTGGATCACTTTTGAGTCTTCTGAGAAATTGTTCCTCATACGTATTATTTAAATTTAGGATTTTGAATCGGGTCAAAAGATTAATTCTTCGATTTATTATGAATTTTTGAAATTCAGGACAAAACATGAAATTTTGCAAAAATTTGTTTTCGAAAATCATGGATATTTATGATTCCTCCTAACTTGAACTTGTTTAATGATGCACATAGACTAGAGTTTTGGAACTCTTATAAAATTAGATTAAATTGATAGTTTTTCAATGTAATTTGATTTTAGATTAATTTTAATAGTGATTAAGATTAATGAAGATTTAAGTAGTTAATTGAGAATAAACAACTTAAATATGCATATCATTAATTACTTGGTAAATTTAATTTTATGCATTGTGTTGAAAATATGTTGGCTTTATCATGGGCTTAATGTGCGCTATGGATGATTTTATTTTGTGGATGCAATTTTAACTGTAGTTTTAAATCGAGAGCCTGCGAGCCTCTTATTCCAATAAACAATGCTTCGTTTTATTTGTCTACTAATGTATTTAAATGATTTGTAATTTGAGAGAGTTAGAATCATAGATTGGTGAGGAATTTCTAATTAGATTAGGAGGAGTTCAAGACGAAGTGGGCTTGGAAGAGAAGAGACAATCAAGGCCCAAATAAAACGGGTTACTTAAATTGTAATAGAATAGGATTCTATTTGCTCCTCGCATGATTTAAATTTTATGTTATTGTTGCATGAATAGAATCTTGGTCCATAAAATGGCTCTTATGGACCGAGCGTAGGGAAAAACCCATGATAAACTATTTTTATTGCTAAGTAATTTATTTAATTATTGTTATGTGTATTTTGTGGATGTTTATCTTCATGCATTAATCACATAAACAAGATAATTAAATGATGAGGTCTTGGATAGATTTTTGAAATCTATAATTTTAAGTTTTCGAAAATTAGACCCCAAAATTTTGAATGTCAAAATTTTTCTTAATATTAAGCCTTAATGGAAAATTAAAACCAAGGATTTTAAATTTTCCAAGCATTCTGTTAATAGAAAACTCACTTCTAACCTTGTATAATAGAGATGACCATGAGTCGTGGGTCTCTATTATGTGGCCTTAGAAAGTAGGTAATTTTCTGAGTATATAAGATGCAATTTTTCGATGGTTGCCTTCAACTAGGATGGCCATAAGTTGTGGGTCTCCATTGAACCAATCATTGAAATCTAATGATTAATGGGTTGGGATTATTGCCAAAGTAACATAGATGTCGCACGAGTCGTGGGTCTATCTGAAGGAGGTAATGCAAAATATTATTAAGAGTTATATTTGATATAATTAATAAAAGATGTTTACCTTAAGACTTGAATTAAATGGCCACGAGTCGTGGGTTTAATAGCAAGAAGCTTTGGGATCTTAATACCCACTAAAGAAAAATTACACTATTTTTCTCTAACTTTATTGCATAGGGTCAATAAGTTTGAATAAATTAGTGGGAGACTGAATGATTAAAGACCACATCATTCTTTTATTTAAATTCTATTATTTGTCACTCATACATTTTCTGCTTTATAATTGTAGACCTCCGACTCGGTCAACATAACTAAAAATCTGTTAATTGCTACCCTTGAGTCCAATAAATAGTATATATTTATTCTGAGTAAATGATGGAGAAAGATAAATATTAATAGTTAATATTATACCTTAATTAAACATTAATTTAGGTTTCTGGACTTGAGAATTAGTTTGGGAAACTAATTCAAGTCTACTTATTAATTAAATCACTTAAAAGCTTTAAAGTCATTGGGTGATTTGGGCTTAAAATTTATTAGAAATTGATTAAGCCCACATAATTAATTATTAAGGGGTTTACTTAACTGTATGGACAATTAAGTAAATCTAAGCCGAAGGAAATTTAATACAGCCTTAAACTCAATAGGCACTATCCCTCTTTCTTTCTCGAAATTTCTCTTTCTGTAAGAGAAACATTTAAGACAAACTTAAGATGTTGTATGGGATGACATAGAATAAGGGCAAATCGCACTAAGTAGCTAATAGACAAGGTGTCTATAGTAAGCTACTATTATCATAAAAGTGCATAATATACATATTGATGTAGCATGCTCTTAAATCAGATCTATGAAATAGTAAATAGGATTAACTGTCTTCTCAGTATTGAGTAAGCTTAGCTTACTCAAAAAGGAACTAAGAGTATAGGTGTTTATGAACACTAAGTTTAGGGTTTGAACCACAATGAGAAATTCATCTAATTTTGATTTGTCAGAATTAGTAAATTTGAATAGACCTGATCCTAAAATGTTGCCTGTCTCCTTCAATTGAAAACTTCATTACAGTGAAACAGGTATATCAGTTATTGAACTGAAAAGAAGCTCGTTTGGAATGAGGGTTCAATAAAGAAGGACACATCTATTGTCTTAATAATACATCAGAATAAAACTGTGTGTTTCCATTATAAGAAATCAAACACTAAAAGATATTTAGTTCATTTTAGAGATATCAAACACAATTTGTTGTGTGTGATTTGTTTGAATATTGTTTTGGAAATAATTTTTCTTCAAAAATTTCAAATGTCAAAATATATTACTAAGTCTGAAATGAAATGAATATGAAAGATAATAACGATCATCAAATAAAATAAACCCATAAGAGTTATGGGCAATTAATTCGAATTTAGGTAGAAATTCGAAACATTCAGTGTTTAAAAATCATATTTCAGTATGATGATTTCAAACCCCATGTTTAATGTTAAATATGAGAATTCCCAAATAAGTCTTAAGAGACTAGTAGGAGTATGAATTAGATTAGAAATCTAATTGATAAATGTTTGTAGAAAAATAAGTATTAATGGAATACTTATTTAAAGGTTTCGTGAAGGACAAAATGGATTGTTTAAAAAGGAAAACCACTTTTATTCAAGAAATTATTTCTTGATGATAAAAGAAAAACCACTTTTATTCAAGAAATTATTTCTTGATGATAAAAGAAAAACCACTTTTATTCAAGAAATTGCTTCTTGAGGATAAAAGAAAATAACAAGAAGTTGAAAAGTTTCAACAAGAGACTACAAACAAACAAATAGTGGAACACCAAAGTCAATCCAAATCATAAGATAAGTGTAAGACCTTACAAAAACAAGCAAAAGGTTTGGTGAATCCGAAGTATATCTTGTAAAGATATTTAAACAGTATATGTAAGATATAGGCATTCTGTGAAGGCAAATAGAGTTCTGAAATTTAGTAGGAACTGGCCCAGAGTGAACAAAACTTAGAGAAGTTTGTAGACTCCTATCAGAACTCAAATTAATCTTAAATGATTAGAATAATTGTTTAAATGAGAGAGTCGAAAACTATTTTTACTATATTTAAAGTATGATTAACAGTAATCACATACATAAGATACAAAGAGAGTTGTATAGCTGTCTGGTGTTTTCGAAAATTAGATAAGGTAGTAACCTATCTAGTTAAAGAGTTAACAGAATCTATATAGATAGATGGGGCAAAATTGAAAACTCAGAGGGTAATCCGATAGGATCGGAAATAAACAAGCAATTAATTAATAAGTATGGTAACTTATAGAATAAAGTACTAAATTGGGATATCCTAATAAGTGTAGTACACGATCGGATTAAACTTATGAAGCAAAACATATTACTACATAAGATGCAGAAACAGAAGGAGTTTAGATGGGAAACTTCATCCAAAAGTGTTGGATGTAATACCTAGCAATGCTCTAGCATTAGTTGTTTTTGAAAGAACATAAATGTAATTGCGCAAGCAATGAAACCAAGATCTCATAGAATGTCTAAACATATCCTTAAATGATTTAAGGTTGTTAAATCATAAGACAGGGGTTATATCTCAATGATATAAATTGTCTAAGCAGAAAACGTAGTGAACCCACGTACTTAGCCTTAGAGTCAAAAGGTCATTTGAAGGACATCTTTCGAAGATGGGTCTTGAGACAATGGGCAGTTGGCTTTAGGGCAAGTGGGAGATTGTTATAGTTGTGCCCTGGAAAGCCGAACTATTTAAGGCATTTCCCATGAAACTCTAGAGTGGAACGATCAAGTGATCTATAATAGAAAGACTTTAGTAGTCATCTGATACTACTTTGGCCAAATTCATCATATTACACTTATAAGTGATTGCATATTGTTTATTTTTGTGTATGGATGAAACCCCAAGATCAAAGTAAGCTAAGGGACTTGGTTTCACCATTTGATGGGGGCCATGAAATAAGTACCCAATGGTGTGATCTAAAACACTCCAAGTCGAAGAGTTTAAAAAGCATAGAGGATGTCGATCAGACTCGCTCGAGACTTGCTCATATGACATAGCTTTATGAAAGTGTGTCCCATTTCATGACATTAGTGTTTTGACACTACTGTGCATATGAGGGTGCTTAATGGAGATTAAGTTCACTGAGGATCCCGCCGGGAATGCCCTAAGTGGGGTAAGACTCATATAGAGTCTTAGAGATTAGGAGGGTTTCCCTAGCCATGATCGTGTGTAACTAATCCTTAGACTTGAGGCTCCATGGATGCCTTATGCATAACTGGGGCATGCTTTGATATACTTCTGAATCCCTAGGTTTCATATAAGTTGTACATTGGGTATGTTCGGGTTATGCATGGAGGCTGTGAGTCTATCACTTGTTACAAGAACAAGAAGAATTCCTATGAGTTCTATTGTACTACATTCCACCATCCAATCCTTGCAAGGTACGGTTGGTCTCAACTAGGAAAGAGTTCCTAGAGTATGAGATCAAATAAAATTACTATAGGAATATTGTTCATAGAATTGAAGACTACTGGGGTTCCATTTCCCATACCCTAGGTCTCAATCAGGAATTGGATGATAGAAGGATCGTATTTCACAATAGATCATGAGGCTGAAAGATTCATACCACTTCATCGATGGATGGGTGGCCATGGACATGTTACTAGACGTTATCCATGGTTTGTAGGAATGTATTTGTGAAGTCAATGCGTTGATTCACAAATAGTCTTTAATTAAATGAGTTTAATTAAAGTCACGATTATGACATTAAGAATGTATTCCTACTGCTGTCTTATTGGTGAACCTGAGGGGTCACACAATGACTTCCAAAGACGAACTAATTTATCTATAAGAGTTTGATAACAGTCAATTAGATTGGCAAATGAATTAATTGAAATTAATTCATTAACAAAAGAGACAAATAAGTTAGTTATATGGAACTAACATATAATAGTTAATTAAAGGTAATTAAGAAGTGTTTAATATAATTAAATATAAGAGATATGTTATTTGATAACATACTGCCTAAGTTAGATTTGATAAATTAATTGGATTAATTCAAGTCTAGGGTAATTGAGAATTCATAGTATTGAGGAGAAACAAAATTCAATTAGAGAATAGTTGAATGTTTTGACTTGAGAATTAATTGATATTAATTCAAGTCAAATTAATTAATTGAGTTACTTATGATTTATTTGGAATAAGTCAAGTACAATTAATAGAAGGGAAAACCTGTTGCAATTAAATATTAATTGGGCTCATTGGACTAGAGAATTAATTTGGAATTAATTTTAGCCCAAGTTGATTAATGATGGGCTTGTAATTTATTTAGAATAAATTAAAGTCCACTTTATGATATATTGGACTTGCTTAATTAATTATGATTAATTAAATTGGGCCTGAAATATTTAATCTGGAATGAAATAAATAAGGCCTTGAAAAGGCCCAATACTGCCAGGCCCACTAGCAGCAATGGTTATTAATAACACTGCAGTCAAGTCTATTCAGAACAGAATTGATTTTACGTGAAAAGCAGATTAGGAGAAAATAAGATTTTTCCTAACCCTAATCTCTATCTCCTCTCTTGCGCCTCTTTTTCTCTCTCTTCCCACAGTTCACGTGAACTGCAGAAATAGATTCTGCAGTTTCATGTGAACAAGTTTTGGCTTTTCTCTTCTTGATTCTTTTGTTTCAACATTAGATAAAATCTGGTCTTAGAACTCTAGCAAGTTCTAAGTGATTTAGAGTTCATCTGCGTGAAACCGTGGACCAACCTCAGAGGATTTTGGTTAAAAATCGAACCTTGGTAGAATCGAGAAGCCTGAGCTATTCGAGGAGTGTCCTGAAGTTTTGGAAAGCTTTCTATCCTTAACGACTACAAAAGGAGTGCGTAAAGGTGAACATCTCTCTAGATATATAAACGTTTAAAAGTTTCGAATTCATTGGATGAAGATTCAGTGTAATATCCCGGGACTAAATTTTTTGAAATCTATTACTTCTGCTGCGCCCAGGGGTGCGTGAATCCCAATAGTCCAGGCTCGACCAGTCTCCGTCCTTGCCGTCGCCGGAAAAGGCAAATCACCGCTACTCCTCCGTCGCGCGCCTGTGAACCTCCATAGCGCCACCTCATTGCTCCGATCGTTAAGATAATAGTACGGTTTAGTTCGTCTTGTCGATATGGTCGTCTGGACATATCATTTGTCCAATTCCGACAACATTTACAAAAATTACATTATGGAGAAAAAAGGGTTCGTCGTTCGATGTTCGTTGGTGTGTGTGTGCGGTTTCTAAAAATGAAAACCCCTTCCTTTTATATGATTTTGAAAAACAAGATAAAAATGTGAAGTCTCGAAATGAAGCGTACTTAGTGTCAAAATGACCGGAATTAAAAGGTTAACAAGGTTCGAGGATCGTTTCGTGAAAATTTATGCATTTACGAAAAATCAACATTGGGTTGGGTCAAGGTGTAAACAAGTTCGGGCTAAAATGCAATTTCTTAAAAATATGATTTAATGAAAGATATTTTGGACTTTTATGAAAATACTTGGAACCTAAAACAAATTTGTACTTTTAAAACATTAGATCTCGGTCCAATGTGCACTGTTAAATTGCTAGATTAAATTAAACGAGCTAAAAATATAAATTTACCAAATTGACCCTAGTTGGCGGAAAAATGATGCAAATCATATACTTATTAATGCCCTGAAGTTGAAAAGCTAAATCAATGATTTATGAAGATCTTAATGCATGAGTTGAAAAAATGTGAAATTGTGAAAGACGTTGAGATCGTAAACGGTTCAAATCTCGATAAACGTGCCAAATTCAAAACTTGAAAATTGTGGGTCGTCACATATAACCGTTTATTTGTACTGTAAATCATATATTTCAAGTTTCGTTTGCAATGAGAATATATATAAGAAAAATAAAAATATTGGATATGGTACTCTGTGAATGGAGTAGATTACACTGAGTTTTCAGAGGTCCCTCGATTTCCAATTTTGTAATAATTACAAGAACTACAAATATTGTATTCTGTACGTTGAAACTTTATTGGAGTACCTTGATTAGTCCACGGAGTACTTGATAACCGTTTATTTGTACTGTTAATCATATATTTCAAGATTCGTTTGTAATAAGAATATATATAAGAAAAATAAAACTGATGGATTTGGTACCCTGTGAATGGGGTAAATTACCTTGATTTTTTAGAGGTTCCTCAATTTCCATTTTCGTAAGAATTAAAAGAACTGTAAATATTGGATTCTGTACTCTGAATCTTTATTGAAGTACCATGATTAGTCTACGGAGTACTCGATAACTATTTATTTGTACTGTAATTTCAATGGTCTAAAAACTTTGTTTGTAATAAGAATATATATATAAGAAAAGTAAAAATGATGGATTTGTTACCCTGTGAATGGGGTAGATTACCTTGGTTTTTCAGAGGTCCCTCATTTTCATTTTCGTAAGAATTAAAAAGAACTGTAAATATTGGATTCTTTACTCTGAAACTTGGAACAAGTACCTTTATTACTCACTACAGTACTTCACAACTGTTAGTTTGTACTTGAATTCTAATATTTCCAGATTTCTCTACTACCGAGAAAACTCTAAATATTTTATTTTGTACTCTGAATTTTTATTTTAGTACCTTGATTAGGCCACGAGGTACTTTGTATCTGCTTATTTGTACTGTAATTCATATTGTGAACATCTCGATTTTACACCTAGTCACACGACGACGTTTTGCAAAATTGATAATTCAGCCTCAACAGGCATTGGGTAGACTCCGGACGCTCAGACGATTCATAGGAGTCAAACCCTAGGGTTCATAACCTCGCGACAAACAACCGTTAGCCCCTAATCACATTTCTACCCTTCCATATACTCGTTGGATGCCGAATTTGATGCAGTAGTACGATAGGACAGAGTGTTAGGGTTGATTCGATCTTGGAATCACCGAAATCGGATGTGAAACGAAGGAAAAAATATCGAAAAACTGAACGATCGCGCAGGCCTAAGCCCCGCCCAACATGGTTGGCTGGCCATCACGAATTCACTGGCCGCCGGTTCTCCTATCCTCCCTAGGCTAGTGAGACCGGCCGACCGGCCAGTCATGGCCATGCGCATCAGCCAGCCGACCGGTCACGGTCCCCAGCATTGACCTAACTTTCCCTACTTAAAAACTTACCTTTTTTACTGGAGTGAAGTGAAGTGAAGATAAGACTACGAGAGTGAGTCTCCTTTTAGTCCTTTAAATATTTATTTACTTCCCACTTTCTTTACTTTGATAGCAGTAGCCCCGATCCTCTCCCCTATGGGTCGGAACAACCCCCAAGGCCAAGGGCGCCGGGCCAAGGTGGTAAACGAGCGAAGGGTCTCCCCTTCCTCGACCCCACCTAGGCTACAACCGGCACCTTAGGACCCCATAATTTCTTGCTTGTCTAAGTGTTTTACCGCTTTCTCGCTTGAAACTCCTTAGCTCACATGTGTGTGCTAAACCCCAAATTTCCCGGGCATAGGCTATAGTGTAGACGTACCTAGGTTTAGTTTCTTTTCTGATTTTCCGGATACCCTGCGCAGGGCTTATAATCTCTCTATGTGCTGAACGAAGGCCAGACGGCCTCACAAGCCAGGAACAAAATCCAAGGTCTCGTAAAAAACATGAACCTTCCATAAATAAAACTTTTCTTTTACAAGAAAACCTTCCAAAAATAGGAATTTCTTAGGAAAGAAAGAATCTTCTGGTTACATCCAGTATGAGGGTCTAGAGCTTCGAGCTCTACTCCCTCTGTACCCGAACAAACCCGAAAGTCTTTTCATAAGAAACCTTCCAAAAATAGCTTAAAGCTTTTTCTTAAAAAAAGAACCCCTTTCTAGTCAAATCTAGACATGAGGTTTCAGTGGTAAGTTTGTCTCAACCCCCCTCTACTCAAGATACACCCGAAAAGCTACTCTTTTTACAAGAATCTTTTCTTTTATAACCCATTTTCATTAAAAACACATAACTCCCTTAAAAATGAGGCGTGACGAACCTCATATGTCTACTCCATACCCTATTCTCAGAAATTTGGGGTATGAACTATGTTGGCTCTGATTCCTAAGCTCCTTGGGATACATAAGCGGCTGGCTCCTTTTGGCACGAAGCCAAAGGGATCTAATCCCTATATTTCCATACACACACACACACCTCCTCTTGGGATTAAAATCAAAATTAAAATAGAGTAAATTAAAATTAGCTAACGAAGCTAATCTTTTCATTTAAAATTCAACAAAGTGTCGAATAATTATTCCAAAAATATATTCCGGAATTTTGGGTCGTTACATTGCGTAGGGCTTATAATCCCTCGATAGGTTTAACAAAGGTCGGACGGCTTCACAGCCAGGAACTAAACCCAAGGTCTCGTCAAAAAACACGAACCTTTAACAAAACCATCATTCTTAAGGAAATTCCTCAATAACAGCTCAAAGCCCTTTCTTAACAAAAGAACCCCTCTTTGGGTTAACACTAGACATGAGGTTCCAGTGGTTAAATCCAACCCCCCTCTACTCTAGATACACCCGAAAGGCTACTCTTTTCACAGAAATCTTTTATGTTATATTACTCTTTTACACAAAAACTCTTCAAAAATGAGGCATGACGAACCTCATATGTCTACTCCATACCTTACTCTCAGAAGTTCGGGGTATGAACTCCGTTAGCTCTGATTCCCAAGCTTCTTGGGATACGTAGGCAGCCGGTTTCTTCCGGTATGAAGCCAAAGGGATCTATTCCCTATTTGGGGAATTACTACGATCATTTGGTATTGGTGAGAAGACCCGAAAGGGGCGATGGGGGGGTGATAGGTTGTCTCAACCCCTTCCCTCATCGCAACTTAGCTCCCGAACCCATCATACGAATCTATGAACACACACAAGGATGCATGAGCCAATGCAGGTTTCCCTCTCAATCATAGCCCAGTGGGTGGCGACTCTAAACCTCCGAATGGCGAATAGGGAAGGATATCACACTAAAGGTAAAACCCACCCTTACATCGCTATCCAACAAACAACCCTACAATATCACATTCACCCTACCAAAACACCCAAACACAAAAAAGGAGGGCATCAACCGAGCTGCCCGCACACTTCACAGGGACAGCAGCCTAAGCCTATCAGTATCTAACGAATATCGGGCCTCAACCCGGATATGAATTTAGCTACTCTCTGTCTTTGATCTGGCTCCAATTTAGGTGAGCAGCTAGTCCAATTAGTGAATCGAGCTTCATACCCTGCTACACTTTCCTCCTTCTGAGTTATCTCTCTGTTTCCTACTAAATACAGGGGTAGGAATCCTGGTGTGATCTGAGTAGGAGGTACTGGGGGATTAGAACGAGACTTCTTGCGAGACATCCTGAAACTCACAACTAATTGAGAAATAGATACATGTCTCGTTAAGAATGATGTTCATAACATTTCAAATAAGCATACATAATCAAACTCAACATATAAGACATAGAAAGTCTCATTAAACTAATTAACAATTACGAGCAATTAAACAAGAAATCCTAATACCGCACGACCTATACGAGACCAAACCAAATAGGACACGACATCGAATTCCACGATCAACTCATGTTACATCTCTCTTAGTACAAAAAGTATGAAAGATCGCCGATTGGGTTCGACGCCAACCGTGTTCATTCTGCAATTTCGGCACTAAGAACGACAAACACTTGTCAAAACACAAATCTGATACTAACTGACACCATGTAAGATGATACTAAATGCAAGACAGACGCAATAATAAAGCATTCGGTTTTCTTTCGGGAACCTAGAACTTTGATACCACTGACTATAACGCCCCTTTCTGAGGATAGGAAGAAGAACGCCACACCCGTAGTGAAACAAACTCCCGAGCATGACAGAGTGTCCTACTCGAAAATCCATCCCAGTGAACGACACTCACTCGATCAAATAACCTGGTAACAACAGCAACTCGCCCAACGACAACGCTAACAAACTAGAGTTAGGAAACGAATAAAACAACATTTATATCTCAACTGCTATCCAACGCATCAAGTCCAACATTCAGACCATTTAATACATAAACACCACATAGGACCATGTTATCCTATACAGTCCTAGATATCGTCAACTACAACAGAAGAAATCCAACATAATTTCCTCAATTCTTTCAACTATAATAGAAGCATAATAAAGAAATAGTCATCAAGACACGACTGTTGTTGGACACTAAACTGACCACGACAAAGCTCAAATCAAATCTAGACCTACTGTTGCCAACTGACAACATAAGTGACACGGCCACCCGTCTACCTGAGGGAACTTGAAGTAAGAATCAAAAACACGAGGGTGAGTATAAATGATACTCAACGAGGGGTTATATAATATATGTATTGATCACAGTTCGTCTTTTAGTTTATAAATCCAAAATGATGAATGCTGCTCGTTTTGGAAAATTGTACGAATAATAAGTTGTAAACTATACGACAAGAAACACTTGAGCTCGGCTTATTTTAAAACGGTAAAAAGGTTGACGAACCGAATCCTTTATAAAATATTTGCACATAATGACAAGCCGTTAGTTTAAAAGTATCTTTATCGATTTACAATCCGTTCACAGTTAACAAGAACAGTTCTAACAATTGCAAATAAATAATAAAACGGAATTGTAAGGCGACTAAGTAATTAGAGCAGTAAATCAAACAGTTTACAGTTATGTCCCGGCGAGAACGGGGACTAGTCTCTCCTTATTACTCCACATATAATAAATACTCCCAACACCATTCGTCTAGTCCGAGGGGCTACCGCAGTACTGACACAAGCTACAGTGAAATTAAGGACAACACGCAATGAATGTTGTGCCACCATCACCTTCCTCAAGGTTTCCAATCACCGACAGGCCTTGAATAAAGCTGTCAAGTTGGATAATCATATATCAGGATCGATCTTAGACGCTCGTCTCCAGATCTCACCTCCTATACAACCTCTGGCCTATTTTTACAAGAAACTGTTGACAGGGCTCGCTTTTCGAAACAGTTTACAAGACAGTTGAAATGACATTTAGTGGCCAAAGGGCCATTCGAGACAAGGTTATATTCGCCTTTCAAAACAAAAGAATTTTCCTTGTCTCTAGTTGAAAGCAAAATATTTGATTACAATACGTATATATAGATTTGATATTAAAATGTTCGCTCAAAAGCATAAAGATAGTCAATTAAATATCTAATAGATATAAGAGAAGGACAGGAAAACAAATCTGTTTAAATAAAACACGGAAGATAAGTTAGTTCGCAAATATAATAGATTCTTACCCCAGTTATAAAACAATTTAAAACCCTTAACTAGAAAGCTTGAAGAAAAGAAACCCCTGAAACTGACAGAAGGCAATACCACGTAAGACAATGACACGATGTGTAACGCCCCAAACTGAAGAGCATAAGGTAGCTCACGGTAAGTTGCACGAGAAGCAGCAAACCATGAGATTGCATCCTCATGGTAAGTTGCTTCCCATGAGCAGCTTACCGTGCACCATACACTTGACCGTGAGATTACATAAAATTGTCCCACATCGGAATCGCATCAAAGAAATGAGCAGCTTATAACCTAATTTCCATGTACAATCATTCAGTGGATTAATCCCTTTTGGGATGTGCTTCCTAGGTCAAATTTTAGGGTTGTACACGGTAGCGACGAAGGTTATGCACGCGCGTCCAATACCGTCGTGAGGGTTCTCCTCTCCCCGCCTGGGGGTCGCGACATAACGCATGACGTACGAGAAATAAATAAAGTATGTAAAAGCACTTAAAGCACGACTTCTATTGTAGTACTCACAAAAATGCATTTTAAGTAAATAAATGAAATATTGGAATAAAATATGTAAAACATGCTAAAACACAATTCAGGGTCCACATTCATGCTCAAAATGCTATAACGAAGCACTCATGCAAGTTTCAGATCAATCGAACGAATTACGGAAAATAGGGTAAAAAGCCAAAATGAAAAAACACTATTCACAACCCGAATGAGGTCAGAAAACTCCAAAATTCACGAATTAATCAATTTCATGACTTATAGAAACTACTGGTGAAATCGGATATAAAAAACGAAGCCAAATGAAAAAAGTTAACTTTTAATTAGTGCCATGTTACTATTCATCTATAGCCAACATTCTGAAATGGAAGAAAATATTTCTAAGGCATCTGCATGGTACGTTGCACGCCGTGCAACATCCCGTGCTTGAGAGGGATACACGGCCCGTTGAACGGCATGCAACATGCCGTGGAGAAGCAATCAGAACAGCAGATCGCAGAGTTCAAACGCAGGCTTCGGGGATAATTCACAAAAATCACCACAACATCAAATTTGTTCGGTTAATCACATTATAACTCATATATATATATATATATATATATATATGTATATATATATATATATGTATATATATATATATATGTATATATATATGTATATATATATATATATGTATATATATATGTATATATATATATATATGTATATATATATGTATATATATATATATATATATATATATATATATATCTACCAATTATGCTCGTCATTTAGACACTAAAAACATGTAAAATAAACAAGTATTGATCACAAATCTACAAAAATATCATATATATACCATTCATCATCTAAACTCAACTTCGTCAAACACAACGGAATTGAGAGAAGTTTGGTAGCTACCTGAAGAGCGTGATGTGAGGAACGCGTAGGAATTTACGGCTTGGAAATTGGTCGAGAAATGAAGTCGTAAGGTTGAACCGAAGTTCAAATGGCAAAATCCTCTTCTTTCTTCTTTTCTTCTAAGTTTTCTTGTTGGGGTTGACCAAGGATGAAAATATAGGATAGAAAAGATACTTAGGAGATAATAGGGGAAAAATGTCTCCGGGGCAAAATGATCATTTTTGGGAAAATTCAGGGGTTTAGGTCAAAATCTTCTCACGAGTTCAACGGTAAGAACGAGAAATTAAGAATAGAATTAGAAATACGTATTTGGAATTAAATCCAAAATACGGGGCATCACAAGCAAATCCAAAAGATCAGTAAATTCCATCCTAAAGTTCTAACAATTGCACAATTGGAAGAAAACCATCACACTATAATTTCACTTTGTCTTGCAGTGTTCAACAAGCATCAAACAACAAGTAAACATTAAATTGTCTTAGAATAAACACAAATAACATACATAAAAGTTCCAACATCAAACAACCATAGAAAACAACTTCATATGTTCTTCGATTAACTTCAATCATCTCTTGGCCTTTTGTTACCACTTGAGCTTGCACCCTGCCCCCATTTTGATTGATTACCATAAGCAACTTTGAGGTTGGGCACAATTATGAAATTCAACCCACCTCTTACAATGACAGGAGTCTTAACATTGGATGATTGATTCAGCTAATAACAAAATATGAATTGAGATACACTTACCAAATAACCAACATTTGATAGTTGAAAAGATATATATATTTTTAGTTCTTACATTGACATGCTTGTTTGCCCTTCCACCAATTCTGATCCCTACATTTTTTCTCTTTACCTGCAAATAAAAAGACAAATGTAAGAAAACAGCTCAAATTAGTATAGAATACACAACAAATTACATACATGTAATTTTTCCCTTCTTGTTGAATTAGATGCTGCCCTTTGTGATCCAGACACTGAAAGTGCTGCACTTGGAGCAGAGATTGCAATACCTTGTATTGAGGTTTGAGAAGTACTCCCAATAGTTGATCTTTTTGTCCTTACTCTGTTCTTCTTCTTCTGACTGGGTCCACTGCCATCTCCTTTGCAGGTGCTTGCATTATATCCAGGTGCTCCACATTTACCACAATTAGATGTCTTTTGGAATCTTCTCAATTTTGCTCCATTCCCTAGAGGTGCAGGTGGCTCATCAGGCTGTCTTTTCCTCAACTTCTTGGGCCTTCTAGGTTTGTTTTCATACACAGGAGGCAAAGGAGGTGGGAGGTTAATTTTTGGCCATAGCTCTGGCATATTAAGTCCAAACACCACTGGCTCATAACACCTCAAGTAGGTTGACGTAAGATAGAAATCACGGACATAGTCTTCACGGTTTTCGTCCCTACACCAAATTGCAGAAATGGCATGTCTGCAAGGTATCCCTGTTAAATCCCATCTTTTGCAGCTACATGATCTCCCTTCCAAATCCACATTATGTTGGTCAAATGGCCCTTGGATTTGAAATCTTGTGTCATCAGATGGCATTATAATGTTTTCACCAGCCTGTTGATATAATTTTGCAAGTATATCTCTGATCTTTGGTGGTCCATTCCCCTGATCTTATCCCTCAGCACTTGAAACTATAATAACCTAATTTTTCGAGATCAGTTTGGTAACTGTAATGTCCCACATCAAATATTAAGGAGAACGAGGTCCACCTTATAAGGGGATGGAAACCATAATAAGCTTGGGGCCTTTTAAAACAGTGAGGGTGTAGCGTCCCCCCTGAAGAAGGAACGCCACATCCGCACCGAAGTGAATTCCCGAGCTTCAGCGATGGGCCTCAACTCAAAAACCCACTCCGGCGAACGGCACACAAGAAATAACTACCGACAACAGCGACGACATCCCAACAACAACCGCAACAATATAAAATAATGCGGAAGCGATTAAGAATAAACAATTCAATTTCATAAAAGCCTACGAGGCTAACATAATATCAATAAACATTTGCAGTTCAAAATACAATCTAATCATAAACATATAGTGCTATTCATGGCTCAACTAGCCTACCTTGTGCAACCCTAGGTATCTTCAACTATCCCACATCAGGGGCACATAAGATACATAAAGTAAATGAAGCAGTAAATGGTACGAAAGCAATTAAATACAATAAATAAGACTCGACGATTGTTGGGGACCACTGACAAGACAAACCAGACTACAAGACTGAGCCTATCTGGACCTGCTGATGCCGACTGACAAGATAGGTGACACCGCCACCTGTCTACCTGAAGCAAGAACCAAACGAGAAGGGGTGAGTATAAAGGATACTCAGTAAGGGGGCTTCATCACAGTTCGTCATTTATCTTTTAAAACCAAAAGTAGTGAATGTTGCTCGTTTTGAGAAAGAATACCAATAATAATATAAGTTGCAAAATAACAACACAGAGCAACACTCGGGTTCTGCTTACTTTGAAAACACAAAAGGGTGACGAACCGGATCCTTTGAAATCATTTGCACATAATGTCAAGCCGATTGTTCGATGACAACTTAGTCTATTCACAATCCGTCGAGTGGTCGAACGCAACAGTTAACAATAATATATTTACAAGAAATGAAAGATGGGATTGTGCTTTGACTAAGTAATGAAAGCAGTAAATAATGCAATAAGTCATGCAATAATGTGTACCGGCGAGAACGGGCCCTATCCTTATAATTCCCAATAATGTCAATCATGAAATCATTTACTCCACCACCAAAAGTCAATCAATCAGGATTTAAGGAGATGCGATTAGCAGTACCGTACAGTATTTTAAGGAGACGCGGTTAGCACCACCATTCGCATCAACTTAGACTAGCCAACCTCCTAACCAGCCTAAGTTAACACGCGTAGAAGTATACATCGGGATTTGCCCTAGACGCTCGTCTCCAGGCTCACCTCCTGTATACTCCGGGCCCAAAGTCATGATCCAGTACATGGCTCACTTTTGAAATCAATATCAATTTGGGTGGCCAAAAGGGCCCTTTGAAAAGATGATGCAAGCAGTTGTGTATGAATGGCCAAAGGGGCTTTTAAGACAAGTTGGTGTAACGATCTAGGAAATACTCGTAAGCGCTGTACGCTTCGGGGAGTATGCTGATGGACGTCCCTAATGACATTACTTATAAGTACCTCTGAGATCAAATGGTTACTCCGAAAACAAATAGGTTACTTGTCTCTAGTGGAAAGTATTTCAAATCATTTTGTAGATGCATAAGTTTTACTATCAAAAGGTTTGACTAAGCACATAAGAGAATAGTAAAGGCCAGGACATCAAGCAATAAGAAAGGTGGGATAATAAGTTATTTCGCAAACATATATAACTATGTCCTTTCCCCAGTTGAAAATATTTTAAACCCTTACTTGGCTCGACACGACAGTATGAAAGCAAGCGGTAGTCAAGTTTCTTCCTCGTTGGTCCCACCTGTAATAAACAGGGCCTAGAGGATGAAAACAAGACCAACAACACTGAAAGCAAGACACGATACAACAAATGACGCACGGCAATTCAAATAGAACCTCAATCATATTTCAGGTGCAATATGGAAAGCTAGATAATTAAACATATAGAGATATGCAAAATACGGAACAACAATTAAAGAAATATTATTGCAATTCTAAATAATGGAAGAACATTAAAATTAAATATTAAAGACATGCTTAAACGCAATTAGGGCATGTACACATGCTTAAAATAATACAAGGACACTCTCTCGCGAAAACGTGATCAAACGGATAAAAAATGGGAAAAGTGGGAAAAATCCCTAAATGAGAAAGGTGTCAATTAACGGTCAAATAAAGCCGGATAAATCATAACTTCGAAAATAAATAGGCTTTGAAACAGTAGGTGAAATCAGATTGAAATAGGTGAAATCGGATTGATTTTAAGAGGTCGAATGCAAAAGTCAACATTTAGTTTTTGGCCATTTGACCAAATTCTCGAAGCTAGCAAAGAAGGAGGGCTGAAAAATACTCTAAGGCATTCGCACCGGCTTGCGCACCGGCTTGAAGGGGATGCACCGGCTTACGCACAGGCTTGCGCACGGGCTTCGAGGAGATGCACCGGCTTGTTCATAGGCTTGCGTACGGGCTCAAGACCGTGCGCAAGGCCGTGCGGATCTTCTGGGTGCAGAAAAATGGCAGATCGCGAGCTCTCACTCCCCACCAATAAACAAATCAATGGATCTCTTAATCTACTCGGTTATACATGCTAATTTTCATATATGCATATATATCACATTAGCTACACATAGGTCCCAAAATCAAGCAAAATGATCAAGTAGATCTCCCTAAACACGAAAATCCTAAATCAATAAAATTCTATCGAAAAACCCACGAAAATCGCAACGAGGAGCGAACGGAATGAAATGGGGTAAAAGGATTACCGGTAGAGAATGAAGCAAGGATCGTTCGGGTTTTCATGGCTCATCAATCGGGCGAAAAACGGGCTCGAAACGGGCTCGATAGGGAGATTTTCTTTCTCCTTGTCTCTCTCGGCTCTTTCTTCTTTCTCTCTCTATTCTCTTTCTCTTCCTTCTTTCTTTCTTTATTTCTTTCTCCTCTTCCTTTTCTTTTCTTTATTCTTCTTTTGCAACAAGAGGGGCACAAGTGGAATTGAGGGATATGAGGCGGGTAGATATGGAAAATAGGTATTGGAGAGGGTCGGGAATAAAACGAGTAATTTCGGGTAAAAGGTGGGTTCTTGGGTAAAACTTGTTTGTGAATTTAAATATTCCCACAAAAAGCTTTCGTTGCGAATAAAATATAATTCCGGAATTAATCCAAAATTTTTTGGGTCGTTACAGAGGGTCTGGCTTAGCCTTTGTGCCGACTGCATTCCAAAGCGGATAATATCAGGTTGCGTGGCTGGTCACTGGGCTGTCTCAATTGAGTGGTATCAGAGCCAGTGCACGCGTCTAGTTTACCAGCGAGGACACTGAGCCGCCAAGGAGAACGAAGTCCAGCTTATAAGGGGATGGAAACCTTAATAAGTTTGAGGCCTTTTGAAACCGTGAGGGTCTGGCTTAGCCTTTGTGCCGGCTAGATTCCAAAGCGGAAAATATCGCGTTGCGTGGCTGGTCATTACTAGATTTTTAATTTTTTCTAGCATTGTAATAATTCCTTTGTCTCTAGCACTGAGTATAAGAGCATTAAAACTGTCATAGCCCAAGGTCAGCTCGGCAAGCATATATTGTCCTCTTTGGAAAGCCACCAGGCTCGATGGCCCAGTGCGCCCCCTCAAGGCTTTAAAACACGTATGCCAGGTAAGGTTTCAACGCACTGATAAAGGGGCTTCGTTCTCCTTACCAAACTGATGTAGGATATTACAATCCACCCCCCTTGGGGGCCCAGCATCCTCGCTGGCACAACGACCTTACCGGCACTGGCTCTGATACCATTTGTCATAGCCCAAGGTCAGCTTGGCAAGCATATATTGTCCTCTTTGGAAAGCCACCAGGCTCGATGGCCCAGTGCGACCCCTCAAGGCTTTAAAACGCGTATGCCAGGTAAGGTTTCAACCCACTTATAAAGGGGCTTCGTTCTCCTTACCAAACCGATGTGGGATATTACAATTTTGTCACGACCCCCAGGCTCAGAGAGGAAAACCCCCTTGCGGGCCCGTTGGACGCGCGGGTATAAGCTTGGAATCCACTGTGCACAACCCCAAAGTTTGGCTTGGAAAACACTTGCCAAAAGGGATTAATCCATATTGGTTGTACGGGTTCTAACTTATAAACCCTTTCAATATCAACTGATCTTCCGATGTGGGACGGAAATCAAGCTTCTCAAGTTTGGGGCGCTACAATTCGCCCCTCCTTCAGAGCGTTATGTCCTCATTACGCTGCGACATAGGCCCATTGCTCCCTACCAGTGGAGAATGTGGAGCGCGACTCCCCACACACGCGGAGCCCCTTTTAGAGGTGACACTAACGTGCGTGGAACATGCATACCCATGACTGACGGTTGGCTCTGATACCATTTGTCACGACCCCCAGGCTCAGAGAGGAGAACCCCCTCGCGGGCCCGTTGGACGCGCGGGTATAAGCTTCGAATCCACTGTGCACAACCCCAAAGTTTGGCTTGGAAAGCAGTTGCCAAAAGGGATTAATCCATATTGGTTGTACATGGGTTCTAACTTATAAACGCTTTCAATATCAACTGATCTTCCGATGTGGGACAGAAATCAAGCTTCTCAAATTTGGGGCGCTACAAAAACTCTCACACATATTCTTCAATAATATGTCACAACTAGGCATGGGTGAGAAATGAGACCTTGACCACTGATTTTGTAACGATCCAGAAATCCGAGAATTACTGTGAGTAATTTTACGCGTTAATTATCATTCTGAATCCATAAATTCTCGTTATATGTGAACTATTATATATTATTTTAGTATAAGAACCAATGTGATAACATTGTTTGCGTATTTAAATTACGTGTCTAAATGGCGTTTGTTTAATATTTAATCGTTATATTTGATCGACGCGTATTTAATTGGATTTTCTAAAATTACTAAAATAACCCTTTGTATTTTTTCGATATTTCGAAGATATTTGATAAAAGTATCGAAATTCATTTCAAAACTTATTTCAAATTCGAGAGAGAGAGAGAGAGAGAAGAAGAAAAGAGAATTTTCTCCCGAATTCCTAATCGATCGTGCCGAGCTCGAATCTCCGTGGAATTTCGCGCCAATCGTTTTTAAACGATCCTTTCTTCGATACCTTTCTATAGGTACCAATTTCCCCAATTTCTTTTATGGATTTTCGAAGTTTTGAGATTATTTGATTATTTCGGGATTTTTAGGATAATTGCTTAGATCGAGCCCGTTTCTTGATCAATTCGTGATTTTATTGGATGTAAATGTGAATTAGATGATGATTATTGATTGTTATAATTTGTGAGTGTGGATTTGCGCTGAAGATATGATTTTTCTGAATTTTTGGCTCGAAAATTTGAAAACCCGTAAGTTTCTGCTGAACCCAGTTAAACCAAACGGGCTAACGCATGGTCTTGAGCAAGACCGTGCAGGAGCCCGTGTGCAGCTCATTTTGCTTAGCCCGTGCACCAAGCCAGTGTGTTTGGCCGTGTGTGCGTGCACGGTCTTGACACCGTGTTCAAGACCGTGCACTAGGCCGTGTGAAACACTTAGAGATTTTTCCAGCTTTTTCAAATTTTGCTCACGGCAATTGAGTCCTCAAGTCATTATTTTTGGTTGACTTTTTGCATACGGACTCCAAAAATTACACCGTTTTCACCTATAGAATCCTTATATTTTGTAGATTAATATTTTGGAGTGTTTATTTAATTTCGCCCTCGTTCGGGCTGTGAATAGTGTAATTCTAATTATGTGTATTTTTGACAACTTGTCGGAATTGCGTGAAACTTACATGATAGCTTCTTTACATATTATAATTGACATATGCATGATTGGAAACATGTTTGGTTAGCCGTTCGTCCAATAATTGCTTATTTGCGCTTTTAGTGGTTGTTGTCGTTATTAATTCGTATAGGTCTTGTCTTGTCTCCAGATCAGTCCGGCGTTGGAGATCAGTAAGTGTAGCTGCTAGGCTTTCTCTTTTGATTCCAGGTGAGGATTTAAACTTTTAACTGGGCTTGAACATATATATATACAATTGCGAACCCCCTAATCCCTTATTAATGTATTATATATTTCGAGTTTATATTTTTATGTTTTATTCTCAAATCAATTAATATCAAAATTATACATTATTAAACCAAATTGATTTGTTTTCAAAAGGGCAAGAAAACTATTTATTTTACGTGACGGTTTGACTTAGGATTTAATCCTTTGTCGTCACCCTTGCTCAGAGTGTCGTTTGGCATTCAAATGGGTGTTTTTTAAAGCGAGCAAATACATGATTATTTTCAAGATGGGCCCGGGAAGGTATTCGAAGGTTACATCTGGGGACGGGCGTCCAGGGTGTAATCCGAGGTGCTTCTCCCAAAAATAAGCGTCAATCGTGTATTTTTGACTTCACTGAGTATTTTTGACTCACCCTCTTTTAATTGGTTCTTGCCTCAGGTTTGAAAGAGACCGACATGTCTTACGTGTCGGATGGGCAACAGTGCATAGATAGGCTTTTTGGTTTTTGCCGAGTCTCGTTGGTTGTCTTTTATTCTCTAGTTATATATTCTTTTTAACCTGGATTGTAGATAATGTTATTTTGATCCCCGTAACCTTTTATTTACTTGATGTTGCCCCTGAATGGGCTGTTGATATTTTGACTAGTTAATTGGCCCCGGAGTGGCATTTATATTAATATGAATTAACTGCTTCCGCTATATATATATATTCTCTGATTTATTTAAATGTTTTACCTTTGGGGACTCACTGTTGCCAAGTGTCGGGATTGACCCGTTAGCTTGCATGGGTTCTCGAGTTGAGGCACTGTATTCGGCTTGGGAATCCGTGCAGTTTTGGGGGCTGTAGAGCGGGGCGCTACAGTCCGGAGTGGTATCAGAGCCATAGGTTCCCTAGGTTCTGTTGTCTAGAGTGTCGTGTCTAAGTCGTACGGCTATATTTATAGGTTTCGTGTTAATTCTTTACTTGCGCTTTTATATGTTATTATTACTTGATTAATTGGTCATACCATTAACCCACATGCATTTCAGCTTATCTTTTCAGGCACAATGGTTAGACCTAGAGGCCGACAGGAACCGCCTCCACCACCAGAGGGATTTCCACCGCCTAATGCCTTCTATGATGCTGTTAGATTGATTGTACAGCAGGCTCAGCAGGAGCAACAGCCGCCACAGCTACCACCACCGAATCCTCGGGATGTTACTGCCCGAGCTATGGATCAATTTATGTCCTATCGCCCTACGGTCTTCGAGGGTGAGCCGGACGACATCAAGGCAGAGGCCTGGATTTCAGAGCTAGAGCAGAAGTTCAGAGCTCTAGATATTGATGACTTGCAGAGGATTGAGCTCTCTGTATTTCTGATGAGGGGACCCGCCCTCGATTGGTGGCGCTTTGTTGAGAGGCGTTGGACCACAGCACAGACCCCTCGCACTTGGGGACGATTTCTTCACGAGTTCCGAGCGAAGTATGTGCCCGAGATTGTCCGTGATCAGCGAGAGAGGGAATTTATGAACCTCACTCAGGGAGGTACTACTGTGGGCCAGTATGAGGCCAACTTTACCAGATTGATCGTCTATGCTCCTCATATGGCAGACGACGATAGGAGGATGGCCAGGAAGTTCAAGGAGGGCCTTCGTGATGAGATCAGGGCCGAGTTAGTTGGCAGTGACCTCCGTACTTATGAGGAGGCCGTTACACGAGCTATGGCTATTGAGTCCGATCTTCGAGAGCTTCGTCATAGAGCTCCTGTTCCTGTTGCTGCCGCCCCTAGGGGTTTTTCTCAGAAGGGCAAGAGGCCTTTCACTGCTGGCTCTGGATCTTCTATGGGCGATAAGAGGCCCAGATATATTGATAGGGCTCCTATTACTGCCGTTGCACCGATCACTTGTTCCTACTGCCACAAGCCGAACCACACCACCGATTCCTGCCGGAGGCGATTGGGGCAGTGTTTGATTTGTGCATCTCCTGATCACCTGATAGACTCTTGTCCGAACAAGAAAGCTCTCGCCACGCCACTGAAGGCGATTCAGGCTGCCGGTCAACCGAGAGTTCAGCCCAGAGTCTTCGCACTGGGAGGAGAGGAGCTTGAGCCCGATTTGCATGACGTGATTGGAGGTACCCTGCATATTCATGACATCCCTATTACTGCATTATATGATCCGGGTGCTACACACTCGTTTATTGCGCTTGATATTGCTGCCAAGTTGTGCATGCCTGTGGAGAGTCTACCTTATTTGTATCGAGTCAGTTCTCCTTTGGGGACTTCTTACGTTACGGATAGGATCTTCAAGGGTTGTCCTTTGAAGATAGGAGATCGTGTTTATCCCGCCGATCTGATCGAGTTACCACTGCAGCGCTACGGGATTATTCTGGGAATGGACTGGCTTTATTAGCATAGAGTCAGTGTGGATTGTTTCAGGAAGACTATTCAGATTGGAACCGAGGCAACCATTGTGAAGGGTAGTCTTGAGGAGTCAGTTTTGGCACCGAAGATTTCTTTCGTTGAGGCTTCTCGTTTGATCCGTGAGGGAGCTCAGGCCTTCGTCACTTACTTACTTAACCGACCGAAGGAACAAGGGAAGCTCGAGAATACGGAAGTGATTAAGGACTTCCCTGATGTCTTTCCCGAGAGTTTGAACTCTCTACCCCCTGATCGGGACATTGAGTTCGTAGTCGATCTTGCCCCGGGATCGGAGCCTTATTCGAAGACTCCATACAGGATGGCTCCAGCCGAGTTAAAGGAGCTGAAGATGCAACTGGAAGAATTACTTGAGAATGGTTACATAAGACCGAGCATCTCTCCTTGGGGTGCACCGGTTTTGTTTGTTAAGAAGAAGGATGGTACACCGAGAATGTGCATCGACTACCGTGAGCTGAACCGGATGACAGTGAAGAACAAATATCCTCTACCCCATATAGAGGAGTTATTTGACTTATTGCAGGGTTCGAAAGTATATTCGAAGTTGGATCTTCGACAAGGTTACTATCAGCTTCGTATCCGAGAGCAGGATATACCTAAGACCGGGTTTAACACTCGGTACGGCCACTTCGAGTTTGTTGTGATGCCGTTTGGTTTGACGAATGCCCCTGCAGCTTTCATGGATATGATGCACAGGATTTTCCGACCTTACCTCGACAAGTTTGTGGTTATCTTCATCGACGACATTCTGGTTTTCTCCAAGACGGTCGAGGATCATGCCGAACATCTTCGCATTGTGCTACAGACGCTTCGAGAGCATAGTCTATATGCTAAGTTTAGCAAGTGCGAGTTTTTGATCAACGAGGTTTCATTCCTTGGTCACATCATCTCCGGGAATGGGATTGCTGTGGATCCATCAAAGATTGAGGCAGTGACGAGTTGGAGTCAGCCTAAGACGCCAACAGAAGTTAGGAGTTTCCTTGGATTGGCTGGATATTACAGGCGATTCGTTAAGGATTTCTCCACACTAGCGGCCCCACTCACGAAGTTAACTTGTAAAGATGTGTCCTTTCAGTGGGACGACAAGTGTGAGGCCAGTTTCAAGGAGCTGAAGAAGAGATTGACCACTGCACCTATACTTGTTCTTCCAGACGGACACGAGGGATATGCGGTTTATACGGACGCGTCCAAGGAAGGTTTAGGGTGCGTGTTGATGCAAAATGGGAAAGTCGTTGCTTATGCTTCTAAAAAGCTAAAAGATGCCGAAAAGAACTATCCCATTCACGACTTGGAATTTGCAGCGGTGATATTTGCCTTGGGCAAATGGCGTCATTATCTGTATGGTGTCACTTTTGACATCTTTACTGACCACTAGAGTTTAAAGTATTTGTTCACTCAGAAGGTTCTCAACAGGAGACAGAGATGGTGGATGGAATTCTTGGAAGATTATGACTGCCGCATTCAGTATCACCCTGGGAAGGCGAATGTTGTCGCCGATGCATTGAGCCGAAGGGCTCACGTGGCACACCTAGAGGGGACATCTTCAGATACCTCTTTAGAGGACAGGAGGACTCGATTTGAATCGTATCCTCGTCTTGCCAACCTTTCAGTCCAACCCGATTTAGTCCAACAGATCCGAGACGAGCAAGATTCGGATGCCGGTATTCAGAAGATCAAAGCTAGAATGCAGAATGATCCTAACACCAAATTCAGGATCGATGGTACCGGATTGCTTCGCTTCGGGACCCGAGTTTGTGTTCCCACGAATCTGAAGCGTGGAATTCTCGATGAGGCACACAAGTCTGCTTATGCTGTTCACCCAGGAGGCAACAAGATGTATCGTGATCTCAGAACCCAGTATTGGTGGAATGGTATGAAAAGGGACGTGGCTACTTATGTGAAACATTGTCTAACATGTCAGAGAGTCAAGGCCGAGCATCAAAGGCCTGGAGGAACTCTTCAGCCGCTTCCTGTACCTACTTCCAAGTGGCAGGAGATCACTATGGACTTCGTGACTGGATTGCCTGCCGTTCGTGGAGGTTTCGACAATATTTGGGTCATCGTCGATCGATTGACCAAGTCAGCGCATTTTCGACCAGTTCGAAAAACCGCAAAGGTTAAGCAGCTTGCAGAATTGTATCAGAAGGAAATTATTAGGCTTCATGATGTTTCGTAAAGCATCGTTTCCGACAGGGATCCTAAGTTCACAGCTCAGTTTTGGCAAGAACTTCATAAGAACTTGGGAACGACCCTAAAGTTTAGCTCTGCAGCACATCCTCAGACTGATGGACAATCCGAGCGGACGATCAGGTTTCTAAGTGATATGTTACGGGCATGTGCGCTCGATTTTCATACGAGTTGGATTTCACACTTGCCCTTGGTCGAGTTCGCTTACAACAACAGTTATCAAGCCTCGATTGGGATGCCGCCGTATGAGGCTCTTTATGGGAGGAAGTGCAGATCTCCAATTTATTGGGAATTGGAGGATTGGAAGTGGTCAGCTAATGGCCACGAGAGAGCTACTCCACCAGATCACATTCAGGAAGCGATTGATAAAGTCCAGCTCATTCGGCAAAGAATGAAAGCAGCTCAAGATCGCCAGAAGAGCTACGCCGACAAGAGACGTCGACATTTGGAGTTTGAAGTGGGAGACCAAGTTTTTCTTAAGGCCTCCCCGAGGAAGGGATTCACGAGGATCGGTAGAGGTGGGAAGCTTACTCCAAGATACTTAGGTCCATTTGAGATCACAGAGCGGATTGGGAATACCGCATACCGTTTGGACCTACCACCTTATCTTACCGGGATCCACAATGTCTTCCATGTCTCACAGCTTCACAAGTACTTCCCCGACGAGTCCCATATTCTCCAGGATGACGGAGTTCAGCTTGAGCCGGATTTGACTATTGAGATGAAACCGGTTCAGATTCAAGATCGCAAGGTCCAGCAGCTTCGTCACAAGCAGATTTCATTAGTGAGAGTTCTCTGGAGGAACCGTTCGACCGAGCAGTCTACTTGGGAGACGGAGTCTAAGATGAGAGAAGCTTATCCCGAGCTTTTCTGATAAAGATGGAATCTGGGGACCAGATTCTCGGGGGGAGTATTGTAACGACCCAGAAATCCGAGAATTACTGTGAGTAATTTTACGCGTTAATTATCATTCTTAATCCCTAAATTCTCATTATATGTGAACTATTATAAATTATTTTAGTATAAGAACCAATGTGATAATATTGTTTGCGTATTTAAATTACGTGTCTAAATGGCGTTTGTTTAATATTTAATCGTTATATTTGATCGACGCGTATTTAATTGGATTTTCTAAAATTACTAAAATAACCCTTTGTATTTTTTCGATATTTCGAAGATATTTGATAAAAGTATCGAAATTCATTTCAAACCTTATTTCAAATTCGAGAGAGAGAGAGAGAGAGAAGAAGAAAAGAGAATTTTCTCCCGAAGTCTTAATCGATCGTGCCGAGCTCGAATCTCCTTGGAATTTCGCGCCAATCGTTTTTAAACGGTCCTTTCTTCGATACCTTTCTATAGGTACCAATTTCCCCAATTTCTTTTACGGATTTTCGAAGTTTTGAGATTATTTGATTATTTTGGGATTTTTAGGATAATTGCTTAGATCGAGCCCGTTTCTTGATCAATTCGTGATTTTATTGGATGTAAATGTGAATTAGATGATGATTATTGATTGTTATAATTTGTGAGTGTTGATTTGCGCTGAAAATATGATTTTTATTTTTGGCTCGAAAATTTGAAAAGCCGTAAGTTTCTGCTGAACCCAATTAAACCACACGGGCTAACGCACGGTCTTGAGCAAGACCGTGCAGGAGCCCGTGTGTAGCTCATTTTGCTTGGCCCGTGCACCAAGCCAGTGTGTTTGGCCGTGTGTGCGTGCACGGTCTTGACACCGTGTTCAAGACCGTGCACCAGGCCGTGTGAAACACTTAGAGAGTTTTCCAGCTTTTTCAAATTTTGCTCTCGGCAATTGAGTCCTCAAGTCAATATTTTCGGTTGACTTTTTGCATACGGACTCCAAAAATTACACCGTTTTCACCTATAGAATCCTTATATTTTGTAGATTAATATTTTGGAGTGTTTATTTAATTTCGCCCTCGTTCGGGCTGTGAATAGTGTAATTCTAATTATGTGTATTTTTGACAACTTGTCGGAATTGCGTGAAACTTACATGATAGCTTCTTTATATATTATAATTGACATTTTATTTACTTGATGTTGCCCCTGAATGGGCTGTTGATATTTTGACTAGTTAATTAGCCCCGGAGTGGCATTTATATTAATATGAATTAACTGCTTCCGCTATATATATATATTCTCTGATTTATTTAAATGTTTTACCTTTGGGGACTCACTGTTGCCAAGTGTCGGGATTGACCCGTTAGCTTGCATGGGTTCTGGGGTTGAGGCACTGTATTCGGCTTGGGAATCCGTGCAGGTTCTGGGGCTGTAGAGCGGGGCGCTACAGATTTGGGGGTTTATTGTTCCACCAATTATAAGCATCTTCATCAATCATCTTAGCCTTGAATTCCTCAATCCTGGTTGCTCTGGCTGCTGCCCATAGTGCATTTTTCAATGTAATTCCATTATATCCATCCTTCTTCATGTTGCTGTGTAAGTGTCTTACACATAATCTATTTTCTGCATCAGGAAACACATCTTCAAATGCCTTTATTAGCCCCTTTTGCTTGTCACTCATAAAGGTCCAAGCACACTTATTTTCAATACCAAGATCTTCACCTATAACTCTAGAAACCAAATCCTTGTTCTTAATTTCAACAACAGCCCAAGCAATTGGAAACAAGTTGTTGTTTGCATCTATTCCTATTGCAGTCAACAACTGTCCACCATGTGGACCCTTTAAGTGACATCTATCTACTCCTATCACCTTCTTGCATGCCTTGAACCCTTCCTTGCATGCAGCAAGACATATGTACAATCTGAGAAATTGGATCAACTCACCATCAAATTTAGAAAGCTTCAGCTTAAGAATGACTGTAGATCCAGGATTAGACCTCAACACCTCTGCATAATAATTTCTGATTATCCCAAATTGCTCTGTCACATCACCTTGAAGAAGATTGAGTGCCTTCCTTCTATCTCTATAAGCCTGTGTCTTTGAAACATTGCATTTGAGTGTAGTGGCAACCTCATTTTGGAATTCAGTAGCACTGAACTTATGATTGCTTTTGAACTTTTTTCATGAAAGTCTTACCAATGCATCTAGATTTAAGAGTTTTGTTATTCCAGACCCAAGAACACTTGCTATGTTTGGGATTGTAAGTCTTCATCCTCCAGTTTTTACCATTCTTCATAGGGGACACATGGAGAACCCAACTACATCCAGATTTTTTACACTTTGCTCTGAGTCTCCTTTTACAATCTTCAGAAATTTGAAGCTCATCCCCATCCTCAAGCAATGTGTCTCAATTGCATCTTTAGCCTCTTGTCCACAACTAAACACCAAACCCAATTTTAGATTAGGGTTCTTTCCATCAACCTTAGGATTAAACCTTTCAATCACTTCTTTCTCCCCTTCACTGTCAGATTCTCTAGCACTTTCAAATCCCTCACTGTCATCTCCATACCCTTCTTCAATCTCTTTCTCAAATTGTTCTCTAACTTCATCTGTTACCTCTGTATCTTCTTGCATATCATTTTGCACCTTCCTTTTTTCCATACCATCAAATTCAACATTCGTATCTACATGATTAATGTAGTCTGCATCATCCTCATGCATTTCATAGTCACTATCCACAAATTCTTCACAGTCCGAGCTATTGACATCAGTGTCAGTCAAGTTATTTTCATTGGGTGGATCTTTATCAAGGAATGAAAAGTCCACAATAGGGTCAGCTTCCTCCAAATTAGAGTATTGTGTATCAATTGGTACTGACTTCTGCCCCTGAGTGCCCTCATCAGTAAATGTTTGAATGCCTTTTCCCTTAGATGCAGATGGTTTAGTTCTCTGACTTTCAGCTAATTTTCTTCTTTGTTTATGTTTTTCAACCTTAATATCAACATTCACTAAATTGTCAGCCATCACCTCATCTATATCAATGTCTGGATCATCAGGAACTTCAAACATTAATATATAAATCTCTTGTTCCTTCTTTTCTGGGAGGTCCTTTAAAATTCCATATATTTGTGCATTAGTTGCTAAAACCCTCACACCATATTCTAGTGAATGGCCATATTTGTGCAAAGCATCCACTGGGTAGTGTCACAACCCATTTCCTCAACAAAACTCATCAATTCTATAGCCCCAAATTCGTCAGCATTAACATAGTCAAAGTAGTCAACAACACCATCTCTATAATGTCGAACAGGTTCATCAATCATTATGCCATGATATATCTTAATTGTGCAGAGAGACGCTTGAGATATAGAGTCTGAATTTTCGAAAATTACAACAAAAAAAATCAGTAATTTTCCCAAAAAATTCAACACATCACATAAGCTCAAACTAAAGCAAAGTACATATCTGCCTAAAAATGAAAATAAACACAGAAATCACACAATGAGCACAATGCAACTACTCTTAGCTTCTCGTCTTTAAAAAAAACGCACCAACTCAGTGAAATAATTAACAATGCCAAACGACACTCTGAGCAAGGGTGACGACAAAGGATTAAATCCTAAGTCAAACCGTCACGTAAAATAAATAGTTTTCTTGCCCTTTTGAAAACAAATCAATTTGGTTTAATAATGTATAATTTTGATATTAATTGATTTGAGGATAAAACATAAAAATATTTTAGCCTTGTAGTTTGGTTCGATTTGTGGGCTCGTTGTTAAGGTTTCAGAGAGATGTAAGCGAATTGGGAAATTTTCAACCCTAAAACGACATCTGAAATCGTTAGGTATAAAATTATGTCACGTGCTAGGCACTTGTAGGTTTTCGTTAATTATTTGGACGGAGCCTGACGGTAGGACAAACATTGCAAAAAAATTAGAGTTACAGAGACACAATGTGGTAGTCGAAAACTTTGAGGTACACAAATTAAAAAGACCCCATAGTTCAGGGACAAAAAGTGAAATTTTCCCAATCAATTGAAATATTCTATTGGATATTTTTACACGTGACTTGCGACTAAGGTATTTAATTTTCGACTTGTGACGTACATTTGAGCCAAACTTATTTATGTGATTTTTGAGAAGTTGTTTAATTCTCAAAAATTAGAAAAGTGCTTTTAGCAAACTTTTATAAAAGCTATAAGTTTTATAAAATCACTTCTCCGTATGCTATTTTATTCAGAAAACCACTGTTGAACTTTTTCCAAAATCTGTTCAATATATTATTCTAGACTTTATTATAGTGTACAACTTTATATTATATGAAATTATATGATAACTAATAGGGTCGGAATTTGGGATGTGGCAGCCCGAATATGGGCCGAGTTGAAACAGTACAACTCGAAACGTAGACCCGGATAAGTTCATCCGAGGCCGACTCGGAAGAACTTAAATGCCTTAGTAATTAGGTTTTTCCTAATTACATGTTATCATTAATTATATATTATATTCTCTAACATTTATAATTGCATTTTTGTTTGAACTGAAATGCGAAAACGACATTTCGAAAAAATGCCGCGAAACTCTAATCGGGCCGATTTAGTAAATTTCGTGATTTACGTGACTCATCATGCATGCACATCATTTAGATTTATTAAGATTTCTCATTTCGTAAATTTTGGAATTTTTCGATCGAAAATCCGAATTTCGCGCCGTTCGAGGCCAATTCTCGCGGAGAGAATAACCGGGCCAATATTATAACCAAAACGACCGTCTCAAATTTCCTAAAAAATGGTACCTTCCGTTCTATCAAATTCTTCCCCAATTATTTTTAAAATTATATTCGAACCCTCGAAAACTTCGCTTTCGATGTCATTTTCGCGCGCAATCCCAACCCCGATTTTCTTCGTGTCTTGCACCGCGTGGACCCCACCATAATTAATACCCTTGCATGCCTTTTTGCCATTTCCATGCAAGAACTCAAAACCCTAATATGCTACTTGACTCCTTTCCTCAAATGGTGAGGCATATTTGTGACGCCCCGAAAATCCGAATTATTAATCTGTATGTTCGGATCGAATATTTGTGTAATTTAATATTTATTTGACATTTATTATGTAATTTTAGAATTTTTCGTATATGATTGAATTTATGTATTTAAATTACAAATTGTCAATGTGCGTTTAATAATATGAATTTTGACCGTAATTATATGTTATTTGGACAACGTGAGTTTTCGAACTTATTTTGCAAAATTACGACTTTGCCCCTTCGGTTTCTAAATCTTAGTCAATTTGACTAAGTCAATCTCTCTCCTTCTCCATTACCATTCACGCACAAACAAGAGAGAAAAAAGAGAAGAAAGAAAAAGAGAGAAAAGAGAAGAAAGAAGAAAGAAATTCCAACGATCGTTCCGACTCCGTTTCTCGACGGATTCTCGAGCCGTTTACATCTACGAACTCCTCGCGATCTCATCTACGAGTAAGCTCTCTCAAAATTTTTTGATTAATGCCTTCATTACTTCGATTTTTGGATTTTTGATGATAGTTGTATAATTTAGGTTTTTATATGATTTTGATAGAAAATGTGGATGGATTTTCGTGTTTATCGTTTCTATATGAAGATTATATGTTGTAGATGATTATATGTGAGAATTAGGGTTTGATTTGCATGTTTTAGTGATTAATCGTTAGATTGAGGTTTGAATTCGCGTAGGTTTTGTTTCTGCGAAATGTTTCTGCTCGAATCGGTGCACACGGCCTGGTGCACACGGCCTTGAGGCCGTGTGCATGAGGCCGTGCGCGTGGATGAATTGCACACGGGCTGTGCACACGGCCTTGAGGCCGTGTGCATGAGGCCGTGCGCATTTCTTGATTGTGCACGGCCTCGCCACACGGCCGTGCACCAGGCCGTGTGGAATGCTCGAACAGTACCCTGACCTTCTGTAAGTCAGGGTACAAATTGGCCTACGGGTCCCGCTTCGGCTCGTCTTTTCCGAATTATTTCTTCGCTCGTGTATTCGATATGTATGATATAGATAGGAATTTCATGATTTATGAATTTACGACATGTTCGGGTATGTGAATAATGCATTTTAAGTTTCCGTTAAATTTTCTAACTTTTGCATGTGAAGTCCGATTTTCCCGAAATTCGAATGCATGCTTCTTTACGATATTCTAAGCATGTCCGTACAGTTTCGTTGCATTTGGAATTGAGTTACATTTTTAAATTTGCGATTTACTCCGTTTTCGTTTGAGAATTTGAACCTAAGTGATTTATTTAATTGTATAACGTGCTTCTATGTGTTCTAATTCTTTCGTATAAGCCGTGCGTCGTCTTTAGTCTTATTTGGTTGTGTCTTGGTATTTTTGCAGACGATACTCCTGTGGAGTAGCGCCGGTTCTTGCTCTTTTTGCTCATCTTTTGCATAGCCAGGTGAGGCTTCCCTTTTCTGACTCCAGTATTACTACGTATATATATATAAATAAGCCTCTCCCGATATAAGCCACGTTTATGTTTTGTTTTCACACCGTTTATATATATACTTAGTAGATATTTATGATTATTATGTTCATTTGATTTATCGAAAATTATTTGATATGAAAAAGTATTACGTATAGTCTTCGAAATGTTTACGAAAGAGACATGTAAAACCTTTTTGTTTTTAAGGCGAACTTTGGCCTTCGGCCTCGCATATGACATGTCTCGAACGGTCTTTTGGCCAACCCGAAATGTTTGAAAAGCGAGTTATGAAATGTTTGCATGATCGTTTGGGCCCGGAGTAAGAGCGATAGGACGAAGTCGGTAGACGTCGGGTCTACGGCGTAAATCCTATGGTTTCCTCTATTTGGGAGCTCGGGGTGAGGCCGGAGTGGCAGCCCTTTGAGTACCTGAGTTATTCTAGTCAGTTACGAGTAGTTCGGATTTAGCGGTCCGTCTACATTGGAGGCATAAGGGTGGTTTCCGGTTTTTATGTTCGGATATTGGAGTTCAGGGCTCGACTCGCCGAGTCATAAGATATGTTTTGTTTTATGTTAAATCACCACCCGATTACGAAAACCTTTCTTTTATGTTGATTTCTTTTAATTTAAAATTGGTGATTTATTTTCCGTTTTGTTATATACCTTATTATTCCCTCCTCACTTAGTCATTTGACTAACCCCCTCTGTTTTACCCCTGTACTGGTTTCAGGATACTAGGCGGGATCTGCGTCGTCGTCGTCGCGTCTTAGAGTTACATTCTTTTTGCTCATGTATAACTCTCATTCAGTATGGCTATGATTTATGTCTTTTGATTTTAGGATTTATTAGAATGTATTCGGGATTTTGTATTGAACCCGTTATTATATAATTATCGGGATATTGTACCGAACCCGTTTGTTATTTAATTAAGTGAATTTCGTTAGCCTTGGTGGGCTTTAATAATTGTGCAATTTATCATGCTTTAATGTTTGATTATTTCGCTTCCGCACTTCTGTCTCGTTGTTTATTTAAAACCCCGCCTAGTAATTGAGTAAATGCTTGTCGTTCGCCGGGTTTTGATTCGGGTCGGATCCCATTTCGGTTTCGGGTCGAAGCTCGGTGCGGGGCGTGCGTTACCCGTTTGGGGCGCCCGCTACAGTTGGTATCAGAGCTCTTGGTCCAGTGGCCGAAGCTCTGAATTGTCGTGTCCAGTTGTGTCTAGGTTGTACGGCTTAGGATTACGTGTTTGTGGCTATGTAATTATTTGAATAAACTTCTCTACGTGTTACAGCTTTTCATAATCACTTATCGTCATGCATGTTTGGTATTGAATGTGCAGAATGCCTCCTCGTCGTGAACCGCCAGGTCCGCCTCCAGGTGTTCCTACTCCGGCACAATTTATGGAAGCCTTAGGGCAATTCATGGTTCATACCAACAGAGCTACGCCACCACCTGCCCCTGAGAATGATATGGGAAGGTTTCTTAAGCTCAACCCTCCGCAGTTCGAGGGTGCACCTGATGATGTTATCGCCGAGGCTTGGATATCGGCGATGGAAAAGAGATTCCGAGTGATGGAATGTCCGGACCCTAAGAGGGTCGAGTTAGCAGTGTACCAGATGATTGGAGCTGCTCAGGACTGGTGGGATCGTATAGAGCAGAGATGGCAGCGAGAGCATGTGGTCCCATCTTGGGATCGGTTTTTGGTGGAGTTTCGGGCCAAGTATATTCCTTTGGTGGTCCGACAGAGACGTGAGCGAGAGTTCCTGGCTCTCAAGAAGGGTACTTCTACCGTTGACCAGTACGAGGCTCATTTCTCCAGGCTTATTATTCACTGCTCGTATATGGTTGACGACGAGCAAAGGAAGACTCGACAGTTCATCGAGGGATTGTCGAACGAGATTCGTATGCATATGCTCGGGAACAGACTTCAGTTCTATACAGATGCAGTCGAGACGGCCCTTTCTATAGAGTCCGATCTTCGACAGATGAGACCGACATTAGCACCTGCCCCTGCAGCCGCCAAGAGTTTTGCTTTTGGTTCGAAGAGGCCATTTATTCCGTCTGGGTCCTCTTCAGGGAAGAAGCCGTTCAGGAGCGCCATTCAGCCTGCTCCTCCCCGACCTCAGCTTGCTCCTCCTCGACCTCAGGGATTTCCACGACCTGTCTGTGGATTTTGTCAGGGCCCACACTTAGAGGCCAAATGTTGGAGGAAGAACGGTCTTTGCTACGGATGCGGTAGCCCCGATCACAGAATTGGTGAATGTCCGAAGAGAAGACCGGTACAGCAGGGAGCCGCTCAGCCTCAGGCTTACGCTCGTGTTTACGCTTTGGAAGGCGATGCTGAGGATGCTGTTGCAGATCCGACTGATGTGGTGGAAGGTACTATATATATAAATGGCATCCCCATACATGCATTATACGACTCGGGTGCTTCACACTCATTTATTGCGCCTATTGTTTCCTTATCTGTGCATGCGCCTGTTTCATTGCTTGATTATGTGCTAGTGGTTGGTTCGCCGTTGGGTTAGAAGGTCGTTGCGAACCGAGCACTTAAACGTTGTCTGATTGTCATCGAGGATATCGAGTATCTAGCAGATTTGATCGAGTTGCCGATGAAGAAATATGGAGTTATTCTCGGAATGGATTGGTTGTACGAGCATCGGGCGAAGGTTGATTGTTTCGAGAAGAAGGTTATTCTGGGCTCTAATGAGGTTAAGGGTTTCCGATCAGGAGAAGGCCCGTATATCTCAATGATGGAAGCCAAGAAGCTCGTTCAGAAAGAAGAAGCGACGTGCTTTATAGCTTACATTCTCAACCGCCCGAAGGACCAGACAAAGATCGAAGAGACGCCCGTGGTCAATGAATTCATCGATGTGTTTCCCGAGAATTTGGAATTCTTGCCACCAGATCGGGATATAGAGTTCGTGATTGATCTAGTTCCGCGAGCCGAGTCTTATTCGAAGTCGCCGTACCGAATGGCTCCTGCCGAGTTGAAAGAATTGAAGAATCAACTCGACGAACTTCTTTCTATTGGATATATCCGACCGAGTACCTCGCCTTGGGGTGCTCCAGTCTTGTTCGTGAAGAAGAAGGACGGTACACTTCGCATGTGTATCGATTACCGAGAGTTGAACAGGATGACAGTGAAGAACAAGTATCCTCTACCGCATATCGAGGAATTGTTCGATTTGCTACAAGGATCGAGGATTTATTCCAAGCTCGATCTCAGACAAGGATATTACCAGCTCCGTATCCGATCAGACGATGTCCCGAAGACAGCTTTCAACACCCGATACGGACATTTCGAGTTTGTGGTCATGCCGTTTGGACTTACGAATGCTCCAGCAGCTTTTATGGACATGATGCATAGAATTTTCCGTCCGTACCTCGACAAGTTTGTCGTTATTTTCATTGACGACATCTTAGTGTTCTCGAAGTCCGAAGAAGAACACGCTGAACACCTCCGGATTGTGCTCCAAGCTTTGAGAGAGCACCAATTATTTGCTAAGTTTAGCAAATGCGAATTCTGGATTGACCGAGTGACCTTCCTAGGTCATGTCATATCTGGAACGGGAATCGAGGTAGATCCTTCGAAGATTGAGACAGTGCTGGATTGGGAGAGACCTAAGACTCCTACAGAGATCCGTAGTTTCTTGGGATTAGCAGGATACTACAGACGTTTTGTCAAGGATTTCTCTAAACTTGCAGGTCCGTTAACAGCATTGACGAAGAAGGAAGCTAAGTTTGAGTGGTCAGCCAAATGTGAAGCTAGTTTTCAGGAGCTCAAGAAGAGATTGACCACAGCCCCAATACTGACCCTGCCAGAGGGTTCTGAAGGATTTTTCGTGTATGCCGATGCGTCACACGAAGGGTTAGGTTGTGTGTTAATGCAGAATGGGAAAGTTATAGCTTATGCATCGAGGAAGCTAAAGCCAACTGAAGAGAACTATCCCACTCACGACCTTGAACTAGCCGCCGTGGTATTTGCATTATTGAAATGGCGTCATTACCTCTACGGCATCACATTCGACATCTTCACAGATCATAAGAGCCTTCAGTACTTGTTTACTCAGAAGGAATTGAACAAACGACAGCGCCGTTGGATGGAGTTATTTGAGGACTACGATTGCAAGATTCAGTACCATCCCGGGAAGGCGAATATCGTAGCCGATGCATTGAGCCGGAAGGCAAGCATAGCCCAGCTAGAGGCTAAGTTAAAGGGAGTCCACATCAGTTCTCAGGCCCATGTTCACAGCATATCGATCCAGTCAGAATTGGGTCGAAAGATTCGAGATGTTCAGGCTACTGATGAGTGGACTCAGAGACAGGTAGTTCACATTGCAGCTGATTCTGAGACTCAGTTTGGTGTGGACGACACAGGAGTTCTCCGCTACAAGTCCCGAGTTTGTGTTCCGGAGAGTCTGAGGAAAGAGATTCTCGATGAGGCTCACAACACACCTTACACAGTTCATCCGGGAGGAAGTAAGATGTATCGGGATTTGAAGGAATTGTTCTGGTGGAGAGGTATGAAGAGAGACGTAGCTGATTACGTCAAGAGATGTTCGACTTGTCAACAAGTTAAAGCTGAACATCAGAGACCGGGAGGTTTGCTTGAGCCACTGCCGATTCCTACATGGAATTGGGAGGGTATTGCCATGGACTTCGTGTCTGGTTTGCCTAAAGTTAGAGGTGGCTACGATAGCATTTGGGTGATTATTGACCGACTATCCAAGAGTGCTCATTTTCTACCGATCAACATGTCGTACAAAGTGGATAGGTTGGCAGAGATTTATCACCGAGAGATTGTCAAGCTTCATGGAATTCCGTCTACGATAGTATCTGACAGAGATGCTCGATTTACTTCCCGTTTGTGGCAACAACTTCAAGAACGAATGGGAACGAAGCTGACTTTCAGTACAGCCGCAGATCCGCAAACCGATGGTCAGTCAGAGAGGATGATCAGATATCTCTGTGATATGCTTCGAGCTTGTGCCCTGGATTTTCGCAACAATTGGCACGACCAGTTGCCTCTGATCGAGTTTGCTTACAACAACAGTCATCAGTCTACGATCGGAATGGCACCTTACGAAGCATTGTATGGCAGAAAGTGTAGATCCCCGTTGTTTTGGGATCTCGAAGATTGGCGATGGACGAAAGATGATAAGGAACGAGGAACTCCTCCAAAGTTTCTCCAAAATGCCATCGACCGTATTCAGATCATCCGGCAGAGAATGAAGGCAGCTCAGGATCGACAGAAGAGCTATGCCGACACCCGCCGCCGACCGTTGGAATTTGAGGTTGGTGACAGAGTATTCCTCAAAGCTTCTCCTCGAAAGGGTTTCACCCGAATTGGAAAAGGAGGAAAGTTAAGTCCGAGATTTTTGGGTCCCTATGAGATTCTGGAAAGAATTGGGAACGCAGCGTACAGGTTAGACTTGCCGCCGAGTCTGACAGGGATTCACAACGTCTTTCATGTTTCCCAACTCCGGAAATACTTCCCAAATGAGTCCGAGATCCTTCCTGTTGAGGATATTGAACTAGAACCGGATTTGACCTTTGTTTCGAAGCCGGTGAAGATATTAGATAAGAAGACTCAAGCTCTGCGCAACCGAGAGATTTCTCTTGTCAAAGTCCTTTGGAGAAATCAGACAACCGAAGAAGCTACATGGGAGACTGAGGACAAGATGCGCAAGTTTCATCCGGGATTATTTCAGCCGGACGAGTAGAATCTGGGGGCCAGATTCTCATAAGGAGGGGTGATTGTAACGCCCCGAAAATCCGAATTATTAATCTGTATGTTCGGATCGAATATTTGTGTAATTTAATATTTATTTGACATTTATTATGTAATTTTAGAATTTTTCGTATATGATTGAATTTATGTATTTAAATTACAAATTGTCAATGTGCGTTTAATAATATGAATTTTGACTGTAATTACATGTTATTTGGACAACGTGAGTTTTCGAACTTATTTTGCAAAATTACGACTTTGCCCCTTCGGTTTCTAAACCTTAGTCAATTTGACTAAGTCAATCTCTCTCCTTCTCCATTACCATTCACGCACAAACAAGAGAGAAAAAAGAGAAGAAAGAAAAAGAGAGAAAAGAGAAGAAAGAAGATAGAAATTCCAACGATCGTTCCGACTCCGTTTCTCGACGGATTCTCGAGCCGTTTACGTCTACGAACTCCTCGCGATCTCATTTACGAGTAAGCTCTCTCAAAATTTTTCGATTAATGCCTTCATTACTTCGATTTTTGGATTTTTGATGATAGTTGTATAATTTAGTTTTATATGATTTTGATAGAAAATGTGGATGGATTTTCGTGTTTATCGTTTCTATATGAAGATTATATGTTGTAGATGATTATATGTGAGAATTAGGGTTTGATTTGCATGTTTTAGTGATTAATCGTTGGATTAAGGTTTGAATTCGCGTAGGTTTTGTTTCTGCGAAATGTTTCTGCTCGAATCGGTGCACACGGCCTGGTGCACACGGCCTTGAGGCCGTGTGCATGAGGCCGTGCGCGTGGATGAATTGCACACGGGCTGTGCACACGGCCTTGAGGCCGTGTGCATGAGGCCGTGCGCATTTCTTGATTGTGCACGGCCTCGCCACACGGCCGTGCACCAGGCCGTGTGGAAGGCTCGAACAGTGCCCTGACCTTCTGTAAGTCAGGGTACAAATTGGCCTACGGGTCCCGCTTTGGCTCGTCTTTTCCGAATTCTTTCTTCGCTCGTGTATTCGATATGTATGATATAGATAGGAATTGCATGATTTATGAATTTACGACATGTTCGGGTATGTGAATAGTGCATTTTAAGTTTCCGTTAAATTTTCTAACTTTTGCATGTGAAGTCCGATTTTCCCGAAATTCGAATGCATTTGGAATTGAGTTATATTTTTAAATTTGCGATTTACTCCGTTTTCGTTTGAGAATTTGAACCTAAGTGATTTATTTAATTGTATAACGTGCTTCTATGTGTTCTAATTCTTTCGTATAAGCCGTGCGTCGTCTTTAGTCTTATTTGGTTGTGTCTTGGTATTTTTGCAGACGATACTCCTGTGGAGTAGCGCCGGTTCTTGCTCTTTTTGCTCATCTTTTGCATAGCCAGGTGAGGCTTCCCTTTTCTGACTCCAGTATTACTACGTATATATATATAAATAAGCCTCTCCCGATATAAGCCACGTTTATGTTTTGTTTTCACACCGTTTATATATATACTTAGTAGATATTTATGATTATTATGTTCATTTGATTTATCGAAAATTATTTGATATGAAAAAGTATTACGTATAGTCTTCGAAATGTTTACGAAAGAGACATGTAAAACCTTTTTGTTTCTAAGGCGAACTTTGGCCTTCGGCCTCGCATATGACATGTCTCGAACGGTCTTTTGGCCAACCCGAAATGTTTGAAAAGCGAGTTATGAAATGTTTGCATGATCGTTTGGGCCCGGAGTAAGAGCGATAGGACGTAGTCGGTAGACGTCGGGTCTACGGCGTAAATCCTATGGTTTCCTCCATTTGGGAGCTCGGGGTGAGGCCGGAGTGGCAGCCCTTTGAGTACCTGAGTTATTCTAGTCAGTTACGAGTAGTTCGGATTTAGCGGTCCGTCTACATTGGAGGCATAAGGGTGGTTTCCGGTTTTTATGTTCGGATATTGGAGTTCAGGGCTCGACTCGCCGAGTCATAAGATATGTTTTGTTTTATGTTAAATCACCACCCGATTACGAAAACCTTTCTTTTATGTTGATTTCTTTTAATTTAAAATTGGTGATTTATTTTCCGTTTTGTTATATACCTTATTATTCCCTCCTCACTTAGTCGTTTGACTAACCCCCTCTGTTTTACCCCTGTACTGGTTTCAGGATACTAGGCGGGATCTGCGTCGTCGTCGTCGCGTCTTAGAGTTACATTCTTTTTGCTCATGTATAACTCTCATTCAGTATGGCTATGATTTATGTCTTTTGATTTTAGGATTTATTAGAATGTATTCGGGATTTTGTATTGAACCCGTTATTATATAATTATCGGGATATTGTACCGAACCCGTTTGTTATTTAATTAAGTGAATTTCGTTAGCCTTGGTGGGCTTTAATAATTGTGCAATTTATCATGCTTTAATGTTTGATTATTTCGCTTCCGCACTTATGTCTCGTTGTTTATTTAAAACCCCGCCTAGTAATTGAGTAAATGCTTGCCGTTCGCCGAGTTTTGATTCGGGTCGGATCCCATTTCGGTTCCAGGTCGAAGCTCGGTGCGGGGCGTGCGTTACCCGTTTGGGGCGCCCGCTACAATATTGAAAAATGACCAACACACCCTTGCACCACCCTACCGGACACCGCCCCACCTTTCTCCTCTATATATACACATTGATCTCCACCAACATTCCTCCATTTCATTTCAGCCGCCAACAACTTATTTATCTTCTTCTCCATTTCATTTTTCTCTTGGTCGGCCGAGAGCTCCATCATGCCACCACCATCACCCGCCTCTCTTCCTCTTCTTTTCTCCTCCACTCTCCACCACAATCCCTTCTTCCTCTCTCCCAGTCCACCTCAGCCCAAAATCTAAGCTAAGGAAGAAGAAGGAAGGAGCTCCACCATTGAAGGCCACCATTGAGCTTTCCTGTCGGCAAAAGGAGAACGGCGACCACCACCTCCACCGTCCAGCTCTTCCTCGTCCAGAAGCACAGTCTCCTCTTCCTCTTCTCCCTCCCCTTCACGGAAAAAGGGTATAAATCCATGGCCTTGATTTCTTTCATGCATTCATACATTATTCTTGCTTATATACGTGATATATGATGATTATTGATGTTATTGTTGAGTATTGTGCTGATTAGTTGATGAAATCTCACCCCTATGTGTTTATCTTGTTTGATCAGAAGCTATTAGGTTGTTAGAAGTGCTTTTTCTTTGAGCTTTTGATAGTTATTAGCTTAATAAGGTTAAATAAAGACTTATTATGAGATATTACATGACTAGTTGAAGATTTAGGATTTATTTGAACTCTATATGCTCTTGCCGTGTGTTGATGATGTTGAGAAGTCACTAAATGGTTGTTATACTCTGATATTGAGGATTAAGAGAGCATTTGATAAGATTAAACCAAGTTTTAAAAGCTAAAAACGGATTTTACAAAAGCTGTCAAAATATTTTTGAGACTGTTTTGAGCCAATTTTATGAACATTTCTGGAACAGACCGATTCGAGTTAGAGCATATCCTTTTACCACAATATACTATGATATATTTTGAACAACTTTTATGTTGAAATATTTCCGATAAAACGCTTTTAAAATTGATTTTTCACCGCTACCAAATCGTTGCCTGAAACTGTTACAGTTTCGCGCTAAGCGACCAACGATTTTTAGAGGCTCATAACTCTCTCATTTCAAACCCTTTTTGGGTAAAATCAGTGGGTAGAGTACTCTAAGTTCATATAGGTTTTTATAGCCACAAATTTCAGACCCTAACTCCAAACGATCCGTTCCCTGTGTGAGTTCAAAGTTGACCCTGTTTCAGGGACTAAATTGTAAGGTTACGAAAACTTGATGTAATGTTTTGATAAGTGTTTGAACCCTAATAACATGTGCTTTTAACTTGTAATAAGCTCTCATAATCCTCAAATATGATAAATGACTCCAAATGGTGAAGTTTAACCATAATATTAGTATGCTTTGTATATGAGCTTGAATGTCTAATTGAGCCTTAATGATTCTTAGCCTTAATTTTTAAGTTTGAATAGAAAACCTAGATTAAGTCTATATACTTAGGTTTAAATTGTATGTGAACCTTAGGAATAAGTGTTTAACTGCTCTTGTATGATATGTATTAAGGATCAAAGCCTTGAGACCTTAAACCACTCTCCAAACCCATGGTAATGATGTTTCAAAACATTACCAAAACCCCCCTTAACCATTCGCCATCTCAACTTTGAAACATTGGATGTTTCGGAAATTACAGAAACCTCCCCTGAGGTTTCAACCCTTCAACCCTTAAACCCTTCACACACCTTTCAGATATTACATCCACCTCCCCTAAGGTTTCGATCATCAAACCTCAAACCCTTCACCAAGCTTTCAGAAATTACACTCACACACCTCTAACCACCCCTTTTACCTATATCCCACAAATTACCAATACCTCCCCTCCCAACTCTTTATGAGTTAAACGCCAAACTTCTAGGTTTCGAATATTACATTTGAAACCCTTCCTCAACTTGAAATCGTGATTGAGGCTAACTCGTCACATCCTTCCGCCTAAACCCTAACCCGGGGATTACTACTTTAACGAGTAATGCAGATTACTCAGGTAATTCCTAATTCTTATTCGCAAAACTATTTAGGGCAAATAAAGTAACTCGGGAAATGATTTGAATTTCGAAATAAAATTCGATAATTATTATTTAACCCCCTTTTCGAAAATGATGAATATTTCGAAAGTAAAATTGTAAAGTATTTCGAAAATGAAGAGTTATTTTGTCTAAAGATAAATTATTATTAAGTCAATTATCTAGTAATCTATTCGCCAAAAATAGATTACTCAATTTTGAAAATCATTTGAAAAATAATTGAATGATAATTTATTTGGCAACAAGTAAATTAATAATTTGTTCACCAAGGACAAATTATTTAAAGTTTGAAAAATCTTTTGGAAAATAATTGGCTAATGATTATTTAGTTATTCAAAATAAATTCTTATTTCAAAATTAAAATGAAAACTTATTTTAATTCAAAATAAATTAGTTCCCGGCTTATTTTGGAAATTGATTAAAGTTCTAAATCCTTTTTCCTAAACCCAAAACTTAATTATTAAATAATTAATTATTTAATAATTAAGGATTATTTATTTTCCTAAATTGAATTTCGAAAATAAAACTCCGATTGTCCGATCTAGGATTGCTCTTCCCCGATCCCTCCTCCGGAGATCGATTAATGATCGACGGAAACCCCAAACCCTAAACAATCCTAATACGCAATGTGTCATACTTGTGTATGTGATTTCATTTATTCATAAGATATTCTTTATTAAACCCATCTATATCCTATGAACATATTTAGATTAATAATTCTTTAATTTCATCTTTAATTTGAATAATCTTCCCGTGTACTGATGTACACGTACTTATGTGCGATGAACACAACGGTGTGTTCATTTAGTCTTAGTAATCGTATTTAGTTTTAAACGTTTAGATTATTTCTAAATGTAGGCTGAATACTTTGAGCTAGTTCGTTCCGACTCTTAACGTTATATCGGCATTCAGGTGAGGCTTTTAACCTTCCTTTGCTGGATCATGAACTATATATGTAAATATCAGTAAAACCTACCCCTGCACATTTATAGCCATTCGTGCTTTTCGATTACCCCTGCAATATTCCACTTCTCTATCCTGTTTTACCTACTTTCAATTGTTTGTTGTCTGTGACGGTATTTGGGAATCGTTTAGTAAAACCTTTACAAAATATTTTCTTACATTACCTTACTTTTCAAAAGTGTTTTCACCACCAAGACGATTTCCGAATCAACGTAGCCTCTCTAGGTAATGAGAGTTCCTACCACTATTGGTCTCTCTTACCATATCTCTAGGTATTGGGAGTTCCTACCACTGTTGGTCTCCCTTACCATTCCCCGTACACAAGTAACTGTTGATTGAGATAGTGAGGGGCCCAGGGAGATTCGGGAATGATTGTCGGGCGGTGATGACCAACGGCAATACGTATCTCGGGTTATCCAACAATGTGAGATGTCTAGTATCCAGAGGAGGTTCTGGGTACAACTACTCATAAAAGGGATAGACGTATCTCTCCTGACAAACGATGGCGTAATTAACCATCACCCCGCGTGTTGTGGTAGATCTGTTTCATTATATGTACCTGACTTTTGGGAGATATAAGGATGGAGATAAAGGCCTTCCACTTGGGGCTAGCTCTGAGTCTATTTGTCGACCTGTCTATACCTAATTAGCTTTGACTAATTAGACTATCTTCACTTCCTGTCGCTTGACGACATTGTATTACCATCTGGATTGAACCTCAAGAGCGAATGTTTTTCCATCATTCGACTCTAACTTCCAGATACCTGATACATACAATTCTTTCAGACAAAACCGACTTCGCACGTTTTCGAAAATTATAACTGCATTCCCCTTATCCCCTTTTATCGAGTCCTTTTCAAATCACGCGTGTAACGACCCGAATATTTAATTATATTATTAATTATTACGCGAATTCTTTCTTGCCTAATTTCTCGATCTATCCAATTGGATTAATTAATCTTGAGGAAAAGATTGATTTAACCTATCTTCTAAATGCCCTCAATTACTTAAATTACATAAATGCCCTTAAAAGCCTAAATGACCATTTTACCCCCCCCCCCCCCCCCCGAGATATTTTCCTAAATATCTACCTATCTCTCTCATTCTCTCATTACACAAAAAGAAGGGGAAAAGAAGAAAGGAAGGAGAAAGAAGGAGAAGAAAGGAGAGAATCTTCCCGATGCCCTACCGAGCTCGTTTCTCGCCCGATCGACGAGCCGTGAAAACCCAAATGATCCTCACTACATTCTCTACCGGTAATCCTTTTACCCGATTTCATTTCGTTCCCTCTTCATTACGATTTTCGTTGCTTTTATATAAAAATTTTATAGTTTTAGGATTTTCGTGTTTAGGGAGATTTACTTGACCATTTTACGTGATTCTTGTGCCTATGTGTAGCTTATATGATATATATGATTATATGTGAGAATTAGGACGATTTATGGTGTAAATTAGGAGATGTATGGATTTATATGTTGATTTTCGCGTGTGAGGTTTCGCGATCTGCTGAGTCTGCTGCTCAGTAGATCCACACGGGCGAACGCACGGTCTTGATCAAGACCGTGCAAGAGCCCGTGTGCAGCCCTTTTCAACCTGTACAGGCTTGAGCCCGTGCACAAGCCTGTGCGCAGGCCCGTTTTCACCTGCACGGTCTTGGCACCGTGCTCAAGACCGTGCGTGAGGCCGTGCACCCCTATTTGTACTTGCACCGGCTTGCCAAGCCTGTGCGTTGGCCGGTGCAACATACTTAGTGCATTTTCCAGCCTTTTCCTTTCTTGCACTTCGGGAATTTGGTCAACCCCACTCATTTAAATGTTGACTTTTCACATACGACCTCCGAATATCAATTCGATTTCACCTATAGCTTCCTTGAGCCTCGGGATTTATTATTTTACATAATTTGCAATTTATCCGACCCTATTTGACCGTCAATTGACGCCTTACTCGTTTAGGGATTTTTCCCATCTTTCCCGTTTCTTGTCCGTTTGACCCCGTTTTCGCGAGAGAGTTCCGTTATATTATTTTAAACATGTCTACGTGCCCTAACTGCGTTTTAGCATGCTTTTCATATTTATTATTAATGTTCCTCCATTATTACAATTGCTTTAGATATTCCTTTAAATGTTATTTCATATGTTATATATCCTTATATGCTTAATTGCCTGGCTTTCCATATTGTATCTGTAGCATGAGTGAAGTTATATTTGAATTGCCGTGCGTCGTCTGTTGTTCGTGTTTTGCTTTTGTTATTGTCGGTCTCGTTTTCATCCTCTAGGCCCTGTGTATTACAGGTGGGTCCAACGAGGGAGAAACTTGACTACAGCTTGCTTTCATACTGTTGTGTCGAGCCAGGTAAGGGTTTAAACTTATTTTTTTAACTGGGGCAAGGACATAGACTATTATAGGTTGCGAAATAAATGATTACCCTGCTTTTTCTTATTACTTGTTGTACTGCCTTTACTATTCCTTATGTGCTTAGTCAAACCTTTTAATAGTAAAACAAAAATGATTTGAAATGCTTTCAACTAGAGACAAGGAAAACCCTTTTGTTTTAAATGCGAATTTTGGTCTCTCGACCTCGCAAATATAACCTTGTCTCGAATGGCCCCTTTGGCCTTCCACATCCCGATTCCCCAATTGCGAATGGCCCTTTTGGCCACTTAAACTATCATCGTTTTCAAATGCGAGCTCTGGGCTGTGTATTGTGTTGGGCCCGGAGTATTCAGGAGGTGAGCCTGGGGAAGTGCGTCCAGGGAAAATCCCGATGGATACTCCAATCCGTATCTGCTTAGGTCAGCCAGAAGATTGGCTAACCTGAGTTAGTGCGAGGGTGGCGTTGTAGGCTACGCGCTTCCTAGAAAATTCTGATAAGGGTGACGTTGTTAACACGCATTTCCATAAAATTCTGAGTGGGTCATGACTGTTGGTGGTGGAGTACTTGCTTGCATGATTTTCAAGGTTGGGAGTTATAAGGAGAGGGTCCGTTCTCGCCGGGACACACTATTTCATGTCTTATTGCATTACTTGCTTGTCTAATTGTTTTACGGCTTTCGTTACAAGTCGAAGCACATTCCGGTTTTCTTCATTTATCATATGTATTTCCCTATATATATAAAACCCGGAAATGTGACTCGTACTTGCTATCCTAAGCCTCCTTATTATTCAAATAATTAGTTGAATTTCGAGTCGTGTTTATTTATCGTTTCTAACTTATTCATATCATGCCTTTCGAATTGTAACGGCCTCGTGACTCAACTAATATCCTTTCAAAACTATCGGCTTGACCTTATGTGTAAATGTTTTAAAGGATCCGTTCGTCAACCTTTTTGTATTTTCCAAGCAAGCCCAACCCGAGTGTTGCCTTGTGTTATAGTTTTACAATTTATATCGTTACTTATAGTCTTTTTCAAAATGGGCAACACTCACCACTTTTGGTTTTTAAAAGATAAATGACGAACTATGATCAAAACCCCTTACTGAGTATCCTTTATACTCACCCCTGCTATTTTGGTTCTTGCTTCAGGTAGACAGGTGGCGACGTCACCTATCTTGTCAGTCGGCATCAGCAGGTCTAGATAGGCTTAGTCTTGTCATCTTGTTTGTCTTGTCAGTGGTCCCAGCAACTGTCGAGTCCTGTTTGTTGTATTTAAATGTTTTGTACTATTTACTGCTTTACTTACTTTAGGTATCTTATGTGCCCCGATGTGGGATAGTTGAAGATATCTAGGATTGCACAGGGTAGGCTAGTTAAGCCATGGATGGCACTATCTGCTTATGAACATTCTGTATCTTGATTTATAAATGTTTCTTGATATTATGTTAGTTTTGTAGGTTTTTATGGAATTTAATTGTTTACCTTAATCGCTTCCGCATTTCTATGCTCTTTTCTAGTCGTTGTTGGGATGGTTGTCGCTGTTGCCGAAGGTTGTTGCTTGAGTGCTGTTCGTCGGAGTGGGTTTTTGAGTTGAGGCCCCTCGCTGAAGCTCGGGAATCCGTTTAGGTGCGGATGTGGCGTTCCTTCTTCAGGGGGCGCCACAACGCGAGTTGAGTTCTTCCAAATAGAGTCGTTATGATTTAATGGTCTTAACGTCTACACATTACACACCTCACTTAGTCGTAAGGACTAATGCCTTCTTTCTTTCTGTTCATGATCTGAGGTGCCAACCAACGATAAGTCTGGTTCCTCTCCAAGCTTGTTGGATCTTTTGTGTGTTTGAGTTTGTCTACATGCTTGTATGCCTACACTCGACTTTAATGAATGGCTATGTCCATCTCTACTATCGAACTTAGCGAGATGCTCACTTCCGTGCTTAGTTCGTGAGGCCTTGTGCCAAACTCCTATGCTACTCTTATGTTTTGTATGTTCCCTGGATTACTTGGTAATCCGGGTTTGTTGTTACTATAATTGTTAAAGACGCATTTCAAATTCCGCTGCAAAATGTTTATTATTATCTTTTGAAAAAGTTTTTTTCCAAACTCGTATTTCCGCTACCGATAAGTCGGGTGTGGTCCATCACGAGTCAGCTCGGTGAGTCGGCGGTGCGGGACTGTTGGCGAGTCCCATTTCGGGGTGCCACATGGGAGAGGTACGAGGATCGAATCTCGACCGCCGATCTAGCAGTTGAATTTGTAAAGCTGGATCTGCTTTGACCTGAAAACACGAACAGGGGGTTACTTGGCCGGAGAAGGTTGTCTCCGGCGTAGCACCTCCGACGCTCAAGTCAGTAAACTTGTAGTGTGGGGTATAGAGAGAGAAATATTACGGTCGGAGAGTAATAAATGAACTTACCAACCAATAATTAATGAGGAAGTATTTATAATGGGGTAAAACGAGCATTAAGGACACACCTGAAGGTGCGCATTTAATGCGCCGATCATAGGTTTTGCAGGGAAACCTTAATTACGTAAGGTGGTGTCAGGGGAATGTTCAATCGTAGGTTCAGAGGCATTTAATGCTTGATGGCTGATGATTGGACAACCTATACCAAGACCTGGGTTGTGATTCCCAAAGTTAAGGATCGGGGGTCGATACGACTCCCAAGATCGATAACCATTCCAATCGGACCACGTAATTTTCGATCGGTGGGTAAGGTCGATACGAGGTTTGACCCTCTTGGGCTTCGATCGACCTTCGTCGATCATCATCCCAGTGCTACATATCCTCTTGAGACTGCGCCACTCGTTCGTTACCCCTTATCAATAACTTACATGATTAAGATTTATTAGTTTTTTACTAATTATGTTTAATTTGCCTTTTCAAGCATGTTTAGTCACTAATTATTATTAATTAAATATTATTAGTAATAATTAGACTTTTAATCAAATTTAATTAATTAAGGTTTAATATTTGATTAAACTTGACTAATTAATATTTAATTATTTATTTATTAGTTTTTAATTAATTATTACTTAATAATTAATATGTCTTTAATGAATAATGATTAATTAATTTTTAATTAAACTTAATTAAGTCTTAATTAAACTTAATTAAGTCTTAATTAAACTAGATTAATTAAGTAAACTCAATTAATTAATTTACAATTAATTAATTAATTGAAATTAATTATTTGATTAATTTTTATTAAATAATTATTAATTAATTAAAAATTACCTAAAAAATTATTCCTCAATTTATTATTATTTAGTTAATTAAATATTAATTAATTATTACTTAGTTAATCCCAATTAATAAAGTGTTAGTTTCTAATTAATTGAGATTAATTTATTACTTAGATATCATTTAATTGCCCCTTTTCATTATTAACTGCTTATTGTTGTTTATGAATGGTGTAATTGTGATTAGATATTTATATAATTGTAATCTTTTATTATCGACTAAGCTAATGTGTTTCATGGATTACTTGTCTATATGTGACATGAACGAAACTTGTGTGATATCAACATATTTGCTCGTATCATATAAACTTAAACTCGGACTTGTGAGTTCGTAGCTTAATTTAGAGTTAATTACTCAGTTGACAAGGTTGAGACTTGAATCATTAACTATGTATATAAAAAAATACCAGTATAGCCTATCTCACTTCTTTAATACTTGTGTTTCAATTGAATTCCCAGTAGATATGATACTCGAGCTAATTGGAGATTTTAATTGGGCCTGCGGGCGTATTTGGTTAACTATGATACTTGTTTTGCTTACTCTTGCATTGCCCCGATGTTTATCGCACGCTATTTATGCTTTCGTATTATCGATTATCTAAGAATCGTTTAGTTTGAATGTTGTGCCTTATAGATTGAGTTATTGTTTCTTTAAAATGTTTTCGATTTTTTTTTAAATTCGTATTTCCCTGCGTTATAACTTTTTTTAAATGGTGGGTGTATTACATATGGGTCCCTGACGTTTATTATATTTATATTTAGGTCTATTTAGATGCATTTATTATATTTAGATTCTTGAATTGGTCTATAATTGATCAAATTTAACGTAATACGTGAGTCCCTAGATGTAAGCGACACCCAACATCATTTCATTTAACTTTTATTGTATACATTTAGGTTCCAGTACCACCGATTTAGAAGTGAATATTGACCAATTTAGAGACCTATATGTAAAAATATTGACCAATTTAAGGACCTATATATAATAAACTCATCTAAGTTGACCTAAATATAAATATGAAAAACGTAAAAGAGTCAAATGTAATTCGCCCTTAAATGATTGACTGAACTCCATTCGACACTGATAAATCGAGAGTAAGGCACTACATCAGTTCTTAAAATTGAGGAAAGATTACATGATCAAAGTCTAATATGGATAAAGTCTAATATGGAGGGAAATGGTCATACATCAATTAATTGAAGAAAAACAAGCAATTACATTCACGGAATAGAACACAATCAAATTCACTAGTACTCCAAGACATGCACGTGATGGTAATAAAATTACCCAGATATCTACGAAACTGACTCAGTTTCAGTATGGATCCAAACATGGATCAGTATTATTACAACGAAACAAACATAATACGTTTAATGGAAAATCAAGTAGTCATGAAGTTTCAAGGATAATCCAAACTCCAAAGAATAAAAATGAGCTTGTCAAATGCTCTTAATTAGTTAAGGAGCTGCCAGGCCTCCAACTGTAGTGGTCGCGGCCCCAGCAGTATCCGTAGGCAGTGCCGCCACGCCTCCAACTGTAGTGGTCGCGGCCCCAGCAGTATCTGTAGGCAGCGCGGCGACACCTCCAGCTGCAGTCGTCGCGCCCCCAACAGCACCTGTAGGCAGCGCCGCCACACCTCCAACAGCAGTCGTCACGCCCGCAGCTGCATCCGTAGATGCATTCACCACAGCCTGAGTAAGATTGGAAAGCCCTGCTTGTAACAAATGGCGTGTACCATCAGTTTTCTCAATGCTTGTCGCGATCACTACCGCAATAAGCATCACAATGCAAACTTGCTTAATGCTTATCATGATTTTTGAAAAACAATAGGACTAGCTAGTTAGTTTGTATTGTGTGATTAATTGGTGGAGGATAACGAAATACAACGGGGGTATTTATAGTTCAACACCCAAACCGTTCGGTATTGGGGAGGAGTAATTTAGTGCATGTTAATTAGGGATATCAATTCTTAATAACAAGTACAATTCGTACGCGTCGCCTGATAATAGCCCAATTACTTGCAAGACCACGCAAATTAAACTTGTATATATTAGACAAACTAATTATAAATTCATGCCCAGGCATTGGCTACAAACATTTTTATAAAATATTAATAAGAGAAATGTACTTGTACAGGTATACATGTAGGAAATGAACCATTTATATTTTTGTAGTCCACAAAATTACATATAAGTACTTGTTAACATGAGCGTGTTTTTGGTAGTCCAAATCAACTAAAGGCCTAATTGTATTTTTCGTCCTATAATTATCCGAAAATAGCATTATTAGTCCTAAAGTTTTTTATTTTGCAATTTTAGTCCTATAATTTTTAAAATATTGCAATTTCAGTCCTTAATTTCTAAAATGTTGCAATTTTGGTCCTGCATTATCCGACAAGGAATTGGAAATCCGACAAGCACAGGACTAAAAGTGAAATTTTTTGAAAATTACGGGACTAAAATCGCAAAATAAAAAATCTAAAGACTAATAATGTTTCGTTTGGATCGTTACAGGATCAAAAATGCAATTTGGCCATCAACTAAAATACCTCAGATGAAAAAAGAGTTATAAAACGCATAGTTGTGACAATCAGGGAATTTGGCCCAACTTCACTAAAGCATCCTCTACGGCTGAAGGTTTGGTAAGAGACAATCAGGGACTTTGGGTGATGGCTGGTTTCTCGGCTACGCTTCGGCCCGGTATCTATTACAGTTGCAGAAGTATTGGGTCTTCGGTTGGGACTGCAATTAGGATAAGAGGTTTCCCAGGCTTGAAATTGAGATCGATTTAGAGGTGGTCTTCAAGCTCGTGTTGGATAGGGATGTGGCCTCTCACCCCTTAGAAATGTTATTCTTGATTGTCGCAGCCTTTTTCACAAACGGTGGAAAATTAAATTTCGACATGTGATCTTTAGGCATTTTAATTTTTGGTATTCCTAGTACGCTACCAATGCACAACCTAGCTAGTTAATATTTTCATTTTTTTCTTGTATTTCTCTATCTTTGAAGAAGATAACTTGTTTAAACAACATATTAACAAGACGTGCAAGTTTCCTTAATAATAGTTGGAGCTAATCGAATAGCAACCTGTTTGTTACAGCCCTATGGACCACAGATTAAAATATTCACCACATAAATAATGTTTCATTCCAGCAGCATATGATTAACCGTCTAATCAGGAATTTAATGAAGATTAATTTGCTATTGTTTCCATTGATTATATATTAAGTCGGTTTTGCGAGCTTCAGTCCATCGTACGACCTTGTTATATATAAAACTTTGTACCTAATTTGCATTTAAAAAAGAGTTAAAGAATTGTTATTCTAAAGAATATTATCCTCCTTTATTTCTGGCCTATTTTTAAAATACAGCTAGACCTCAATTATTATTATATCATAAGGCCAAACTAATTTAATTAGGATAATATTGATTAAGGTCTTCAATATTGTAACAAAAATTCTGTCTCAAAGCTAAATGGCCGATTAAAAATTTGAAGGATACGCAGCTCTCACATCTGTTAATCGTTAGTCAATGGACGGAAAGTGAGTTTAGGTTGTAAATTGAGATCATAATATAAGAAATCCGTAATAAATAAGATTAAAAATGAAAATAACCTACTTTATGGAAAGCAAGTGAGATATATCCGTTATTTGCCTTTCTTCGTCTTTTCAGCTTGAACAACAACTAAAGTTTACACCATAAAACCTTCATTTTGCTTTCGAATATGATTTCCAACATATTAAGCCATTATAATGAGCTTTCAAAGGCGGTCAGATTTACGTCATTCTAATTCGAGCATTAGAAAGTACTTATGCAACTTCTACTTTTTTTTATTCACCATAAAAAAGAAGAAAAACAGGGCAAATTACGAATAGATTCCTGACATGTAACGCCCCACATTTTTCGTAAACTAAAGCCGGTAAGAATTCCTGAGATAACGGGACAAGTTTGGAAAAATTCGATCGGTACATATGTGCTTATGTGATATTTGTGTGTTTTATATGAATTTTCGTAAATGCAATAATTTGTGAATTTAAATTATTCTATGTTGATGTGCGTTTAAAATGATGAGTTTTGACTATAATATTGATATATTGTTGATATGTCCTTTTTATGAAGTTTCGCGAAATTACGAAAATACCCCTTCGATTTTCCATTTAAACCTCAGGTTTTCTTTTTATTCTCTTTTCCTTTTCTTTTTCTTAATTACACTTAAACAGCGGAAGGAAAAGAAAACAAAGAAAGAAAAAGAAAGAATTTTCTTTAAAACTTCAATTCGATCTTTCGAGTTCGTTTCTTAACCAAATTTCGATCCGTAAGAACCTACGTGATCCTTATAACATTCTCTACAGGTATTATTCAAGTTCCATTTGATTCCATTGTCGTTTGAGTATGTTTTGGATAAATTGCTTCGAAGTTGGATTTTTCGATAGTTTGATCGCTATACTCCGTAGTTTTCGATGATTCTTGATCCTATGTGTTGCCATTGTGATCTTTGATATTTGTTGAAGTTTGTATTATGAAAATCTGATTGAAAATGGTATTTTGGTAAAGATTTGACGAAGTTTTGCTACTTCTGTGCGAAGTTCTTCGCGTTCTGCTGAAAATTCGCGAAAACAGGTGCACACGGCCTTGCAACAGGCCGTGTAGCAAGACCGTGCGTATTTTCCACCCCACACGGCCTTGCATCAGGCCGTGTGGGTAGGCCGTGCGTGTTCTCAAAATATCACACGGCCTTGATGAGGCCGTGTGTGTAGACCGTGTGTCCCGATTTTAGTTCAAAAGTCTCTGGAAGTCAAAAATTGCAAATACTACTTTCTTCGTTTGATATTATTTTCAAAATCCGACTTCACCATTAAGTTCGTAATGCTTTAAAACTTAATAATCCATAGAGTTTGAATTTTTCCAATACCGTTTGATCGTGAAACGAACCAATTTCCGTTTAGGGAATTATACGCTTTTCGCAATTCTTTTCCGATTGCTTCAAAACTTGAATGTATGCTTCTTTATAGTATTTTAAGCATTTCTATGAAACCTAATTGTGTTTAGGCATGATTATAAGCTTGAATTTGATATTTCATTCGTTTCATTGAATAATTGCCCTAATTGCCCTTCTTTGATTTAATTAAGTGGTTATTGCATTAAGAATAAGCCGTGCGTCGTATTGTCGTCTTACATGGTTGTGTCGTATTTGGTTTCAGGTGGTAGTTCTTCCAGGAAGTAGTTGGTCTTCTTTCTTTTGCCCTTTTTGCAGGATTATCCAGGTGGGGTTTCTTTTCCGAATTCGGCTTTCCTTATACGTATGTAAATATTCCATATATACCCGAAGCCTGTCTTTTATGTTTTTATGTTTCCTTCCCCATGTTTATATTATACGTAGTAGCTATTTGAACCATACTATATTAATGAGTTTAAAGAAAAATGCTTTGATATCAAATTATTATGTATAACCCCTCGAGAGCTCTATTAGCTCGGAAGGGTATAAAATGGATTGAAATTGGTCCCTTTGACCACATAAGTATTTGGAATGCGAGAACATTATCTTGGCCTTTCGGCCTGGCCATTGAGCCACATTATACAATTGGGCCCGGACTTCAGGGTACGGGGTGAAGCCGGATAGACGTCGGGTCTACGGTGGATCTCAATGCTTCGGACTCCAAACTGATGGGAGCTCGAGGGTATGACCGGAGTGGCAACCCTTTTGAGTACCTGCGCCGGACGGGATCTAGTCTATATCCCCAGCCGAAGATGTATTGGATATTTGTCCTTGCATATATGATTATATAGTAGCGGGCTAGCTACCTGTCTACACAAGGAGGAATAAGGGAGGTTTATTTAATATTTCTGGTATTATGAAATAGGTGGTTGATGCTCGTCTCGCCGAGCTTTTACTTTAATGCGAAATTATTCGATTCACCAATAATTGTGAAAACCTTTATTTTCCTTTGCTTTCTTCTCATTTACAAACTGGTGAATCTTTCTGTTGTTTCGATAATATATACGTATTACAGCCCCCTCACTTAGTCGCTTTGACTAACCCCATTACTCTGTTGTTGTCTTTTCAGGTTTTGTTGCTAGGCGGATTCAGGTCGTGTCCTTGGAGTCATTTACTTTTGTTTAGGTGATTTCATATCCGTCTATGTATCTGGATAAATACTTAAAACCCTAGAAGTTGTAGATGTAAATAATGTAAATCAGTTTGAATGTTGATATTGATATTTTCAGTGGCCTTGGTGGGCTTTATAATTGTGTTTTGGATTATGGTTGTTCTAGCTCCCTGAGTGGGATAGGTTCTGCTAATTTGCTTCCGCTGTATTATTGTTCATTGTCTTATTATCTTCTAAAGCAGATCCGCCTGGTAATTATTTTCCGTTCGCCAGGTTGTAGTTCATAACTGGACCTTTAGTTCTGGTTATGGATTATGACTTGGTGCGGGACGTCACGTCGCACCGTATTTGGGGACGTGCCGTTACAGTTGGTATCAGAGCTAGAGGTTCATTGGCCTTAGCTCTATGAGTCGTGTCAGTCTAGGTCTGTACGGCTTATGACTTAGGAATTGTCCTTTTGTGCTTATGTGGTTACAGCTTTGCATCCATAATTAATCTACATGCATACTTGTTATATTTAACTGTAGGATGCCGCCTCGTCGTGATCGTACTCCTCCAGCAGCACCACCACAGGCACCAGTAGTGGATGCTCAGCAGATATTTGGCCTATTTCGGGATTATCTGGTTTTCCTTCAGCCCCTCGTCCGTCAGGTTATCGTCCAGTTATTTGTGGTTATTGTGGAGGGAATCACCCAGAGTTTAAGTGTTGGTATAAGTTGGGATTGTGTACTAGTTGTGGTAGCTCTACCCACCAGAAGGATAGTTGTCCCAGGAGGCAGCCCTCAAGTCAGCCTATGCCGCTGAAGCCGAAGCCTTCTGTTCCAGCTCGTGTGTATGCACTGGAAGGCGATAATGAGGAGACTGAGCCTGATGCTTCCGCCGTGGTGGAATGTACTATACATATACATAACATACCCATACATGCATTGTTTGATCCGGGTGCTACGCATTCGTTTGTTGCTCCTGAAATTGACTTATCTGCGCATGCGTCTGTTGCTTTGTCTGAGTATTGTTTTGTTGTGAGTTCCCCTTTGGGATCTTATATGATTACCGACCGCGTGTACCGACGTTGTCCCATTGTTATTGAGGATAAGGTTTACCCCGCAGATTTGATAGTGTTGTCAGTGAAAAAGTACGGAGTTATCTTGGGTATGGATTGGTTATTTGAGCACAGGGCCAAGATTGATTGTTTTGAGAAGAAGATTAGTTTGGGATCTGATTCGAGTCAGGGTATTCAGTTGACAGATGGGCCGATTATTTCTATGACAGAGGCAAAGAAGCTCGTTCGAGAAGGAGCTTCAGGTTTTGTTGCTTATCTTCTTAACAGGCCGAAGGAACAGTCGAAGTTTGAAAATACCGAGATAGTTAGAGATTTCCCTGATGTGTTTCCTGAGAAGTTAGAATCGTTACCTCCAGACCGTGATATCGAGTTTGTTATTGATCTGTATCCGGGAGCTGAGCCTTATTCGAAGACACCTTACAGAATGGCACCAGCTGAATTGAAAGAGTTGAAGACTCAGTTAGATGAATTGCTAGCCAGTGGTTATATTCGGCCGAGTACTTCTCCCTGGGGTGCACCGGTATTGTTTGTGAAGAAGAAAGATGGTTCTCTTAGACTTTGTATTGATTACAAAGAGTTGAACCGAATGACTGTGAAGAATAAGTATCCTCTTCCCCACATTGAGGAGTTGTTTGATTTATTGCAGGGATCGAGGGTCTATTCTAAACTCGATCTGAGACAAGGATATTATCAGTTACGTATCAAGGCAGAGGACATACCGAAGACAGCTTTCAACATTCGATATGGTCATTTTGAGTTTGTGGTTATGCCGTTCGGTTTGACGAACGCTCCTGCAGCATTTATGGATATGATGCACAGAATCTTTCGACCTTATCTTGATAAGTTTGTTGTCATCTTCATCGACAACATACTGGTTTTCTCAAAATCAGAGGAAGAGCATGCAGAGCATTTAAAGATCGTGTTACAAACTTTGAAAGAACATCAGTTGTAGGCCAAGTTTAGTAAGTGTGAGTTCTGGATTGAGAAAGTGGCATTTCTGGGTCATTTTATATCCAAGACAGGTATCGAGGTTGATCCTTCAAAGATTGATTCAGTATTGAATTGGGATCAACCTAAGACTCCGACAGAGGTTCGTAGTTTTCTGGGATTGGCAGGTTATTACAGACGGTTTGTGAAGGATTTCTTGAAACTTGCAGCCCCGCTTACAGAGTTAACGAAGAAGAATGTTTCTTTTGTGTGGACAGTTAAGTGTGAGAGCAGTTTTCGGGAGTTAAAGAGCAGATTGACATCCGCTCCTATTCTTACTTTGCCTGGAGGTTCAGATGGATTCGTGGTTTATACTGATGCTTCGAAAGAAAGTTTAGGATGCGTGTTGATGCAGAATGGAAAGGTTATAGCTTATGCCTCGAGGAAGCTTAAACCTGCTGAAATAAATTATCCTACACATGATCTTGAGTTAGCAGCAGTTGTCTTTGCTTTGGGCAAGTGGCGTCACTATCTCTACGGCGTTACTTTTGATATTTTCACTGATCACAAGAGCCTTCAGTATCTTTTCACGCAGAAGGAGTTGAATAAACGTCAGAGGCGTTGGATGGAGTTGTTAGAAGACTACGATTGTAAGATTCAGTACCATCCAGGGAAGGCGAATGTGGTTGCAGATGCCTTGAGCAGAAAAGCGAGTGTATCACAGCTAGAGCTGAGTTCAGATATATCAGGTGCCGAGAGAGCTCGTATTATTTCTTATGCTCATATTTCTAATATTACGATACAGTCAGAGTTGGGTCGTAGAATTAAAGAAGCTCAAGCTACTGATGATTGGATTCACCGACAAATTATTCGAATAAAAGATGAGCCAGACACGCAGTTCAGCATCGACGATACAGGTCTTCTCAGACATAAGACAAGAGTTTGTGTTCCAGAGAGTTTGAGGACAGAGATTTTAGATGAAGCTCACAAATCAGCCTATACTATTCATCCGGGAGGCACTAAGATGTATCGAGATTTGAAAGAGTTCTTCTGGTGGAATGGTTTGAAGAGAGATGTAGCCAATTATGTCAGACAGTGTGCGACGTGTCAACAAGTCAAGGCAGATCATCAGAAACCCGGAGGTTTACTACAGCCACTTCCCGTTCCATCTTGGAAATGGGAAGAGATAGCAATGGATTTTGTTTCGGGTTTACCGAAAGTCAGAGGTGGTTATGATAGCATTTGGGTAATTGTTGACAGGTTGACGAAGTCTGCTCATTTCTTGCCCGTTCGTACAACCTATACAGTTGACAAGTTGGCAGAGGTTTATCATGAGGAGATTGTGAGACTTCACGGAGTTCCAAAGAGTATAGTATCAGACAGAGATACTAGATTTACTTCGCGTTTGTGGCAGAACTTACAGGATCGTATGGGAACAAAGCTGACCTTCAGTACCGCAGCTCACCCCCAGACAGACGGTCAATCAGAGAGGACTATTAGATACCTCGGAGAGATGTTGAGATCTTGTGCCCTAGATTTTCAGACTACGTGGTATAAGCAGCTTCCATTAATCGAGTTCGCTTATAATAATAGTTATCAGTCCTCGATTCAGATGGCCCCATATGAAGCTTTGTACGGAAGGAAATGTCGATCGCCACTATATTGGGACATTGAGGATTGGAGATGGACTAAAGATGGTATTCATCGTGGCATTGCTCCGAAATTGATTCAGGATGCTATCAAAAAAGTGCAAGTTATCCAACAAAGAATGAAAGCTGCCCAGGATCGACAAAAGAGTTATGCTGATAGGCGTTGACGTGATTTGGAATTTGAAGTTGGGGATCAGGTATTTTTGAAAGCTTCTCCTAGAAAGGGATTCGTTCGAATTGGTAAAGGAGGAAAGTTAGCCCCGAGATATTTGGGTCCGTATGTGATTCTTGAGAGGATTGGGAAGATGGCCTACAGATTAGATTTACCGTCAGCCCTTACCGGTATTCACAATGTTTTCCACGTCTCGCAGCTTCGCAAGTATCATCCAAACGAGTCCGAGATTATTCCAGTGGAAGATATTAAGTTAGAGCCGAATTTGACATTCATTTCCCAACCGGTTAGTATTTTGGACCATAAATTCCAAAAACTTCGTAATCGTCAAATCCCACTTGTAAAAGTCCTTTGGAGGAATCAGAAAACGGAAGAAGCTACCTGGGAGACAGAGGAGAAAATGAGAAAACATTATCCAGAATTGTTTGCTTCGAATAAATAGAATCTGAGGACAGATTCTCATAAGGGGGGGAGATTGTAACGCCCCACATTTTTGGTAAACTAAAGCCGGTAAGAATTCCTGAGATAACGGGACAAGTTTGGAAAAATTCGATCGGTACATATGTGCTTATGTGATATTTGTGTGTTTTATATGAATTTTCGTAAATGCAATAATTTGTGAATTTAAATTATTGTATGTTGATGTGCGTTTAAAATGATGAGTTTTGACTATAATATTGATATATTTCGTTGATATGTCCTTTTTATGAAGTTTCGCGAAATTACGAAAATGCCCCTTCGATTTTTCATTTAAACCTCAGGTTTTCTTTTTATTCTCGTTTCCTTTTCTTTTTCTTAATTACACTTAAACAGCCGAAGGAAAAGAAAAGAAAGAAAGAAAAAGAAAGAATTTTCTTTAAAACTTCAATTCAATCTTTCGAGTTCGTTTCTTAACCAAATTTCGATCCGTAAGAACCTACGTGATCCTTATAACATTCTCTACAGGTATTATTCAAGTTCCATTTGATTCCGTTGTCGTTTGAGTATGTTTTGGATAAATTGCTTCGAAGTTGGATTTTTCGATAGTTTGATCGCTATACTCCGTAGTTTTCGATGATTCTTGATCCTATGTGTTGCCATTGTGATCTTTGATATTTGTTGAAGTTTGTAGTATGAAAATATGATTGAAAATGGTATTTTGGTAAAGATTTGACGAAGTTTTGCTACTTCTGTGCGAAGTTCTTCGCGTTCTGCTGAAAATTCGCGAAAACAGGTGCACACGGCCTTGCAACAGGCCGTGTAGCAAGACCGTGCGTGTTTTCCACCCCACACGGCCTTGCATCAGGCCGTGTGGGTAGGCCGTGCGTGTTCTCAAAATTTCACACGGCCTTGATCAGGCCGTGTGTGTAGACCGTGTGTCCCGATTTTAGTTCAAAAGTCTCTGGAAGTCAAAAATTGTAAATACTACTTTCTTCGTTTGATATTATTTTCAAAATCCGACTTCACCATTAAGTTCGTAGTGCTTTAAAACTTAATAATCCATAGAGTGAATTTTTCCAATACCGTTTGATCGTGAAACGAACCAATTTCCGTTTAGGGAATTATACGCTTTTCGCAATTCTTTTCCGATTGCTTCAAAACTTGAATGTATGCTTCTTTATAGTATTTTAAGCATTTCTATGAAACCTAATTGTGTTTAGGCATGATTATAAGCTTGAAGTTGATATTTCATTCGTTTCATTGAATAATTGCCCTAATTGCCCTTCTTTGATTTAATTAAGTGGTTATTGCATTAAGAATAAGCCGTGCGTCGTATTGTCGTCTTACATGGTTGTGTCGTATTTGGTTTCAGGTGGTAGTTCTTCCAGGAAGTAGTTGGTCTTCTTTCTTTTGCCCTTTTTGCAGGATTATCCAAGTGGGGTTTCTTTTCCGAATTCGGCTTTCCTTATACGTATGTAAATATTCCATATATACCCGAAGCCTGTCTTTTATGTTTTTATGTTTCCTTCCCCATGTTTATATTATACGTAGTAGCTATTTGAACCATACTATATTAATGAGTTTAAAGAAAAATGCTTTGATATCAAATTATTATGTATAACCCCTCGAGAGCTCTATTAGCTCGGAAGGGTATAAAATGGATTGAAATTGGTCCCTTTGACCACATAAGTATTTGGAATGCGAGAACATTATCTTGGCCTTTCGGCCTGGCCATTGAGCCACATTATACAATTGGGCCCGGACTTCAGGGTACGGGGTGAAGCCGGATAGACGTCGGGTCTACGGTGGATCTCAATGCTTCGGACTCCAAACTGATGGGAGCTCGAGGGTATGACCGGAGTGGCAACCCTTTTGAGTACCTGCGCCGGACGGGATCTAGTCTATATCCCCAGCTGAAGATGTATTGGATATTTGTCCTTGCATATATGATTATATAGTAGCGGGCTAGCTACCTGTCTACACAAGGAGGAATAAGGGAGGTTTATTTGATATTTCTGATATTATGAAATAGGTGGTTGATGCTCGTCTCGCCGAGCTTTTACTTTAATGCGAAATTATTCGATTCACCAATAATTGTGAAAACCTTTATTTTCCTTTGCTTTCTTCTCATTTACAAACTGGTGAATCTTTCTGTTGTTTCGATAATATATACGTATTACAGCCCCCTCACTTAGTCGCTTTGACTAACCCCATTACTCTGTTGTTGTCTTTTCAGGTTTTGTTGCTAGGCGGATTCAGGTCGTGTCCTTGGAGTCATTTACTTTTGTTTAGGTGATTTCATATCCGTCTATGTATCTGGATAAATACTTAAAACTCTAGAAGTTGTAGATGTAAATAATGTAAATCAGTTTGAATGTTGATATTGATATTTTCAGTGGCCTTGGTGGGCTTTATAATTGTGTTTTGGATTATGGTTGTTTTAGCTCCCTGAGTGGGATAGGTTCTGCTAATTTGCTTCCGCTGTATTATTGTTCATTGTCTTATTATCTTCTAAAGCAGATCCGCCTGGTAATTATTTTCCGTTCGCCAGGTTGTAGTTCATAACTGGACCTTTAGTTCTGGTTATGGATTATGACTTGGTGCGGGACGTCACGTCGCACCGTATTTGGGGACGTGCCATTACATGACATTTGTCATATTTATATTTAAGTCCACTTAGTTATTGTTAGGGGCTTGATTTATATTGGGGGACTAATGTTATGGGCCTAATTTATATTTCATAATAATAAAAGCCCATTTACTCTTTTTTTTGTTTAACTCCCTACTAGCCCAAGAGCCCACTTGGGCCCATTTATAAATACATCCTACAAACCTAAAAAGAGGGATCTTCTTCATTATCTTCTTTACAAAATCAGCCACCCCATCTTCTCTCATCCATATTCTCTCTCCATACACCAACTACACAATTTTTAGCTTTTTGATCGAAGTTTCTCGGAGAAAACCCGAACTAATTGCATTTCCCTAAACCGGAATCAAGACCCCTTTTCATTATTTATATGAATCTCTGTTATATTAATCATTATTGAATACGATAGATACTCACTTTCTCCAATTTCATAACTAGCTTATAATTTCTGCATTGCATAGAGAAATTAATTTAAAATTATAAATTTAATATATTAATATTAATTATAATTTACATATTTTGAGGGGCACATAAACAATCCCTAGACCAAATATTTTTCCAAGAACATTCTTGATTCTTTCTTTATATTTCTTGTTTGCATTGTTGACTTCTATTTGATTGCTTCAATATATATATATACTTTATCTGTACCCAAAAAAAGAAAACAAAATTGTCTATAGGTTTCTTCCCGAAACTCTAAGATTAGGTGGCCTGAAATTTCATTTCCAAACAAAATAAAATGGAGGAGCAATGGAGTTCCTACATAAATTTGAGAGCAGGTCGAGATTTCTCTTCCAATCAAAGAATATTCCTCTGCCGTTGAATAAGTCGAACAGATCGAGCAGATCATTGACTGAAAACAAATTTGAGGATCAGAGCGAGTGGATCGAAGCGGGTGACGATTTATTTAAGAAACTAATGACGAAACATCTTCGCTTTTGATGATGAATAAGCCAGCTGCGTGTTGAGATCTGAGCTAGTTCCCAAATGGTAACTATCATGCACTTTAATATTTTATAGACAAATTGTTGAAATATAATGATAGAAGTTTATGAAGAATCATAAACTTGTTGGTAAACGTGTTATAAATGTTGAAATTGATGGAGTGAATTAAAGTGTGCATATGGAGAGTAGATGGAGTACCGTAGAGGATTTAGCATTAGTTAATGCATTAGAAACTTTCTTATAAAGGTCTTAAGAAAAAGTTGTGTTGCGTTGGGAGAAAATTGCAGCTCCATTTCCTTGGAAAAACTAAGTCTGGTTGTATGAAGAGAGTAACTGAATTGAAGAGGAGTTTGAAGTTAGCGATGAAAGAAAGAAGAGGAAAGAGGTCTAAAGTCTGGCTTGCAGAGGTTAAATGGCTCCGAGGTAAGGAGGCATCGAGGCAAATCAAGCCAAATCGAAGTCCAAAGTGGAAAATCTTTGGGTATTCTTGTGATATAAAGAGGCATCGAGGCAAATCCGACTAAAATCGAAGCTGGAGAGAACAATGCTCCAAGAGGTAAATCGAAGTGAAAAGATTCTCGGTATTCTTGTGAAAGAAAGAAGCATCGAGGCGAGCTAGCAAAAATCTCAATAATCATTGAAATACGTGATGAAGCCAACGCGGTTCTCAAATTCGCCAATGGATGATGAAGTATGCAAGTTAAGGCTCGTTGCGAAAAATGAAGTGCATAGAGAAGCCAGTGAGGCTATCAAGCTCATTGCCGGATAATCCCAGAAAGACCTGCCAACCTGTCGACCCTTAGCAACTAAGAACGAAGAATAACGAAAATGGCTCAACGACCTGCCCTTTGAATTACACATCTGACGAAGTATGCATGCTCGTGGAGAAAAGGTTTTAATATTTTTAACATACTACTCCTTGATTATCTTGTTATTTTACTCTTATTAAAGCGAAATTCATCTGATAGATTGTTACGACTTTTAATGTCGGACATTCGGAAGTTAATATACATAGATTACTTGCAATTTGATGCTGCAAAGAAATGTATGTATATATACTGTTTATTGGCTCACTGATTATAGCTTCGTAACTTCGCATTGGGTCCCCGCGACCTTGTTTGATAATGTTGAATTGAGTCCCCGCGGCCTTGCTTTATTGATTCGTCATTTCAGAACTTTGAATTGAGTCCCCGCGACCTTGCTTTATTGCTTCACGGCTTCGTAACCTTGCATTGAGTCCCTGCGACCTTGCATCAATGCCTTGAAACCTCGCATTGAGCCTCCACGACCTTGCTTCCATGCTTCAATGCCTCGGAACCTCACACTGAGTCCCCCGACCTTGCTTCAGTGCTTCAATGCCTCGGAATCTCGCATTGAGACCCCGCGACCTTGCTTCAATGCTTCAATGCCTCGGAACCTCGCATTGAGTCCCCGTGACCTTGCTTCAGTGCTTCAATGCGTCGGAACCTCGTATTGAGTCCCCGTGACCTTGCTTCCGTGTTTCAATGCTTCGGAACCTCGCATTGAGTCTCAGCAACCTTGCTTTAATGCTTCAATGCTTCGGAACCTCGCATTGAGTCCCTGCGATCTTGCTTGATAATTTTGCATTGAGTCCCCGCGACCTTGCTTCATTACTTTGTAACTTCGTAATTTTACATAGCTTCCACGAGACCTTACTTTTTAGCTTCGTAACCTTGCATTGGGTCCCCGTGACCTCACTTGATAATTTTAAATTGAGTTCCCGCGACTTTGCTTCTTAACATCACTTGCGCTTCCAAGCCAAATTCGATAAAATCTCGAGTAAGACTTTCGAGCAATAAACTTTCACTTGTGCTTCCGAGCCCTGTTCGACAAAGCCTCAGGTCGGTCCCTCAAGTCGATAAACCCTTCACCTGTGCTTCCAAGCCAAGTTAGAAGAGGCCTCGAGTCGAACCTTGGAGCCATAAAAGTTTTTACTTGTGCTTCCGAGCCAAATTCAATAAAGTCTCAGGTCGAACTTTCGAGTCAAACCTCAGCCTCGGGCATACCTATTATGCCTTTGAGCCAAAATCGCATTGATGCCACCAAGCCAAATTCGCTTGAGCCTCAGATCGATCCGTCAAACCTTTGAGCCAATCTTAGCATTTTTGCCTCCGGGCCAAAGCCAACTAAGCCTCATATCGATCCGTCGAACTTTGAGCCTTGCTAACATTCATGCCTCTGGGCCCATGTTACTAAGAACTCACTGCGGTTCAACATGCCATCAAGTTAAAATTGGATATCAATCCAATTAAACCTCAATTCAATTCATTGAGCTTTTCAAGCTAAAATAATCATATGTGCCCTTGGGCTAATGCCATTAAGACTCAGGTGGGTTCGTCGAGCCCTCAAGCCAGTTTAGCATTTGTGCTTCCGGGTCAGATCGATTTGAGCCTTAGGCCAACCCAACGAGCCTACGAGCCAATTTTAGCATTTGTCCCTCCGGGCAAAATCCATTTAAACCTCAGGCCAATCCATTGAGCATTCGAGTATATCATTTGTGCCTCCGAGTCAAATCTATCATTTGTGCCTCCGAGCCTAAATTATCATTTGTGCCTCCGGGACAAATTTATTTAAATTTCAGGTCGACCCATTTAACTTTTAAACCACAGATCTTCATTTGTGCCTCCGGACCAAGTTCAATTAAGTCTCGAAGCATCGAACCTTCGAGCCATAGATCTTCACTTGAGCCTCCGGACCAAGTTCAATTAAGTCTCGAAGCATCGAACATTCGAGCCACAGATCTTCACTTGTGTCTCCAGGTCAAGTTCAATAAAGCCTCAGGTCGAACCTTCGAGCTGCGGATCTTTGGTTGTGCCTCCGGGCCAAATCCACTTAAGCCTCAGGCCAATCCTATGAGCCTTCGAGTCAAGTTTATTATTTGTGCCTCCGGGCCAAATACGTTTAAGCCTCTAGTCAATACATCGAACCTTCGAGCCAAGTCTAGCATTTGTGCCTCCGCGCCAAAGTCATTTAGGCTCGGGTCAATCCATCAAACTTTCGAGCCAAATTTAGCATCTGTGCCTCCAGACTAAATTTATTCAAGTCTCAAGTTGATCCATTGAACCTTTGAGCCAAAATTATCATTAGCCAAAATTATCATTTGTGCCTCCGGGCCAAATTTACTCAAGTCTCAGGTCGAGCTATCGATTCTTCGAGCCAAAATCATCGCTTGTGCCCACGGGATAAATTTATCTAGTCCTTCAAAGCATCAATCCCTCGAGCCACACTTCACTTGAGTCCTAGCGACCAACACTGAAAACTTACATGTAGCGCCCCAAAAAGGGAACACCACATCCCGCACTGCTGAACACCCCGAGTGCTCACTGTCTGCTTACACTTGAAGGCCCAACAACGAACGGCAAAAGAAACAAGCACATAAGACAAAGCAGAAGCAATAATAATAAAAATAAATATACTACACATAAGGATAGGGCCAACAAGGCTGATGAAAAAATTAATCCCCAATTCCCAAAATAAAAATAAATCTAAATACAACTCCTGAATAACCTATCCAGACAGAAACATACGACCTAGACCGACGCGCCACCTGGGCGCACCTACCTGAAGCCAAAATAAAAAAAAACAAGGGGTGAGTTTAAAGGAAACTTAGTGAGGAGTTTACATATATATATATTTAAAGCATAATTGGTTCATGTAACGCCCCTAAAATCCGAATTATATTATGGTATGTCCGAATCGAATATTTGCGCAATTTATTATTTTATTTGATATTTATTATGTAATTTTAGAATTTTTCGTATATGAATGAATTTCTATATTTAAATTACGAATTGTCAATGTGCGTTGAATAATATGAATTTTGACTGTAATTATGTATTATTTGGACAACGTGAATTTTCGAACTTATTTTGCAAAATTACGTCTATGCCCCTTCGACTTTAAACCCTAGTCAAATTGACTAAGTCTCATTTCTCTCTCTCTCACCTCACTCTCGTTCGAACACTACAGCAAAAGAGAAAGAAAAGAAAAGAGAAGAAAAAGAGAAAAAGAAGGAAGAAGATTCAATCGATCGTTCCGACTCCGTTTCCCGACGGATTTTCGAATCGTTTACGCCTACGAACTCCCCGCGATCTCTTCTACGAGTAAGCTTCTCACGCCTTTCTCGATTAATGCCTTCATTGCTTCGATTTTTGGATTTTTGAATATAGTTGAATAATTTAGGTTTTATATGATTTTGATAGAAATTGTGGATGGATTTTCGTGTTTATTGTTTCTACGTGTAGCTTATGTATTGTAGATCATTATATGTGAGAATTAGGGATTGATTTGCATGATTAATCGATTAAATGTTGAATTTTGGTTTGAAATCGCGTATGTTTTTACTGTCTGCGAGTTTCTGCTCAATCTGGATGCACACGGGCCTTGCACACGGGGTGTCGCAAGGTCGTGTGGGGTTACACGGCCTCTTGCACGGCCGTGCAAAAGACCGTGCGTGTGGTGAATTGCACACGGGCTGGTGCACACGGCCTTGAGGCCGTGTGCATGAGGCCGTGCGTGTTGCTTGATTGTGCACGGCCTCGGCACACGGCCGTGCACAAGGCCGTGTGGCCTGGTCGAACAGTGCCCTGACCTTCTGTAAGTCAGGGCACATTTTAGCCTACGGGTCCCGCTTTGGCTCGTCTTTTCCGAATTCTTTCTTCGCTCATGTATTCGATATATATGAAATAGATAGGAATTGCATGATTTATGAATTTACAACATGTTCGGGTATGTGAATAGTGCGTTTTAAGTTTTTGACAAATTTTCTAACATTTGCATGTGAAGTCCGATTTTCCCGAAATTCGAATGCATACTCCTTTATGATAATTTAAGCATGTCCGTAAAGTTTCGTTGCATTTGGACTTGATTTACATTTTTAAATGCATGAATTACTCTATTTTCGTTTGAGAATTTGAACTTAAGTGATTGATTTAATTGTATAACGTGCTCCTATGTGTTTTAATACTTTCGTATAAGCCGTGCATCGTCGTTAGTCTTAATTGGTTGTGTCTTGGTATTTTGCAGACGATACTCCCGTGGAGTAGCGCATCCGGTCTTGCTTTTGTCATATTTTGTATAGCCACGGGTGAGGCTTTCCGTTTCTGTTTCCAGTATTATTATGTATATATATAAATAAGCCTCTCCCCATATAAGCCACGTTTATGTTTTGTTTTCACACCGTTTATATATATATACTTAATAGATATTTATGATTATTATGTTCATTTGATTTATCGAAAATGATTTGATATGAAAAGTACTACGTATAGACTTTGAAATGTTTACGAAAGAGACATGTAAAACCTTTTGTTTTCTAAGGCGAACTTTGGCCTTCGGCCTCGCATATGACATGTCTCGAACGGTCTTTTGACCAACCCGAAATGATTTGAAAAGCGAGTTATGATATGTATTCATGTTTGTTTGGGCCCGGAGTAAGAGCGATAGGACGAAGTCGGTAGACGTCGGGTCTACGGCGTAAATCCTATGGTTTCCTCCATTTGGGAGCTCGGGGTGAGGCCGGAGTGGCAGTCCTTTGAGTACCTGAGTTATTCCCGTCAGTTATGAGTAGTTCGGATTTAGCGGCCCGTCTACATTGGAGGCATAAGGGTGGTTTCCGGTTTTTATGTTTGGATATTGGAGTTAAGGGCTCGACTCGCCGAGTCATATGATATGTTATATTTTATGTTAAATCACCACCCGATTACGAAAACCTTTCTTTTATGTTGATTTCTTATAAGTTTAAAAATGGTGATTTATTTCCGATTTATTATATACATTATTATTCCCTCCTCACTTAGTCGTTTGACTAACCCTCTCTGTTTTACCCTGTACTGGTTTCAGGATACTAGGCGGGATCGTCGTCGTCGTCGCGTCTTAGAGTTACATTCTTGTGTTCATGTATAACTCTCATTCAGTATGGCTATTATTTATATGTTTTATGATATTAGGGATTTATTACTTTAAGTAGTATTCGGGATTATGTATATATTGAACCCGTTATTATAATTATCGGGATATTGTATCGAACCTGTTTGTTATTTAATTAATTGAATTTCGTTAGCCTTGGTGGGCTTTAATACTTGTGTAATTATTTATGCCTTAATGTTTCGTTTATTTCGCTTCCGCACTTCTGTCCTTTTGTCTTTCCGTTGTTTTGAAACCCCCGCCTAGTTATTGAGTAAATGCTTGTCCGCCGGGTTCTGGTTCGGGTCGGATCCCATTTCGGTTCCGGGTCGGGACTCGGTGCGGGGCGTGCGTTATCCGTTTGGGGCGCCCGCTACAGTTGGTATCAGAGCTCTTTGGTCCAATGGCCTAGGCTCTGAAGCGTCGTGTTTTGTCGTGTCTGTTTAGGTCGTACGGCTTAGGATTATGTGATTGTGACAACGTGATTACGTGAATTTAACTTCTCTACGTGTTACGGCTTTTCATAATCACTTATCATCATGCATGTTTGGTATTGAATTTGCAGAATGCCTCCTCGTCGTGAACCGCCAGGTCCGCCTCCAGGTGTTCCGACACCTGCACAATTCATGGAAGCCTTAGGGCAGTTTATGGTTCATACCAACAGAGCTACGCCACCACCTGCCCCCGAGAATGATATGGGAAGGTTTCTTAAGCTCAACCCTCCGCAGTTCGAGGGTGCACCTGATGATGTTATCGCCGAGGCTTGGATATCGGCGATGGAAAAGAGATTCCGAGTAATGGAGTGTCCGGATCCTAAGAGGGTCGAGTTAGCAGTGTATCAGATGATAGGAGCTGCTCAGGATTGGTGGGCCCGTATCGAACAGAGATGGCAGCGAGAGCACGTGGTCCCGACTTGGGATCAGTTCTTGGTTGAGTTTCGGGCCAAGTATATTCCGTTGGTGGTCCGACAACGACGTGAGCGAGAGTTCCTGGCTCTCAAGCAGGGTACTTCTACCGTTGACCAGTACGAGGCTCATTTCTCCAGGGTTATCATTCACTGCTCGTATATGGTTGACGACGAACAGAGGAAGACTCGACAGTTCATTGAGGGATTGTCAAATGAGATTCGTATGCATATGCTCGGGAACAGACTACAGTTCTACACCGATGCAGTTGAGACGGCACTTTCTATAGAGTCCGATCTCCGACAGATGAGACCGACATCTGCACCTGCCCCTGCAGCCGCCAAGAGTTTCGCTTCTGGCTCGAAGAGGCCATTTATTCCGTCTGGGTCCTCTTCTGGAAAGAAGCCGTTCAGAAGCGCTGTTCAGCCTGCTCCTCCCCGACCTCAGGGAATTCCACGACCCGTATGTGGATTCTGTCAGGGCCCGCACTTAGAGGCCAAGTGTTGGAGGAAGAATGGTCTTTGCTACGGATGTGGTAGCGCCGATCACCGAATAGGTGAATGCCCGAGGAAGAGACCGGTACAGCAGGGAGCCATTCAGCCTTAGGCATATGCTCGTGTTTACACCTTGGAAGGTGATGTAGAGGATCCTGTTGCAGATCCGACTGACGTGGTGGAAGGTGCTATATATATAAATGGCATTCCCATACATGCATTGTACGACTCGGGTGCTTCACACTCGTTTATTGCACCTGCTGTTTCCTTATCTGTGCATGCGCCTGTTTCCTTGCTTGATTATGTGTTAGTGGTTGGTTCGCCGTTGGGTTCGAAGGTTATTGCGAACCGAGCACTTAAGCGTTGTCCGGTTATCATCGAGGGTATCGAATACCCGGCAGATTTGGTTGAGTTGCCGATGAAGAAATATGGGGTTATTCTCGGAATGGATTGGTTGTACGAGCATCGGGCGAAGGTTGATTGTTTCGAGAAGAAGGTTATTCTGGGTTCTAATGAGGTTAAAGGTTTCCGATCAGGAGAAGGTCCGTATATCTCAATGATGGAAGCCAAAAATCTCGTTCAGAAAGAAGAAGCGACATGCTTTATAGCATACATTCTCAACCGCCCGAAGGACCAGACGAAGATCGAAGAAACGTCCGTGGTCAATGAATTCGTCGATGTGTTTCCCGAGAATTTGGAATTCTTGCCACCGGATCAGGATATAGAGTTCGTGATTGATCTAGTTCCGGGAGCCGAGTCTTATTCGAAGTCGTCGTACCGAATGGCTCCTGCCGAGTTGAAAGAATTGAAGAACCAACTCGACGAACTTCTTTCTATTGGATATATCCGACCGAGTGCCTCGCCTTGGGGTGCTCCAGTCTTGTTCGTAAAGAAAAAGGACGGTACACTCCGCATGTGTATCGATTACCGAGAATTGAATAGGATGACAGTGAAGAACAAGTATCCTCTACCGCATATCGAGGAATTGTTCGACTTGCTACAAGGATCGAGGATTTATTCCAAGCTCGATCTCAGACAAGGATATTACCAGCTCCGTATCCGATCAGAGGATATCCCGAAGACAGCTTTCAACACCCGATACGGACATTTCGAGTTTGTGGTCATGCCATTTGGACTCTCGAATGCCCCAGCAGCTTTTATGGACATGATGCACAGAATTTTCCGTCCGTACCTCGATAAGTTTGTCGTTATTTTCATCGACGACATTTTAGTGTTCTCGAAGTCCGAAGAAGAACACGCTGAACACCTCCGGATTGTGCTCCAAGCTTTGAGAGAGCACCAATTATTCGCTAAGTTCAGCAAATGCGAATTCTGGATTGACCGAGTGACCTTCCTAGGTCATGTCATATCCGGAACGGGAATCGGGGTAGATCCTTCGAAGATTGAGACAGTGCTGGATTGGGAGAGACCTAAGACTCCTACAGAGATCCGTAGTTTCTTAGGTTTAGCAGGATACTACAGACGTTTCGTCAAGGATTTCTCTAAACTTGCAGGCCCGTTAACAGCGTTGACAAAGAAGGAAGCTAAGTTTGAGTGGTCAGCCAAATGTGAAGCTAGTTTTCAGGAGCTCAAGAAGAGATTGACCACAGCTCCAGTATTAACCCTGCCCGAGGGTTCTGAAGGATTTGTCGTGTATGCAGATGCGTCACACGAAGGATTAGGTTGTGTGTTAATGCAGAATGGGAAAGTTATAGCTTGTGCATTGAGGAAGCTAAAGCCAGGTGAAGAGAACTATCCCACTCACGACCTTGAGCTAGCCGCCGTGGTATTTGCATTATTGAAATGGCGTCATTACCTCTACGGCATCACGTTCGACATCTTCACAGATCATAAGAGCCTTCAGTATTTGTTTACTCAGAAGGAATTGAACAAACGACAGCGCCGTTGGATGGAATTATTTGAGGACTACGATTGCAAGATCCAGTATCATCCCGGAAAGGCGAATGTTGTAGCCGATGCCCTGAGCCGGAAGGCAAGCATAGCCCAGCTAGAGGCTAAGTTAGAGGGAGTTCACATCAGTTCCCAAGCCCATGTTCACAGCATATCGATCCAGTCAGAGTTGGGTCGAAAGATTCGAGATGTTCAGGCTACTGATGAGTGGACTCAGAGACAGATAGTTCACATCGCAGCTGATTCTGAGACTCAGTTTGGTGTGGACGACACAGGAATTCTCTGCTACAAGTCCCGAGTTTGTGTTCCGGAGAGTCTGAGGAAAGAGATTCTCGATGAGGCTCACAACACACCTTACACAGTTCATCCAGGTGGAAGTAAGATGTATCGGGATCTGAAAGAATTATTCTGGTGGAGAGGCATGAAGAGAGACGTAGCTGATTACGTCAAGAGATGCTCGACTTGTCAGCAGGTTAAGGTTGAACATCAAAGACCGGGAGGTTTGCTTGAACCACTACCGATTCCTACGTGGAACTGGGAGGGTATTGCCATGGACTTCGTGTCTGGTTTGCCTAAAGTAAGAGGTGGCTACAATAGCATTTGGGTGATTATCGACTGACTGTCCAAGAGTGCTCATTTTCTACCGATCAACATGTCGTACAAGGTGGATAGGTTGGCAGAGATTTATCACCGAGAGATTGTCAAGCTTCATGGGATTCCGACTACGATAGTATCTGACAGAGATGCTCGATTTACTTCCCGTTTGTGGCAGCAACTTCAAGAACGAATGGGAACGAAGCTGACTTTCAGTACAGCCGCACATCCACAAACCAATGGTCAGTCAGAGAGGATGATCAGATATCTCTGTGATATGCTTCGAGCTTGTGCCCTGGATTTTCGCAACAATTGGCACGACCAGTTGCCTCTGATCGAGTTTGCCTACAATAACAGTCATCAGTCTACGATCGGAATGGCACCTTACGAAGCGTTGTATGGCAGAAAGTGTAGATCCCCATTGTTTTGGGATCTCGAGGATTGGCGTTGGACGAGGGATGATAAGGAACGAGGAACTCCTCCAAAGTTTCTCCAAAATGCCATCGACCGTATTCAGATCATTCGGCAGAGAATGAAGGCAGCTCAGGATTGTCAGAAGAGCTATGCCGACACCCGTCGCCGACCGTTGGAATTTGAGGTTGGTGACAAAGTATTCCTCAAAGCTTCTCCTCGAAAGGGTTTCACCCGAATTGGAAAAGGAGGAAAGTTGAGCCCGAGATTTTTGGGCCCCGAGATTCTGGAAAGAATTGGGAACGCAGCGTACAGGTTAGACTTGCCGCCGAGTCTAACTGGGATTCACAACGTCTTTCATGTTTCCCAACTCCGAAAGTACTTCCCAAATGAGTCCGAGATCCTTCCTGTTGAGGAAATTGAGCTAGAGCCGGATTTGACCTTTGTTTCGAAGGCGGTGAAGATATTGGATAAGAAGACTCAAGCTCTGTGCAACCGAGAGATTTCTCTTGTCAAAGTCATTTGGAGAAATCAGACAACCGAAGAAGCTACATGGGAAACCGAGGACAAGATGCGCAAGTTTCATCCGAAATTATTTCAGCCGGACGAGTAGAATCTGGGGGCCAGATTCTCATAAGGAGGGGTGATTGTAACGCCCCTAAAATCCGAATTATATTATGGTATGTCCGAATCGAATATTTGCGCAATTTATTATTTTATTTGATATTTATTATGTAATTTTAGAATTTTTTGTATATGAATGAATTTCTATATTTAAATTACGAATTGTCAATGTGCGTTTAATAATATGAATTTTGACTGTAATTATGTATTATTTGGACAACGTGAATTTTTGAACTTATTTTGCAAAATTACGACTATGCCCCTTCGACTTTAAACCCTAGTCAAATTGACTAAGTCTCATTTCTCTCTCTCTCACCTCACTCTCGTTCGAACACTACAGCAAAAGAGAAAGAAAAGAAAAGAGAAGAAAAAGAGAAAAAGAAGGAAGAAGATTCAATCGATCGTTCCGACTCCGTTTCCCGACGGATTTTCGAATCGTTTACGCCTACGAACTCCCCGCGATCTCTTCTACGAGTAAGCTTCTCACGCCTTTCTCGATTAATGCCTTCATTGCTTCGATTTTTGGATTTTTGAATATAGTTGAATAATTTAGGTTTTATATGATTTTGATAGAAATTGTGGATGGATTTTCGTGTTTATTGTTTCTACGTGTAGCTTATGTATTGTAGATCATTATATGTGAGAATTAGGGATTGATTTGCATGATTAATCGATTAAATGTTGAATTTTGGTTTGAAATCGCGTATGTTTTTGCTGTCTGCGAGTTTCTGCTCAATCTGGACGCACACGGGCCTTGCACACGGGTTGTCGCAAGGCCGTGTGGGGTTACACGGCCTCTTGCACGGCCATGCAAGAGACCGTGCGTGTGGTGAATTGCACACGGGCTGGTGCACACGGCCTGAGGCCGTGTGTGTTGCTTGATTGTGCACGGCCTCGGCACACGGCCGTGCACAAGGCCGTGTGGCCTGGTCGAACAGTGCCCTGACCTTCTGTAAGTCAGGGCACATTTTAGCCTACGGGTCCCGCTTTGGCTCGTCTTTTCCGAATTCTTTCTTCGTTCGTGTATTCGATATATATGAAATAGATAGAAATTGCATGATTTATGAATTTACAACATGTTCGGGTATGTGAATAGTGCGTTTTAAGTTTTCGATAAATTTTCTAACTTTTGCATGTGAAGTCCGATTTTCCCAAAATTCAAATGCATACTCCTTTATGATAATTTAAGCATGTCCGTAAAGTTTCGTTGCATTTGGACTTGATTTACATTTTTAAACTCATGAATTATTCTGTTTTCGTTTGAGAATTTGAACTTAAGTGATTGATTTAATTGTATAACGTGCTCCTATGTGTTTTAATACTTTCGTATAAGCCGTGCATCGTCGTTAGTCTTAATTGGTTGTGTCTTGGTATTTTGCAGACGATACTCCCGTGGAGTAGCGCATCCGGTCTTGCTTTTGTCATATTTTGTATAGCCACAGGTGAGGCTTTCCGTTTCTGTTTCCAGTATTATTATGTATATATATAAATAAGCCTCTCCCGATATAAGCCACGTTTATGTTTTGTTTTCACACTGTTTATATATATATACTTAATAGATATTTATGATTATTATGTTCATTTGATTTATCGAAAATGATTTGATATGAAAAGTACTACGTATAGACTTTGAAATGTTTACGAAAGAGACATGTAAAACCTTTTGTTTTCTAAGGCGAACTTTGGCCTTCGGCCTCGCATATGACATGTCTCGAACGGTCTTTTGACCAACCCGAAATGATTTGAAAAGCGAGTTATGATATGTATGCATGTTTGTTTGGGCCCGGAGTAAGAGCGATAGGACGAAGTCGGTAGACGTCGGGTCTACGGCGTAAATCCTATGGTTTCCTCCATTTGGGATCTCGGGGTGAGGCCGGAGTGGCAGCCCTTTGAGTACCTGAGTTATTCCCGTCAGTTATGAGTAGTTCGGATTTAGCGGTCCGTCTACATTGGAGGCATAAGGGTGGTTTCCGGTTTTTATGTTTGGATATTGGAGTTAAGGGCTCGACTCGCCGAGTCATATGATAAGTTATATTTTATGTTAAATCACCACCCGATTACGAAAACCTTTCTTTTATGTTGATTTCTTTTAAGTTTAAAAATGGTGATTTATTTCCGATTTATTATATACATTATTATTCCCTCCTCACTTAGTCGTTTGACTAACCCTCTCTATTTTACCCTGTACTGGTTTCAGGAATCATCGTCGCCGTCGCGTCTTAGAGTTACATTCTTTTGTTCATGTATAACTCTCATTCAGTATGGCTATTATTTATATGTTTTATGATATTAGGGATTTATTACTTTAAGTAGTATTCGGGATTATGTATATATTGAACCCGTTATTATAATTATCGGGATATTGTATCGAACCCGTTTGTTATTTAATTAATTGAATTTCGTTAGCCTTGGTGGGCTTTAATACTTGTGTAATTATTTATGCCTTAATGTTTCGTTTATTTCGCTTCCGCACTTCTGTCCTTTTGTCTTTCCGTTGTTTTGAAACCCCCGCCTAGTTATTGAGTAAATGCTTGCCGTTCGCCGGGTTCTGGTTCGGGTCGGATCCCATTTCGGTTCCGGGTCGGGACTCGGTGCGGGGCGTGCGTTACCCGTTTGGGGCGCCCGCTACAGTTCACTCATGTTGTCTTTTCAATGGAAAGAAAGCAAAAGAAACAGATACACCTAAACTTACTTTTCAAATTGCAAAACAAAGGAGTTAGTGAACCAATATAATATAAAACAATCAAATAACAGACAGACACCCGACGAGAACGGGCAATTCTCCAACCTTAACACCCATAAGCAATCAGAAACACAATTTAATAGAGCTTTTGGTATTTAATCATTGCTATCAGCTTCGTACGCAACACTTCCATCTTAATAATTCTCTATGAGCAATTACATATCATATTATTTTCAATTCTTTACCTTTGTTTGCAATAGTACCCACAAGCGACACACGTACATATTAATTAAAGTGAAAATGTAATACAGGTGCATAATTACTCTAGTTAACATGTAGAAGATGGTGTGGTTCTAAAAAAGAAAAGTACCATGAACTTCCAGGTGAGGGTTTTAAAATGCTTTCAAACGGAGTAAGGATTTCTTTTAAACTATTGCGAACTACCCTTATGTGCTCATCTTGCTTTGATTTCCTTTCTCGTATATCTATTAGATATTTAATATATATTTTATAACAAATGTTTTGATATCAACTTGTACCTATAGGTATATCCAAATCATTTTGTTTTCAAAGGGCAAGAAAACTCTTTCCTTTTCGCGACGATTTGACTTAGGACTAACCCCCTTTGTCGTCATATACACTTGCCTAAATGCCCTTTTGGACTTAACTTATAATGTTCTTCGAACGCGAGCAAAGATAATGTATTGTTCTTTCAATGGGCCCGGGATGGTATCCGGAGGTTGCAGCCGGGGACGGGCGTCCAGGGTGTAATCCGAGGTGCTTTTCCCAAAACTAAGCGTCAATCGTGGCCCGTCAGGAGTTGATAGCCACGGTTGGGAGTGATGGTGGGCGTTGCATTCGTTGCACGTTTTCCTAAAATTCAACAGTCGCCCGGGGGTAGCACCTCTGGGGTCAGACACCGGTGATGGAGTTACTGAACTTTAGGGGGTTATAAGGAGGAACAAGCCCATTCTCGTTGGGATATTACTTGCTTCCATTAATGCTTTATTATTACTGCTTATTATTGTTGTACATGCAAGTCGAAGCACGATCCGGATTTTCTTCATTATGCAAATGTAATTTATTATATATATAATCCAAACCCGGAAACGTGGCTCGTACTTGTTCCCTCTTTACCCTCACTGAGTATCCTTTATACTCACCCCCACTATTTTGATTCTTACTTCAGGTTGACAGGTGGCATTGTCACCTCTCATGTCGGTTGGCAACAGCGGGTCGTAGGTCTTGGTATTCGTGTCCTTTGGTAATTGTCAGTAGTGTCCAACAACAGTCTGTCTTTCATTATTAAATTGTTTTGTCTGTAGAAATGGATATATTAATGATGATTGATATTCGATGATGTGATAGATAATTGTTGAGCATTGACTTGTAAATTATGTGTTTGTTGGAATATTGATTTATGTTAATTGTTGCCCCGTGTGGCTTTGCATTTTTAATGGATATATATAATTTATAGCTTCCGCACTCTATTATTTCTGTTGGTTTTCGTTGTTGGACTAGGTACGTTGTTGCCGGTATAGATTGAGTGCTTGCCGTTCGCCGGGATGAATTTTTAAATGGGGTACATCTACCACGTTTGGGAGTTCGTCACGGTGCGGATGTGGTGTCCTTTCTCCGTACAAGGAAAGGGGCGCTACAGGTTGTGTCGTACTTGATGGGTATGAACCATAAATTGCCCTAAGACCTCCATGAATTGGGCTGGGGTCGGAACACCTATAGGGGAACCAGGCGGTTCATGGCGAGGAGGCATTCTGCAAAATCAATATCAAACATGCATGATGATAAGTGATTATGGAAAACTGTAACACGTAGAGAAGTTAAGTTCCCATAATCACATTGTCATAAATCACATAATCCTATACCGTACGACCTAGACAGACACGACAAAACACGACGTTTCAGACCCTAGGCCATTGGACCAAAAGAGCTCTGATACCAACTGTAGCAAGAGCCCCAAAAGGGTAACGCACGCCCCGCACAGAGTCTCGACCCGAAACTGAAATAGAATTCTGCCCCAAATCAAAACCCAGCGAACGGTACTCATTTACTCAATCACCAGGTAGGGATTTCAAAAACAAAACAGACGACAAAAGTGCGGAAGCGAAAAACAAAGCAAAACAATAAATCATTGCACAACTATTAAAGCCCACCGAGGCCAGCGAAATGCAAATTACTAATTACTATAATTAAATACACGGGTTCAATACAATATCCCGATAATCTAGAATAACGGGTTCAGTATAATAATCCCGATTATAAATACATAGTAGCATAAGTATCCTAATACATATATCATAATAAAATGCCAAACGGGAACAAGAGTTTACATAAGCCAAAAATAAATGCAACTCTACAGACGCAACGACAACGAACAATCCCGCCTAGTATCCTGAAACCAACACCAAGGGCGAAACAGAGGGGGTCAGTCAAACGACTAAGTGAGGAGGGAATAATAATGTATATTATAAAACGAAAGTAAATCACAATTTTCAAACATAAAAGAAATCAACATAAAAGAAAGGTTTTCGTAAACGGTTGGTGATTTAGCATAAAACATAACATAACATTTCATATGACTCGGCGAGACGAGCCCTTAACTCCAATTTCCAAACATAACACAGGAAACCACCCTTATTCCTCCAATGTAGACGGACCGCTAAATCCGAACTACTCATAACATACTGTATAATCTCAGGTACTCAAAGGGCTTCCACTCCGGTCTCACCCCCAACCTCCCAAAGGTACGTCGTAGACCCGACGTCTACCGATTTCGTCCTGTCATCCTTACTCCGGGCCCAAACATTCATGCATACAGTTCATAACTTGCTTTTCAAATCATTTTTGGATCAGTCGAAAGACCGTTGAGACATGTCATATGCGAGGTCAAAGGCCAAAGTTCGCCTTAGGAAATCAAAGAGGTTTTGCATGTCTCTTTCGCAAACGTTTCAAAAGAGTATACGTAGTAATTTTTCATATCAAAACATTTTCTATAAATCGAATATATAGAGATGGTATGAGAACAAATCATAAATCAAGGCTTATATGGGGAGAGGCTTAATTATATATATACATATAGGTATCAGAGTTAGAAACGGAAAGCCTCACCTGTTGGCTAAACAAAAGAGGGTAAAAGCAAGACTGGTGCGCTACTCCATGGGAGTATTGTCTGCAAAGCACAAGGACACAACCACATAAGACTAATGACGATGCACGGCTTATACGAAAGCATTAAAACACATAGAAGCACGTTAAACAGTCATTCATATCACTTAGGTTCACATTCTAACAAAATATAGAAATTCAATAAGAAAATCAAGTTAGAATGCGATAAAAGTGTATAAATATGCATAAAAGGCAATAAGGAAGTATGCATTCAAGTTTCGGAAGAAACAGGCAACATTTGAAAAATAGCCAAAAATGCCTAAACGAAAAACACGAAGAACGGGGCCCGAACGAAGTCGGAAAAGACTAAACTTCCTAAAATATGTATTTCATGATTTATAGGAGCTATGGGTGAAGTCGGATCACAAATCGAAGGTCAAACGAAGAAAGTCAACTTTTATAAAAGCCCTTTGACCACCATTACAGAGAGCAACAATCTGAAAATGGAGAAATTTTGGTTAAGGCATACGCACTGCCTTGGGCACGGGCGCGCGCACGATCTTGAGCGCGTTCTCAAGACGGTGCAAACACTTGCACTGGCCTGCCCACCGGCTTGTGCACGGGGGTGCGCAAGGCCGTGCAAAGGGTAAAATGGACGCACGGCCTTGGCACATGGTCTCAAGACCGTGCGTAAGACCGTGTGGATCCTCAGAACAGCAGAAAATTACAGAATTGAAAAACCTTCGCGGGAATGAACCAAAAATCAACATTTAACCAACCAATCATGCAAATCTCAAGCTAATACTCACATATAATGATGTACAACATCTAATCTACCTATAGAGTCGAGAATCACGTAAATCCATCCACAAAATCATTCAAAATCTAACATATAACCTAAATGCTCAACTATTCACCAAAATATGAAAAACAAAGCATAGGACTCATTAAACACGAAAGGTGTGAGAAGCTTACTCGAAGAAGAGATCGCGAGGAGTTCGTAGGTTCTTACGGGATGAAATTTGGTCGAGAAATGGGGTTGGAATGATCAATCCAAGCTTTTTCTTCTTCTTCTCTTTGTCCTTTCTTTTTCTTCTCCTTTCTTTTCTTGTTTTGTGCGTGAATAAGGGAGAGAGAGTGAGAGTGAGACTAAGTCAAAAAGTTGACTTGGGTTGAGAAATGAAGGGGCATTTTCGTAATTTTATAAAAATAGCTCAAAAACATAAGTTGTCCAAATAAAACATAATTACAGTTAAAGTTCATGAAATTAAACGCACATTGACATGTCGTGGTTTAAATACCAAAATTCACTCATTTATGAAATTGTTATATAAATCACATAATAATTATACAATAAATGATAAATCAATAATCGATTCGGACTTACCGGATAATAACTTGGATTTTCGGGGCGCTACAGTAAATGACCACAAGCGTAGAAGTAAAATTGTGTTAGAAGAGATGTCAGAGTCCCAGGATCCGGTATTAACTGAAAATGTAAAAGATACATATGATGTACCAGATACAACATATGATCTTGAGCCAAGTACACAACAACCTTGTCGTAGTGGGAGGATAGTCAGGGCACCTGATATGTATCTGGGATTAACTAAAGTAGTTGAATCTGATGAACCTGATCCTCATATATACCAACAAGCTGTAAATGATCTAGAAGCTGACCGTTGGGTCACGGCCATGAAAACTGAGTTGGAATCTGTAGCGGGCGCCCCAAACGGGTAACGCACGCCTCGCACCGAGTCTCGACCCGGAACCGAAATAGGATTTTGCCCCTAATTAAAACCCGGCGAAAGACACACATTTACTCAATCACTAGGCGGGGATTTCAAAACAAAATAAATGACAAAGGTGCGGAAGCGAAAACAAAATAAAACAATAAATCATTGCACAAATATTAATGTCCACCGAGGCCAACGAAATTCTAATTACCATGAATAAATATGCAGGTTCAATACAATATCCCGACAATTACGGATAACGGGTTCAGTATAATAATCCCGAATATAATTACATAATAGTGTAAATATCCTAAAACATAAGTCATAAATAAAAGCCAAACGGGAATAGAGTTTACATATGCAAAAATATAGATGCAACTCAAAAGACACGACGACGACGACGTACAATCCCGCCTAGTATCCTGAAACCAACACCAGGGTGAAACAAAGAATGTTAGTCAAACGACTAAGTGAGGAGGGAATAATAATGTATATTATAAAATGAAAGTAAATCACCATTTTTCAAACTTAAAAGAAATCAACATAAAAGAAAGGTTTTCGTAAACGGTTAGTGATTTAGCATAAAACATAACACAACAATTCATATGACTCGGCAAGACGAGCCCTTAACCTAATTTCCAAACATAAAAAATGGGAAACTACCCTTATTCCTCCAATGTAGACGGACCGCGAAATCCAAACTACTCATAACATACGATATAATCTCAGGTACTCAAAGGGCTGCCGCTCCGGCCTCACCCCGAGCTCCCAAAGGTGGAGGGAATAAGAGGATTTACGCCGTAAACCCGACGTCTACCGGTTTCGTCCTGTCATCCTTACTCCGGGCCCAAACATACATACATACAGTTCATAACTCGCTTTTCAAATCATTTTGGGTTGGTTTAAAGACCGTTCGAGACATGTCATATGCGAGGCCGAAGGCCAAAGTTCGCCTTAGGAAAAACAAAGTAGTTTTACATGTCTCTTTCGCAAACGTTTAACAGGAGTATACGTAGTAATTTTTCATATCAAAACATTTTCTATAAATGGAATAAACTTAATAGGAACTGTAGCGCCCCCTGAAGAAGGACCGCCACATCCGCACCGAAATGGATTCCCGAACTTCAGCGAGGGGCCTCAACTCAAAAACCCACTCCGGCGAACGGCACTCAAACAAGCACTACCGGCAACAGCAACGACATCCCAACAACAACCACAATAAAACAGAGAAATGCGGAAGCGATTATAAAGTAAACAGATAAATTCATAAACGCCTACGAGGCTAACATAATATCAATTAAACATGTGAAATTCGAAATACAATAGAATAACAACACGTAGTGCCATCCATGGCTCAACTAGTCTATCCTGTACAATCCTAGATATCGTCAACTATCCCACATCAGGGGCACATAAGTACGTAAAGTAAACAAATACAATAAACAAGACTCGACGGTTGTTGGGACCATTGACAAGACAACCCAGAAAGACTGAGCCTATCTAGACCTGCTGATGCCGACTGACAAGATAGGTGACATCGCCACCTGTCTACCTGAAGCAAGAACCAAAATAGCAGGGGTGAGTATAAAGGATACTCAGCAAGGGGGTTTTGATCACAGTTCGTCATTTATCTTTTTACAACTAAAAGTGGTGAGTGTTGCCCGTTTTGGGAAAAATACGAATAACGAAATATAAGTTGTAAAATGACACAAAGCAACACTCGGGTTCGGCTTATTTGAAAACACAAAAGGTTGACGAACCGGATCCTTTAAAACATTTGCACGTAATATCAAGCCGACAAATTGAAAGGATATTAGTTGAGTCACGAGGCCGTTACAAGTTTGAAAAGCACGATATAAATAAGTTGAAATCGATAAATAAACACGGCTCGTAATTCAACTAATTAATAGAATAATAAAGGAGGCTTACGGTGGCAAGCACGAGCCACACTTTCGGATTTTATATATATATAGGGAAATACATATGATAAATGAAGAGAACCGGAATGTGCTTCGACTTGTAACGAAAGCCGTAAAACACTTAGACAAGCAACAAATGCAATAAATCATGCAAAATAATGTGTCCTGGCGAGAACGGGTCCTCTCCTTATAACTCCCAATTGAAAATCATGTAAGCATATAGTCAAGTACTCCACCACCAACAATACTATACAGGATTTAAGGAGACGCTGTTAGCACCACCATCAGAATTTAAGGAGACACGATTAGCACCACCGTATCAGAATTTAAGGAGACGCGATTAGCACCACCGTTCGCATCAACTTAGGCTAGCCAACCTCCTAGCCGACCAAAGTCAACACGCTAGGAGTATACATCGGGATTTGCCCTAGACGCACGTCCCCAGGCTCACCTCCTGTATACTCCGGGCCCAAGTGATTAAACAATCTATGGCTCGCTGTTGAAATCAATGATAATTTGGGTGGCCAAATGGGCCGTTCGAAAATATGATGGAAGCAGTTAAGTATGAATGGCCAAAGGGGCTTTTGAGACAAGTTGATGTAACGATCTAGGAAATACTCATAAGCGCCGTACGCTTCGGGAGCATGCTGAAGGATGTCCCTAACGACATTACTTATAAGTGCCTCAGAGATCAAATAGTTACTTTTAAAACAAATAAGTTACTTGTCTCTAGTTGAAAGCATTTCAAATCATTTGGTTTTGCTATGAAAATGTTTGACTAAGCAGATAGAGAAATAATAAAGGCAATAGAACAAGTAATAAGAAAGCGGGATTGTGGTTTATTTCGCAAACCTAAGTAACTATGTTCTTACTCCAGTTGAAAATAATTTAAAACCCTTACCTGGCTCGACACGACAGTATGAAAGGAAGCGGTAGTCAGGTTTCTCCCTCGTTGGTCCCACCTATAATACATAGGGCCTAGAGGATGAAAACAAGACCGACAATACTAAACGCAAGACACAAGACAACAGATGATGCACGGCAATTCATATAAACTCCACTCATGCTACAGGTGCTATATGGAAAGCCAGGCAATTAAACATGTGAAGATATATAAAATACGGAATAACAACTAACGAAAGGTAAATGAAATTCTAGATAATGAAAGAATATTAATTAAATATTAAATATTAAAAGCATGCTTAAATGCAATTAGGGCACGTAGACATGATTAAAATAATATAAAAACGTTCTCTCGGGAATACGGGATTAAACGGATAAGAAACGGGAAAGGTGGAGTAAATCCCTAAATGAGAAAGGTGTCAATTGACAGTCAAATAGGGTTGGATAATTGTAAATTATGAAGAATATCAAATCCCGAGGCTCGAGGAAGGTATAGGTGAAATCGGATTGATATTCGGAGGTCGTATGTGAAAAGTCAACATTTAAATGAGTGGGGTTGACCAAATTCACGAAGTACAAGAAAGGAAAAGGCTGGAAAATGCACTAAGTATGTTGCACCGGCCAACGCACGGGCTTGGCAAGCCGGTGCAAGCACAAATAGGGGTGCACGGCCTCACGCACGGTCTTGAGCACGGTGTCAAGACCGTGCAAGTGCAAACGGGCCTGCGCACGGGCCTGTGCACGGGCTCAAGCCCATGCAGGTTGAAAATGGAAGCGCACGGGCTCCTACACGGTCTTGATCAAGTCCGTGCGTTCGCCCGTGTGGATCTACTGAGCAGCAGACTCAGCAGATCGCGAAACCTCACACGCGAAACCAAGATTTAAATCCATACATCTCCTAATTTACTCCATAAAACATCCTAATTCTCACATATATTCATATATATCACATAAGCTACACATAGGCACAAGAAACACGTAAAATGGTCAAGTAAATCTCCCTAAACAAGAAAATCCTAAAACTATAAAATTCTATACAAAAGCCACGAAAATCGTAATGAAGAGGGAAGGAAATGAAATGGGGTAAAAGGATTACCGGTAGAGAATGTAGTGAGGATCGTTTGGGTTTTCACGGCTCGTCGATCGGGCGAGAAACGGGCTCGGTAGGGCGTCGGGAATTTTCCTTCCTTTCTTCTCCTTCTCTTCTCCTTCCTTTCTTCTTTTTCCTTCTTTGTATGTAATGAGAGAATGAGAGAGATAGGTAGATATTTAGGAAAATATCTCGGGGGGGTAAAATGGTAGTTTAGGCTTTTAAGGGCATTTAGGTAATTTAAGTAATTGATGGCATTTAAAAGATAGGTTAAATCAATCTTTTCCATAAGATTAATTAATCCAATTGGATAGATCGAGAAATTAGGCAAGAAAGAATTCGCGTAATACTTAATAATATAACTAAAATATTCGGGTCGTTACAATACTCCCCTCTTCAAGAGAATCCGTCCTCAGATTCTCCTCCAGACTTCGGGGTTAGTTAAGAGGAGTATAATCTATAAAAATTCTGATAACGCGAATTAAAAACGAACATTTAAGAGCAATTAGAATACATTATAAAACATCATTCACAACAAAAATAGAATCCAAAGTCATGCGAAAAACGGGATTACAAAAACCCTAAACAAAGCTAACGACGAAGAAGAAAATAAAGGTAAATTGCTCATGGCTCATCCAAGACACACATTCTCGTCCATAACGACCAAGAATCAGAAAATCCCAATGTAAGGTCCACCATCACTGTCATTATCTATTTCGTTCTTCCGACTAATTCTTGCACTCTTCGTATCCTCAATGACAATTGTCACATCCTCCTCCTATTTCTTGATTAGAGTTCCTTTTACAGGAAGTAACGCCATCTTCATTTCTCCCATTGTACTCCTCGTCCTTCTCACAACCTGTTTCTTCAAGATCACACTCTTTCTTATTCTTTCTACAAAGTGTTTTCTCATCTTCAATGGTATTGGATGATTTCTCCTCTCCGCCTTCCATTAAACCATCATTTTCATCATTTCTTCGCTCGACTTCATACGAAACATCAGGATCGTCATTATCAGAAGCCGATGTCGGCTCGTCTCCCATATAATCATCATCGTCAGATAATTCATTATCCTCTTCACTAGTTGATTCATCTTCAGACATACCTTCAGAAGTATACTCCTTCAGACTCGATTTGTCAACGTCGGTGCTATCCAGAACCGCATAACGTACTCGCAACAGAATCGATTCTAGTCGGCCAAGAACAACTTGTCCTTAGCACTTTCTAATAGCGTATAACGAATTTATCGAATTCCACGCTATCCACACAGGGGTCACATAAATCTTAGCATCTAATCATTCAATCAGTGCAAGTGTGAATTTTGAAAGCAGTTAAAACACGTAAGTTACAAAAAAACACTTCACACATATTTAAAGCAATTACCATTCGAAACAGAATATTATAAGTGAATGCAATGATAATGCAATGTACCTCTGCGAGTCGGTATCAGGGTCGAGATCCCCTTTTTCTTCCCCGAGGGTTGCTTGAGTCGGGGCAGTCTTGAACTCGATGCTTGCTACTCCCACATCTGAGGCAACGCCCCAGTTTCCTCCTACACTTTGCAGTCTTGTGATTCGTCTTTCCACAGTACTCACAGGGAATGGGGTCCTCGTTCACTTCTGGTCTGGTAGGTTCCGGCATCTCGTAGTATGGTTCCCATGTCTGAAAAGTGCTCGGTCCGGCTGGATCTCTTCTTGCCTTCTCGTTGAAAGAGGATCCTTTCATGTGAGGAATACCTCGACTCATCTCTTGAAGATCGGACTCCACTCTCATAGCCCGGTTAACTGCATCATGATAAACACAAATGTCCAATCCTACTAATCTTTCCAAGATCTCCGGCTGAAGTCCCTTGATGAATTTTCGCGCTCTCCTTCGATCGTCAGATGCAATGTGAGGATCATAGACGATGAGGCGGCTGAAAAGTGCCTCATATTGTGCAACAGGGAGAGCTCCTTGGGTGAGGGACATGAACTCTCTTTCTCGGCTGTCACGTACCACTTGCGGCACGTACTTCTCTCGGAAGTCGGATAGGAACCGTGACCAAGTGTACGGAATTCCCTCAGCGATCCACCTCTGTTCTATGTAGCGCCACCAATCCTCAGCTGGTCCTCTCATGAGAAAGATGGCATACTCGACCCTCTCGGGGTCACCGCAGCATATTACTCGAAAGATTCGCTCCAGATCGGCTATCCAAGCCTCGGCCTTAAAATCATCTGGTTCACCCGCGAAGCAGGGTGGGTTGTAGTGCAGAAATTTGTCGAGGGATTGGCCTCGGCTTGTCTCGCAGCTACATGTTGTTGTTGTTGTTGTCTCTCTTGATGTAATTGTTCAGCAATCTGCCTCATAGCTATCACTATGTCTCTTGCAATCGAATTCGGAGATAAGGGAGCTGTAGGGGGTCTTCGATGAGACATTATGTACCTGCGCTCAATAAACTAGGAAAAGATGCATGCTCGGTTAATTGAATGATCACATAAGGCATATAAAGTTCAAACAGAGCATACATTTACGATTCGAATAGCGTGTAATCAATTAAAGCATGAAATAAATCACATAACAAGCAAAACTCGATCCTATAGCCGTACGACCTAGACACGACAAGAACCAAGCAGGACACGACAAGACGACAAGACAAGACAGACGCTACCTCGAGTTCCACATCCACTTGCATTCAATCCCAACTCAGTACTACAATTGTAAGAGATCACACGGTTGGTTGGCCATTCCAAAAGAAGATCAATCACAATTTCAATACTAAGGAGTTCTCAAGCACCGGTGACTGGAAAAGTTCAATTAAATTTACAATTAAAATGCAATTAAATCAATTAAAAGGAAATATGCAATTAACGTTGCTAAACATGCTCAATTGAAATTCTAATTGCGCATTCATGCTTATAATATTATAAAGAAGCACTCATGCGATTTTCGGATTTTTCGGACGACATTCAAAAATTGGGGAAAAGCCCTAAACGAAAAAGGCTCGATTCAAGGTCCGAACGAGGTCGGAATTTTGAAAACTTTACAAAATATTCATCCTTGAATCATATGGAAGCTATAGGTGAAAACGGCTCGATTTTAGGGGGTCGTATGCAAAAAGTCAGCTTTTATTTTTGGCCAATTGACCCCATTACCGTGAGCAACTAAGGAAAAAGGCTGAAAATTTGGTTAAGGCATTCGCATGGCCTAACGCACGGCCTTGTGCACGGTCTTGAGCACACACTCAAGACCGTGCAAGCTGAAACAAGCACGCACGGGCTTGTGCACCGGCGTGCGCAGGCCGGTGCATGAAAAAGTGTTGCGCACGGTCTGGCGCACGGTCTTGCCAAGACCGTGCGTTGGACCGTGTGGTTCTATCTAACAGGTGCAGAAACGCGATTTCAAGGTTTCTCACGAGGTTTCGTCCTAAAATCAACTAGGAAGGATTCTATAGCTAAAATCAACATATAAAATTCACACTCATGCATAGTATACATTAATAGCTACCATTTGATCCGAACTACACTAAAAATGGTAAACTCTAACCTATAAATTCATCAAATTATCAATTATTCATATCAATATAAAAACTAGAAAGTAGAAGAATTTAATGGGTGAATCAAAATGGGGAAAGAAGATTACCGGTAGAGAATTGAATGAGGATCGTAGATTTGGTCTCGGAATTTCGATTGATCGAACGACGAATTCGGAACGGAATTTCTCTTTCTCTCCTTCTTCTTCTCCCTTTCTCCTTCTCTTCTCTCCTTCTCTCTCTATGGATTTTTGTGTGCTCAAGAGTGTGCAAGAGAGTGTGCACAAGAGGATGTAAGTGTGTTCAACGTAGTGTGGGTGTGTTCAAGATGGTGCAAAGGAGTTTCAAGGGGGTGTGGGTTCGTTTAGAGATTAGATTAATTTCGAGGGGTGGAAAATATAATTATAAATGGTTGAGGATAGGGAATTAAATTAAATAACTTAAAATTAGCTAACGAAGCTAATCTTTTCATATAAAATTCAACGAAATGTCGAATAATTATTCCGAGAATATATTCTGGAATTTTGGGTCGTTACAAAACCCTACTCCCGGAAGGATATGGATCGATTTCTTAAGCTCAAACCCTCGCAGTTTGAGGGTACCCCAGATGACGTTGTTGCTAAAGCTTGGTTATCGGCTATGGAGAAGAGATTCAGAATTATGGAGTGTCCGGACCCTAAGAGGGTCGAGTTCGCGGTTTAGCAGATGATCGGATCTGCAAAAGATTGGTGGACACGGATCGAGCAAAGATGGCAGCGTGAGCATGTAGTCCCGACTTGGGATCAGTTCTTGATCGAGTTCCGAACCAAGTATATTCCGTTGGTCGTCTGTCAGCGGCGTAAGAGAGAGTTTCTGGCTCTCAAGCAGGGTACTTCTTCCGTCGATCAATACGAGGCTCATTTCTCTAGGATCATTGTTTATTGCTCGTATATGGTTGATGACGAGTAGAGGAAGACTCGCCAGTTCATTGAGGGGTTGTCCAATGAGATCCGGATGCACATGCTCAAGAACCGACTCCAGTACTACACCGATGCACTTGAGATGGCCCTTTCTATAGAGTCCGATCTCCGACAGATGAGACCGACTTCTGCACCTGCCCCCGCAGCCGCCAAGAGTTTCCCTTCTGATTTGAAGAGGCCATTTCCTCATTCTGGGTCCTCTTCTGGGAAGAAGCCATTCAAGACCGTCATTCAGCCTACTCCTCCCCGACCTCAGGGATTTCCATGACCCGTTTGTGGATTCCGTCAGGGTAACCATGTAGAGGCCAAGTGCTGGAAGAAGAATGGACTTTGCTATGGATGTGGTAGCGCTGATCACCGAGTGGAGGTATGCCCGAGAAAGAGACCGGTACCGCAGGGAGCAGCTCAGCCTCAGGCCCATGCTCGTATCTACACCTTGGAAGGTGATGCTGAGGACGCCGTGGCAGATCCGACCGATGTGGTGGAAGGTACTATATAGATAAATGGAATCCCCATACATGCATTGTACGACTCGGGTGCTTCACACTCGTTTGTTGCGTCTGCTGTTTCTTTATCTATGCTTGCGCCTGTTTCATTGCTTGATTATGTGCTAGTATTTAGTTCGCCGTTGGGATCGAAGGTAGTGGCGAACGACGTTTCTTCGATCTTCATCTGGTCTTTTGGGCGGTTCAGAAGGTAAGCTATAAAGCACGTAGCTTCTTCTTTCTAGACGAGCTTCTTGGCTTCCATCATCGAGATATACGGGCCTTCTCCTGATCGGAAACCCTTAACTTCATTGGAACCCAGAATAACTTTCTTCTAAAAACAATCAACCTTCGCCCGATGCTCGTACAACCAATCCATTATGAGAATAACCCCATACTTCTTCATCGGCAACTCGATCAAATTTGCCGGGTATTCAATACCCTCGATGATAATTGGACAACGCTTTCAAAGAATTCACTGACGTGTTGCCCGAGAATCTGGAATTCTTGCCACCGGATCGGGATATAGAGTTCATGATTGACCTAGTTCCGGGAGTCGAGTCCTATTCGAAGTCGCCGTACCGAATGGCTCCTACCGAGTTGAAAGAATTGAAGAACCAACTCTAGCTCCTACTTCGCATGTGTATCGATTACCGAGAATTGAACAGGATGACAGTGAAGAACAAGTATCCCCTACCACCTATCGAGGAATTATTCGACTTGCTACAAGGATCGAGGGTTTATTCCGAGCTTGACCTTAGACAAGGATATTACCAGCTCCGTATCCGATCAGAGGATATCCCGAAGACGGCTTTCAACACCCGATACGGACATTTTGAGTTTGTGGTCACGCTGTTTGCACTCACGAACTCCCCAGCAGCATTTATGGACATGATGCACATAATTTTTCGTCCGTACCTTGACAAGTTCGTCGTTATTTTCATTGATGACATCTTAGTATTCTCGAAGTCCGAAGAAGAACATGCTGAACATCTCTGGATAGTGCTCCAAGCTTTGAGAGAGCACCAGTTGTTCGCTAAGTTCAGCAAATGCGAATTCTGGATTGACCGAGTGACCTTCCTAGGTTATGTCATATTCGGAACGGGAATCGAGGTAGATCCGTAGACTCCTACAGAGATCCATAGTTTCTTGAGATTAGCAGGATACTATAGACGTTTCGTCAAGGATTTCTCTAAGCTTGTAGGCCCGTTAATAGCGCTAACGAAGAAAGAAGCTAAGTTCGAATGGTCAGCCAAATGTGAAACCAGTTTTCAGGAGCTTAAGAAGAGATTGACCATAGCCCCAGTGTTGACCCTACCTGAGGGTTCTGAAGGATTGTCGTGTATGCAGATGCGTCACACAAAGGATTAGGTTGTGTGTTAATGCAAAATGGGAAAGTTATAGCTTATGCGTCGAGGAAGCTAAAGCCAGCTGAAGAGAACTATCCCACGCATGACCTTGAGCTAGCCATCGTCGTATTTGCTTTATTGAAATGGCGTCATTACCTCTACGGCATCACGTTCGACATCTTCACAAATCATAAGAGCCTTTAGTACTTGTTTACTCAGAAGGAATTGAACAAACGACATCGCCGTTGGATGGAGTTATTTGAGGACTACGATTGCAAGATTCAGTACCATCCCGGAAAGGCGAATGTTATAGCCGATGCACTAAGCCGAAAGGCGAGCATCGCCCAGCAGAGGCTAAGTTGGGGAGAGTTCACATCAGTTCTCAGGCCCACGTTCACAGCATATCGATCCAGTTAGAGTTGGGCCGAAAGATTCGAGATGTTCAGGCTACTGATGAGTGGACTCAGAGACAGATATTTCACATCGCAGCTGATCCTGAGACTCAGTTTGGTGTGGACGACACAGGAATTCTCGGTTACAAGACCCGAGTTTGTGTTCCAGAGAGTTTGAGGAGAGAAATTCTCAATGAGGCTCACAACACACCTTACATAGTTCATCCAGGAGGAAGTAAGATGTACCGGGATTTGAAAGAATTATTCTGGTGGAGAGCTATGAAGAGAGACATAGCTGATTACATCAAGAGATGCTCGACTTGTCAGCAAGTCAAACTTGAACATCAAAGACCGGGAGGCTTGCTTGAGCCACTACCAATTCCTATGTAGAATTGGGAGGGTATTGCCATGGACTTTGTGTCTGGTTTGCCTAAAGTTAGAGGTTGCTACGATAGCATTTGGGTGATTATCGACCGGCTATCCAAGAGTGCTCATTTCCTACCGATCAACATGTCATACAAAGTGGATAAGTTGACCGAGATTTGTCATCGAGAGATTGTCAAGCTTCATGGGATTCCAATGACTATAGTATCTGACAGAGATTCTCGATTTACTTCCCGTTTATGGCAGCAACTTCAAGATCGAATGGGAACGAAGCTGAATTTTAGTACAGCTGTACATCCGCAGACAGATGGTCAGTCAGAGAGAATGATCAGGTATCTCAGTGATATGCTTCGAGCTTGTGTCTTGGATTTTCGCAGCAATTGGCATGACCAATTGCCGTTGATCGAGTTTGCCTACAACAACAGTTATTAGTCTACAATCAAAATGGCACCTTACGAAGCGTTATATGGCAGAAAGTGTAGATCCCCGTTGTTTTGGGATCTTGAGGATTGGCGTTGGACGAAAGATGATCAGGGACGAGGAACTCCTCCAAAGTTTCTCCAAAATGTCAGTGACCGTATTCAGATTATCCGGCAGAGAATGAAAGCAACTCAGGATCGACAGAAGAGCTATGCCGACACCCGTCGCCGACCTTTGGAATTTGAGGTTGGTGAGAAAGTATTCCTCAAAGCTTCTCCTCGTAAGGGATTTGTAGCGGGCGCCCCAAACGGGTAATGCACGCCCCACACCGAGTCTTGATCCAAAGCCGATACAGAAATTAGGCCCCAAACCGAAACCCAGCGAACGGCAAACTCATTTACTTAATCACTAGGCGGGGCTTTTGTAAAAAAACAACCGATGACAACAATGCGGGAGCAGAAGCAACAACAACAAAACCTAGTTCTATTACAGGACAAATAAAGCAGTAAACCAATTGCGCAAATAATTAAAGCCCTCCAAGGCTAGCAGAATTCACTTACAGAAACTTAATCAAATCATAAACGGGTTCAACAATGAATATTCCCGAACGTTAATTACATAATTTCCCAATACAATTATCATAAACATGGATAGATGATAAGTCATAAAAATTGACTAAAAATAAAATGAATATAATTCTGCAAAACCATAAACTGGCGAGTCTTTCTCTGCTCGTCGGCAACCATATACGGGCAATGCGTAATGAGGCGGGAGAAGTGCATCTCGTACTGATCCACTGAAGATGTGTTCTGCTTGAGAGCAACAAACTCCCTTTCACGTCGCTGACGAACAACCAATGGAATGTACTTAGCCTGGAACTCGGTCAAGAACTGATCCCAAGTCGGGGCCACATGCTCACGTTTCCATCTTTGCTCAATCTGTTTCCACCAATCCTGCGCGGCTCCAATCATCAGATAGATCGCATACTCGACTCTCTGAGGGTCCGGATATTCCATAACCCAATAAATCTTTTCCAAAGCTGATATCCATGCCTCGGAAATAGCATCATCCGGGGCACCTTCAAACTGTGGTGGTTCGAATCTGAGAAATCGGGCCCATGCTTCATGCTCAGCATTTCCTTTTGGGGTATGAGCAATGAACTGTCGTAAGGTTTCCGCAATTTCGGCCGGAGTCGGTGTATCGGTCTGAGGTGCCAACGGAGGTGATGGGAGCGGTTTACGTGCACGACGACGTGAAGACATCTTGTAAAGCCAATAGCAAATATGCATGACAGGTAAGTGAGTATGCAAAGCCGTAAACACATAGACAAGTAAAGTTAAGATAAAGTTCATATAAGCACTTAGCACATTTGCACAAATTCCACAAAAGTCCTAAGCCGTACGACCTAGACACAACCAGACATGACAGACAACCAGGCATGGCAAGTGCAACCTTGAGTTTCACATCCACCTATGTCCAAGTCCATCCCGGTGTTTTGATTGTAAAAGATCTATTGTTGTTGATCATCCAACAGAGATCTGTCACAATTCAAACACTAAGCGTTCTTGAACACTAGTGAGTGCAATTCCCTAAGTTATACCGGCACACAACGACTGAGAAAACAAACAAAACACAACGATTCAGAGCTTAGGCCATTGGACCCAAAGAGCTCTGATACCAACTGTAGCGGGCGCCCCAAACGGGTAACGCATGCCCCGCACCAAGTCTCGATCCGAAGCTGAAATAGAAATCCGCCCCTGAATCGAACAGAAACTCATTTAGTCAATCACTAGGCGGGGCTTTTTGTAAAAAACCAACCGACGACAACAATGCGGGAGCGGAAGCAACAACAACAAAACCTAGTTCTACTACAGGACAAATAAAGCAATAAACCAATTGCGCAAATAATTAAAGCCCTTCAAGGCTAGCGGAATTCACTTACAGAAACTTAATCAAATCATAAACAGGTTCAACAATGAATATTCCCGAACGTTAATTACATAATTTCCCAATACAATTATCATAAATATGGATAGCTGATAAGTCATAAAAATTGACTAAAAACAAGACGAATATAATTCTGCAAAACCAGACCCGACAATGCCCACCTAGTAACCACCTGAAACAAGTAAGGGTTGGAGCAGAGAGGGTTAGTCAAAAGACTAAGTAAGGGGGAAAAGGGGAGTACATACATAATAGCATACATAGAATAAATCACCATTTTAACTTAAAAGAAAACAAACGTAAAAGAAGGGTTTTCATAAACAGTTGGTGATTTATTATAGCATAACATAACGTGACATATCATATTGCTCGGCGAGTCGAGCCCTCAACTCCTTATATCATATCATACCTGAAAACATACCAACCTTATTCCTCCCATATAGCAGAGGGACCGCTAAATCCAAAATGCACTGGATATAGGCATAACAGCCTGTGTCTCAGTTGACACGAAGTCAACCGCCGCAGGAGCTCAAAGGTTGCCACTCCGGCCTCACCCTGTGCTCCCGGTAAACATGGAGCAAGCCACCGAGATCAACCGTAGACCCGCTGTCTATCCGGCTTCATCCGATCACCATACTCCGGGGCCCACATAACATAACGGACACGCATATCATATCTCGCATTTTCATAACTATCATTTTCCTATTAGAATAGGAATCAAGACATTTAGGGGGCAAAAGGGGCCGTTCGAGACAGGCGGTGTAACATCATGAAACACAACCGGGTATTCCATCATCCAGGGGGAAGAAATCCGCCCTAACGAATTCACTCAACGAGAAGGTTTCCAAACCCAAATTACATTTAAATCGAAACATAGTTCGCTTGTCTCTTTTTGAAAACCTTTTGAAATCATATACATAGTACATTTTTGACATCAAATTCATTGTTCTTAAACTTCATAAAAGTAATAAGCATAAAGTATGTACTAAATATAGTAAAATGGGAGAAAAGCATAAATTATGCATGCGAGGCTTATTTAGTAAGGCTTAATAGTACATACCTACATAATATGGGATAACAACAGAAACCTCACCTGGCGACAACCAAAAGAGAGCCCAAAACGAAAGCGAACAACCTAATCCACGAGAGTGGAACCTGCAACTGACAAACGACATAACCACGTAAGACATACGACGGCACACGGCTCATACCAAAGCATAGAAACACGTAAAAGCACGTTTAAACAACCACATATATCACTTAAGTTCAAATTATCAATAAACAAAGCAATTCATGAATTTAGATATGCAAACCAAGTTCAAATGCAATGAGATTTCATGAACATGCTTAATATACCATAAGAGAGTATGCATTCAAGTTTCGGAAGAAACGGACTTCATATGCAAAACTTAGGAAATTTGTCGAAAACTTCGAATGCACTATTCACAATCCCGAACATGTGATAAATTCATAAATCATGCAATTCACATCTATTTCATATTTATAGAATACATGAGCAAAGAAAGAATTCGGAAAAGACGAGTCTCGGGGGTACCCACAGTGCAAAGTTGCACTGCGGCTTACAGAAGGTCCGGGGCCAAAAATGGCTCCACATGGCCTCATGCACACGGGCTTGAGGCCGTGTGCAGCAGCCCGTATGAAATCCTCAACGCGCACGGCCTCTCACACGGCCGTGAGAGAGCCCGTGCAAATTCACAAACACACACGGCCTCTCACACGGCCGTGAGAGAGCCTGTGCACATTCACAAACACACACGGCCTCTCACACGGTCGTGAGAGAGCCCGTGCGCACACACACGGGCTTGCAACACCCCGTGTGCAAAGCCCGTGCGGACGAAGAACAACAGAAAATTCGCAGAAGCGAGAAAGCTTTGCAAATTCAACCAAAAACCAACATTTAACCAATTAATCATGCAAATCTCACCCTAATATTCACATATAATGTTCTCCTACTTATCATCTATCTATAGAAACAAGAAACACGAAATTCCATCCACAAAATCATCCAAAATCAACATATATACAATATTTGCACATATTGAAGAAAATTCAGAAAAACAAGAGATCGCGTTAGAGAGTGCATAAAAACGGATTGGCATTAGAGAGTTACCAGTAGAGGAGATCGAGAGGGTCGCGTAGGTGTTAACGGTTCGAAAATCCATCGAGAAACGAGTCCGGCACGATCGATTGAAGCTTTCCTCTTCTTTTCCTCTTTTTCTTCTCTTTTCTTTCTTTCTTCTCTTGTTGCATGCATGAATGACAGAGGGAGATGAGGGTTTGGTGACTAAGTCAAAAGTTGACTTGGTCGAAGAAACGAAGGGCATTTTCATAATTTTATAAAATAGCACAAAAACTTAAGTTATCCAAATAATACATAATTACAGTCAAAGTTCATGAAATTAAACGCACATTGACATGTCGTGGTTTAAATAACAAAATTCACTCATTTATGAAAATGTTATATAAATCACATAATAATCAATAAAATAAATTATAAATCGTGTAAGAACACTGGTTCGGGTTCCCGGTTCATAACTCGAATTTTCGGGGCGTTACAGGATTCACCCAAATTGGAAAAGGAGGAAAATTGAGCCCGAGATTTTTGGGTCCCTATGAGATTCTGGAGAGGATTGGGAATGCCGCCTATAGGTTAGACTTGCCGCCAAGCCTAACAGGGATTCACAACGTCTTTCTTGTTTCCTAACTCCGGAAATACTACCCGAATGAGTCCAAAATCCTTGTTGCTGAAGAATTGAACTAGAATCGGATTTGACCTTTGTTTCGAAGCCGGTGAAGATATTGGGTAGGAAAACTCAAGCACTACGCAACCGGGAGATTTCTCTTGTCAAAGTTCTTTGGAGAAATCAAACAGCCGAAGAGGCTACTTGGGAGACCGAAGACAAGATGAGCAAGTTCCACCCGGAGTTATTTAAGTCGGACGAGTAGATTCTGTGGACCAGTTTCTCATAAGGAGGGGTGATTGTAGTGCCCCGAAAATCTGAGTTATTATCCGGTAAGTCCGAATCGATTATTTACGCGATTTATCATTTATTTGATAATTATTATGTGATTTATATAACAATTTCATAAATGAGTGAATTTTGGTATTTAAACCATGCATGTCAATGTGCGTTTAATTTCATGAACTTTGACTGTAATTATGTTTTATTTGGACAACTTATGTTTTTGAGCTATTTTATAAAATTATGAAAATGCCCCTTCGTTTCTCAACCCAAGTCAACTTTTTGACTTAGTCTCACTCTCATTCTCTCTCCCTCATTCATGCACAAAATAAGAAAAGAAAGGACAAGAAAAAGAAAGGACAAAGAGAAGAAGAAGAAAAGGCTTGGATTGATCATTCCAACCCCAATTCTCGACCAAATTTCATCCCGTAAGAACCTATGAACTCCTCGCGATCTCTTCTTCAAGTAAGCTTCTCACACCTTTCATGTTTAATGCGTCCTATGCCTTGTTTTTCAGATTTTGGTGAATAGTTGAGCATTTAGGTTATATGTTGATTTTGAATGATTTTGTGGATGGATTTACGTGATTCTTGACTCTATAGGTAGATTAGATGTTGTAGATCATTATATATGAGTATTAGCTTGAGATTTGCATGATTGGTTGGTTAAATATTAATTTTTGGTTCATTCCCGCGAAGGTTTCTTGATTCTGCAATTTTCTGTTGTTCTGAGGATCCACACGGTCTTACGCACGGTCTTGAGACCATGCGCCAAGACCGTGTGTCCATTTTACCCTTTGCACAGCCTTGTGCACCCCCGTGCGCAAGCCGGTGCATAGGCCAGTGCAAGTGTTTGCACCGTCTTGAGAACACACTCAAGACCGTGCGTGGGCTCGTGCCTAAGGCAGTGCGTATGCCTTAACCAAAATTTCTCCATTTTCAGATTGTTGCTTTCGATAATGGTGGTCAAAGGGCTTTTATAAAAGTTGACTTTCTTCGTTTGACCTCCGATTTGAGATCTGATTTCACCCATAGCTCCTATAAATCATGAAATACATATTTTAGGAAGTTTGGACTTTTCCGACTTCGTTCGGGCCCCGTTCTTCGTGTTTTTCGTTTAGGCATTTTTGGCTATTTTTCAAATGTTGCCCGTCTCTTCCGAAACTTGAATGCATACTTCCTTATTGTCTTTTATGCATATTTATGAACTTTTATTGCATTCTAACTTGATTTGCTTATTGAATTTCTATATTTTGTTAGAATGTGAACCTAAGTGATATGAATGACTGTTTAACGTGCTTCTATATGTTTTAATGCTTTCCTATAAGCTGTGCGTCGTCGTTAGTCTTATGTGGTTGTGTCCTTGTATTTTGCAGATGATAATCCCATGGAGTAGCGCACCGGTCTTGCTTTTACCCTCTTTTGTTTAGCCAACAGGTGAGGCTTTCAGTTTCTGACTCCGATACCTATATGTATATATATAATTAAACCTCTCCCCATATAAGCCTTGATTTATGATTTGTTTTCATACCGTGTATATATATTTAGTAAATATTTATGCCTATTACGTTTATTCGATTTATATAAAATGTTTTGATGTGAAAAATTACTACGTATACTCTTTTGAAACATTTGCAAAAGAGACATGTAAAACCTCTTTGATTTCCTAAGGCAAACTTTGGCCTTCGGCCTCGCATATTACATGTCTCGAACGGTCTTTCGACCAACCGGAAAATGATTTAAAAAGCGAGTTATGAACCGTATGCATGAATGTTTGGGGCCGGTGTAAGGATGACAGGATGAAACCGGTAGACGTCGGGTCTATGGCGTACATCCTCTTGTTCCGTCCACCTTTCGGAGCTCGGGGTGAGGCCGGAGTGGCAGCCCTTTGAGTACCTGAGATTATACTGTATGTTATAAGTAGTTCGGATTTAGCAGTCCGTCTACATTGGAGGAATAAGGGTGGTTTCCTATTTTATGTTTGGAAATTGGAGTTAAGGGCTCGTCTCGCCGAGTCATATAAAATGTTATGTTATGTTTTATGCTAAATCACCAACCGTTTACGAAAACCTTTCTTTTATGTTGATTTCTTCTAAGTTTGAAAATGGTGATTTACTTCCGTTTTATAATATACATTATTATTGCCTCCTCACTTAGTCGTTTGACTAACCCCCTCTGTTTCGCCCTTGGTGTTGGTTTCAGGATACTAGGCGGGATTGTTCGTCGTCGTCGCGTCTGTAGAGTTGCATTTATTTTTGGCTTATGTAAACTCTTATTCCCGTTTGGCATTTTATTATGATATCTGTATTAGGATACTTATGCTACTATGTATTTATAATCGGGATTATTATACTGAACCCGTTATTCTAGATTGTCGAGATATTGTATTGAACCCGTGTATTTAATTATAGTGATTAGTAATTTGAATTTCGATGGCCTCGGTGGGCTTTAATAGTTGTGCAATGATTTATTGTTTTGGTTTCTTTTTTGCTTCCGCACTTTTGTCTTCTGTTTCGTTTTTGAAATCCCCGCCTAGTGATGAGTAAATGAGTGTCGTTCACCGGGTTTTGATTTGGGGCAGAATTCTATTTCAATTCCGGGTCGAGACTCTGTGCGGGGCGTGCGTTACCCGTTTGGGGCACTCGCTACATTTATGAAGTCATCCTCTAGATATTAGCATTAGTGCTCACAAACACTTTGTGATCTTCTGGATCCTAAAATATACCACCTCTTGCTCCTTTAGGATAACCTATGAACAAGCATACTTCGGTTCTTGATTCTAATTTGTCAGGATCTTTCTTTAACACATGGGATGGGATTCCCCATATTCGAAGATAAGAGATACTGGGCTTTCACCCTCGCCACAACTACATTGGTGTTTTAGGAACTGACTTAGAAGGAACCAAGTTTAGTATGTGTGCTGCCGTTTCAAGAGTAAATCCCCAAAATGAACTTGGCAGGGTAGCATGTCTCGTCATGGATCTTAGCATCTCCATTAGAGTTCTATTTCTTCTTTCTGCAACACCATTCTATTGGGGCGTACCCGGTGCAGTTAGTTGAGATTTAATCCCATTTGTAGATAGAAATTCTAGAAACTCGTTGGATAGATACTCACCACCTCGATCTGATCGAAGTGATTTGATACGTTTGTTTAACTAATTCTCGACTTCCGCTTTGAATTCTTTGAATGTTTCAAAAGATTCAGACTTATGTCTCATCAGGTAAACATATCCATATCTTAAGTAATCATCTGTGAATGTGATGAAATACTCGTAACCTCCTCTTGCTTGAATACTTAATGGTCCACATACATCTGTGTAGATTAGTTCAAGCAGTTCAGTAGCTCTATTGCCTTTAGCCTTAAAGGGTCTTTTGGTCATTTTACCTTGCAAACATGATTCACAAACTGGGAGTTCAGTCAGATCTAAATGATTTAGTAATCCGTCTGAAACCAGTTTTTGGATCCTGTTTGGATTAATATGACCAAGTCGCAAGTGCCACTTATATGCCTCGTTAGGCATAGGAGATTTTCTTTTAGATGGTAAGGTAAGTTTACTATTGTTAACTGCAGAATTGCAATTAGGATTTTTATCAGGGTATAACAAAAATAAACCATCATTTTTTGTGCCAGAGCAAATAAACGATTTATTGTGCTTAATAGTAATACCTTGCTCAAAAATAATAGAAAAATTATTAGTTATTAAACAACTAACAGAAACTAGGTTTCTGCGTATAGAAGGCACATAAAGACAGTTATGTAAATTTAAAACCCTACTACCGAAATACAAGCTAACTATTCCTACTGCTACTACAAATACATAAGAATTGTCTCCGAGCACTAGCTACATTTCACCATCTTCAAGTTTCCTGGTTAGCTTGAATCCCTAAAATTACAGATATGATTAGTTGATCCGGAGTCCACACACTAGGAATCTGGTGAACTACCAACTAAACATGTTTCAAGTAAACAAGATATCATCATACCTTGTCCAGATGGCTTTTTAGCAGGCAAGCTAGCTAAGTACTTCGGGCAATTCCATTTCCAGTGCCCATTCTCCCCGCAGTGGAAACACTTTCCTTTTGCAGGTTTTCCCTTCTTCTGAACTTTTTCCTTGGGACCAGAAACTTTTCCTTTTCCCTTCTTCCATTTACTGGCATTTGGAGCCTTGGAAGTTGATGCCTGAGTTAAGAGAATATTTCCCGTTCCTTTCGTTACTCTCTCTGCCACTTGCAGTTCCTTCATCATTTCAGGCAAAGTGAAATCAAGTTTGTTATCCTGAAATTATCAAAGGATTTGGCAGGGAGCACAAGATCATATCTTGTTTGCTCAGTCTATCAATTTCAGCACCTAAGGTCTCCAGCTCGTTTAGATATGCCATCATTCTCATGACATGATCCCGACCGGGAAACATTCTGGCATTTTGGCATTGAACAGTTTTCTCCACAGATCATGTCTCCTAGCACGATCAAGACCCCCAAACATTTCATGCAAATGTTCCATCATCAAACATGTCGTAGGCTTATCAAGCATCTGATGTTTGAGTACGCTTGTAAGGATGCCAGGATATAGGTTTTGGCCACGTCATTTGACCTAATCCACTGTTCATAGCGGTCCTTTTCATCTTGGCTTGCTATAGTTTCAGGGACAGGAGGACAAGGGTCAGTAAGCACATATTTGAGATGTTCGTGCCCAAGCACGATGTCAGGATTCATTTTCTAGTCAGCATAATTAGGACCCTCTAGCTTATTTTCTTTCAAGATAGTTTGGAGTGGGCTGATAGAGGACATTTTGAAACTGAAACAATTTTTGAAAAAGAGCAAGTTATGATTTTGTATTTTACGTATTTAGCATACAAACCAATAATGTAATCCACATAATCATTTTATGGTCTATGCAATGATGACTTAACTAACTGCAGTTGACTCCCCGGAGGCGGGGTCGAAAACTGGTTAGTAAAGCGAGAACTATTCCCAATTAACATGTTATCTGGGTACCTCTACCAAACAGTGTTAATCCATCATTTCCATCCTTAGCCTCTGGGTCGGTGTAACAAAGCTCCGAGGGGAGGTTAATACATTGCCTAGTCAAGTGTTAACCATTTTCTAGAAATCCACACCGGTTAGGTGAGACACTCCACGGAGGCGTGGTCGAGCTAACATTCCCCGTGTTTCATTCTATCCTTAAAGAAGTCTAATCTTGTACATCGCGAATAAATACCCTCCACGGAAGTGTGGTCGAGTACATATATGCTATACTATAGACCGGTAATGGAGGTCGTGAGAATTCAACTCTTTTCATTTCGCTCCCACTCGAATTTTTAAAGTTTGTGGATTATTCTTTGATTATCTTATAATCACCTTGGCTTTTATTTTTAAGTAGGAGTTACTAATCTTATTTGTACTTTTCAAAATGATATAGGAATTTTATTCATTTTAAATAAATTTAATGATCTAATCATTTAATTCTTATATCTTTGAAAATTACTCCCACTAGAATGTTTAAATCTTATTTAAAAGTCCTAATAATATTCTAAGCGATCTATAATTAATTAGGCCGTTAAAATATTATACCAATTATGCATCGTGTATTTAATCTATATTAAATATCATTATCTAATCTAATTAAATATATCATTTAAACAATTTAAATAACTAACATAATATGTGTTATGAGTTGTGCCCTGGAAAGTCGAACTGCTTGAGGCATTTCCTCTAAAACTCTAGAGTAGAACAATCTAGTGATCCATAATAGAAAGACGTTAGTAGTCGTCTAATACTACTTTGGCCAAATTCATCATATTATATTTATAAGTAGTTGTATATTATTTTTGTGTATGGATGAAACCCCAAGATCACAGAGGGACTTGGTTTCACCATTTGGTGGGGGTTATGAAATAAGTACCCAATGGTGTGATCTAAAACACTCCAAGTCAAAGAGTTTAAAAGGCATAGGGGATGTCGATCAGACTCGCTTAAGACTTGCTCATATGACATAGCTTTATGAAAGTATGTCCCATTTCATGACATTAGTGTTTTGACACTGCTATGCATATGAGGGTGCTTAATGGAGATTAAGTTCACTGAGGATCCCACCGGGAATGCCTAAATGGGTTAAGACTTATATATAGAGTCTTAGAGATTAGGAGGGTTTCCCTAGCCATGATCGTGTCTAACTAATCCTTAGACTTGAGACTCCATGGTTGCCTTGTGTATGACTGGGGCATACTTTGACATACTGCTGAATCCCTCGAGTTTCACATAAGCTGTATGATTGGGTATGTTCGAGTTATTCATGGAGGCTGTGAGGGTCAATACAGGATCTATCACTTGTTAAGAGAACAAGAAGAATTCCTATAAATTCTATTGTAGTTTATTCCACCAATATATCCTTGCACAAGGTCCGGTTGGTCTTCACTAGGAAGGAGTTCCTAGAGTGCAAGATCAAATGGAATTACTATAGGAATGTCATTCATAGCATTGCAGACTACTGGGGTTCCATTTCCCATACCCTAGGTCTCAATCGGGAATTGAATGATAGAAGGATCGTATCTCACAGAGATCATGAGGCTGAAAGGTTCATACCACTTCATCGATGGATGGGTGGCCATGGACACGTTGCTAGACGTTATCCATGGTCTGTAGGAATGTATTTGTGAAGTCAATGAGTTGATTCACAAATAGTCTTTAATTAAATGAGTTTAATTAAAGTCACAATTATGACATTAAGAATGTGTTCCTACTACTGTCCTATTGGTGAACCTGAGGGGTCACACAATGACTTCCAAAGGCGACCACATTTATCTATATCAAAAGAGTTTGATAATAGTCAACCGGATTGACAAATGAATTACTTTGAATTAATTCATTAATAAGAGATCAAGATGTTAATTAAGTGTAATTAACATGTAGGAGTTAATTAAGAGTAATTAACAAGTATTTAATGTGATTAAATTCGAGAGACTTGTTATTTGATAATATTTTAGACTCAAGAGTTAATTGGGAATTAATTCAAGTCTAAAAAGTGAGTCTCGAAATTTATGATGAAATTTGAGACTACTTAATTTAAGTAGGAGAGAGCTTTACCAATTAAAGTGTTAATTGAAAGTTTAAGACTTGAGAGTTACTTTGTATTAATTCAAGTCAAAATAATTAATTGACAAACTTATGATTTATTTGGAATAAATCAAGTTCAATTAATAGAAGTGAAAATCTGTAACAATTAAATGTTAATTGGGCTTATTGGACTAGAGAATTAATTTGGAATTAATTTTAGCCCAAGCTGATCAATGATGGGCTTGTAATTTATTTAGAATAAATTAAAGCCCACTGTATGATATAATGGACTTGCTTAATTAATTATGATTAATTAAATTGGGCCTGAAATATTAATCTGATATTAAATTGAAAAGGCCTTTAGAAGACCAAAATATTGCTGGGCCCATAGTAGCAGTGGGCGAAAATCCCAGCCCATCTAGGACTGGAATTTTCAGCCCACTCAAGTCTATTTAAGACAGATCTTGCAGAACACAAAATAAGGGTTTTTTACGTGGAAACAGAAAAGAAGAAAAATCAGATTTTTCCTAACCCTAATATCTCTCTCTCTCTTCTGCATTTTTCTCTCTCTTTACAGGCAGTTCACGTGAACTGCAGAAAATTTTTCTGCAGTTCAACATGAACCAGCCTTTACAATTGTTTATTGATTCTCTTATTTATATTAGATAAATACTGATCTTAAATCTCTAGCAGGAATTAAGAGATTTAGAGTTCATCTGCGAGAAGCCGTGGATCAACCTCAGAGGGTTTCGGTTAAAGATCGGACCTTGGTAGAATCAAGAAGCCTGTGCTGATCAAGGAGTGACCAGAAGCGTTGGAAAGCTTTCGTTCCTTATATACTACAAAAGGAGTGCGTAAAGATGCATATCTCTCAAGATATATAAACGTTTCAAAGTTACGAATTCATTGGATGAAGATTCACTGTAACTCCCCGAGACTAAAATTTTTGAAATCCATTACTTCCGCTGCGCCCGGGGGTGCGTGAATCCCAACAGTAGGACATATTACGATTATGCCATTATTAATATAAATATAAGCATATTTTTGTCAAAAAGTATGATTATATCAAATAATCAAGCTAATAATAAAAGGAGTATAATTAAACATGCTTATAATTATATTATAAAATAACGACATATACAACTTGCTAGCAATTTATCAACATAAATCTAGCACAAGCTTTCTAATATTCTAGAATCACTATTCCAAATATTCCATATTATTCATGATTTAAAATCACTCTTTGGCATACTTGTATTTATAAAGAGCCTGCTCTGATACCACTTGTTGGAAAAATTTCGCCAGAGTAACGATATAAACCGATGCTCTTCAAAAATTTTGCCAAAATTTCGGTATAAAAATATTTCTTAACTATTTTGTTTTGCAGCGGAATAAAAAGATTAGCAGGATCGACTCTAATTTATACAAGTATTACAAATAAAATTTTAAATCAATAATAATACGAGCAGAATAACGGTATATTTAAATAACATTTATGAAAGCAAATAGCAAAGTAATTTCAGTATTACCGTGTACTGAGGAAAAATCAGGATGTGAAGAACTCCTCCACGATACCTGTAGCGCCCCCTGAAGAAGGACCGCCATATCCGCACCGAAATGGATTCCCGAGCTTCAGCGAGGGACCTCAACTCAAAAACCCACTCCGGCGAATGGCACGCAAGCAATGACCATCGGCAACAGCGACAACATCCCAACAACATCCATAACCATACAGAGCAATGCGGAAGCGATTTAAAAGGAAAACAAATAAATTCCATAAAAGCCTACGAGGCTAACATAATATCAAATAAACTTTTGTAATTCAAGATACAGAAGATTCATAAACAGATAGTGCCATCCATGACTCAACTAGCCTAGCCTGTGCAATCCTAGATATCTCCAACTATCCCACCTCAGGGGCACATAAGATACATAAAGTAAATAAGTCAGCAAAGGGGTACGAAAGTAATTAAATACAATAATCAAGACTCGACGGTTGTTGGGACCACTAAAAAGACAAACCAGACAACGAGACTGAGCCTATCTAGACCTGCTGATGCCGACTGACAAGATAGGTGACGCCGCCACCTGTCTACCTAAAGCAAGAACCAAAACAGCAGGGGTGAGTATAAAGGATACTCAGTAGGGAGTTTGATCACAGTTCGTCTTTTATCTTTTAAAACCAAAAGTAGTGAGTGTTGCTCGTTTTGAGAAAGAATATAGATAATGATATAAGTTGTAAACAGCACAATGCAACACTCGGGTTCGGCTTACTTTGAAACACAAAATGATTGACGAACCGGATCCTCTGAAATCATTTGCACATAATGTCAAGCCGATCAATGGAAAGAATATTAGTTGAGTCACGAGGCCGTTACAAGTTCAACAGGCATGATGCAAACAAGTTAGAAATAATAAGTAAACGGCTCCGGGCAATAAAGGAGGCTTAAGTTGGGCAAGTTCGAGCCACGCTTCCGGGTTTTATATATATATAGGGAAATACATATGCTACATGAAGAAAACCGGAATGTGCTTCGACTCGTAACGAAAGCCGTAAATGAATTAGACAATTAAATAATGCAATTAGTCATGAAATAAAGTGTCCCGGCGAGAACGGGCCCTCTCCTTATGACTCCCAATTCATGAAAATCATGCAAACACATAGTCAAGTACTCCACCACCGAAAGTCAGGATCCAATCAGAATTTTATAGAAACGCGTGCTAACAACGTCACCCTTATCAGAATTTTCTAGGAAGCGCGTAGCCTACAACGCCACCCTGACACTAACTCAGGCTAGCCAACCTCCTGACCGACCTAAGCGAATACGGATTGGAGTATACATCGGGATTTGCCCTAAACGCTCGTCTCTAGGCTCACCTCCTGTATACTCCGAGCCTAATTCATGTTTCAGTACAGGGCTCGCATTTGAAATCAATGACAGTTTGGGTGGCCAAAGGGGCCGTTCGAAAAGATGATGCAAGCAGTTAAGTATGAATGGCCAAAGGGGCCTTTGAGACAAGTTGATGTAACGATCTAAGAAATACTCATAAGCGTCGTGCGCATCGGGGCATGCTAACGGATGTCCCTAACAACATTACTTATAAGTGCCTCAGAGATCAAATAGTTACTTTTAAAACAAATAAGTTACTTGTCTCTAGTTGAAAGCATTTGAAATCATTTTGGTTTTACTATCACAAGGTTTGACTAAGCACATTATAAAATAATAAAAGCGAGAACAGCAAGTAATAAGAAAGGAGGGATAATAAGTTATTTTGCAAACCTATAAAACTACGTCCTTGCCCCAGTTGAAAATACTTTAAACCTTTACCTGGCTCGACACGACAGTATGGAAGCAAGCAGTAGTCAAGTTTCTCCCTCGTTGGTCCCACCTGTAATACACAGGGCCTAGAGGATGAAAACGAGACCTACAATACTAAAAGCAAGACACGAGACAATAAACGACGCATGGCAATTCACATAGAATCTAAATCATACAGTAGACGCAATATGGAAAGCTAATCAATTAAACATATTGAGATGTGTTAAATACGAAACAACAATTAAAGAAATATTAGTGCAATTCTAAATAATGGAAGAACATTAAAATTAAATATTAAAGAAATGCTTAAACACAATTAGGGTACGTAGACATGCTTAAAATAATATAAGAACGCTCTCATGTGAATTCGGGATCAAACGGATAACAACAGGAAAAGTGGGATAAATCCCTAAACGAGAAAGGTGTCAATTGACGGTCAAATAAGGTCAGATAACTTATAACTTTGCAAAATATTAAATCTAGAAGCTCAAGGAAGCTATAGGTGAAATCTGATTGATTTTAGGAGGTTGTTTGCAAAAGTCAACCTTTTAATTAAGAGGGGTTGACCAAATTCCCGAAGTGAAAGAAAGAAGAAGGCTGGAAAAGAATCTAAGTATGTTGCACCGGCCAGTGCACGGGCTTGGCAAGCCGGTGCAAGCACAAAAGAGGGCGCACTGGCTTACGCACGGTCTTGAGCGTGCTGTCAAGACCGTGCAGCTGCAAACGGTCTTACGCACTGGCTCGTGCACGGGCTCAAGCAAGTGCAGGTCAGAAAGGGGACACACGGGGCTACGCACGGGATTGGCAAAACTGTGCGCAAGCCCGTGCAGATCTTTTAGGCAGCAGAAATGGCAGGTCGCGAAGCTCTCACGCGCACAACGACATACAAACTCATAGATCTTCTAATTTATTCCATAAAACATGCTAATTTTCACATATATGCATATATATCACATTAGCTACGCATAGGTTCAAGAATCATGCAAAATGATTAAGTAAATCTTTCTAAACACAAAAACCCAAAATCTATAAAATTCTATCTAAAACCCACGAAAATCGCATAAGGAACGAATGGATTGAAATGGGGTAAAAGGATTACCGGTAGAGGATGAAGCAAGGATCATTCGGGTTTTCACGGCTCATTGATCGGGCGAGAAACGGCTCGGTAGGGCGATTCTTCTCTTCTCCTCCTTCTTTCTCCCTTTTCTCCCTCTCTCTCTCTTTCTCTCTTTCTCTTTCTTTCAAATGATATGGGTATATGTGAAATAAGGAATATAAGAGGGGTATTTGTGAAAAAGGAATATTAAATGGGGTCGAGGTAAAATAGAGAATTTTGGATAAAATGTGGGTTCATGGATAAAACTTATTCGTGAATATAAATATTCTCACGAAAAGCCTTTGGCGTGAATAAAATATAATTCCGGAATAAATCCGAAATTTCGGGTCCTTACAATACTGGTAGACCTTCTTAGAATGTGAAGAGCTCCTCTTCGATGTCCGGTAGACCTTCTCTGTAATAAACCCGGTAGAACCCGTACAGCGAAGACAATTGGAATATGATCAATAACTTCTTCGTGATATCCGGTAGACCTTCTCCGTAATAACCCCGGTAGAACCCTAGGAGTGCGGGCTCCAAATATTTTCTCTAAAATATTATAGACTAGAAAATATTTTAATTTTGAAAAGCTAGTATAACTTTTCAAAGCTAATAGAAAAATAATTTTCCTAAACTATAGAAAAACTATATATATAGTTTTATGTAAACTATATATATGAAAAGAGAGAGAGCGAGAGAGAGAGAGAGCTTAAGCTAATTTAGAAGAGAGAATTTGAATGTTTTTTATGATCGAAAATTGGCTAGAATGGCCATATATTTATAGGTCAAGCTTAGGGACTAAATAGCAAATTAACAAGTTTCAGGGATATTAAATAAATATTAACCCGTCCAATAATAAGCAAACATCTGTCCCAGCCCAGTTGGTAAAACCACTGGCGCCCCCAGGCGAAGGTCTAGAGATCGAACATCTGCTCCAATATTTATCAAAATAAATGACCTAGTTCAGCTGGTTTGCCCATGGGTGTTAAACTTGAGGGTCAAGTGTTCAAATCCTTTTACCCTCCACTCATGGGTATAATTTTTTATTTATTTTTAAATAAAAGCTAAAAATTTTAGTTTTCTCCAAAAATAAATTATGGCATTTTTCAAACACTTTGAAAATATTTCTATCCCTCTCCTTTTTCTATATCTTTAAATATTTTCTATCCGAGTTATCAATGGGGCTTACGGAGGGACCTATAGGAATAATTAATTTTAGCTCCAAACGGGTTAATCAATTATCATCCCCATGATAATATTAATTACCGTTTAACAATATTTAATTCCACTAAATAAATATTATTGTACTCTAAAATTAATTAAATTATTCATGAGAATAAAATAAAATGGTTTTGCATTCGACCCCTCTATTTAGATATCCATGAGAAAATAAATAATTCTAGCATCATTTATCATCTCACATTATCTCTATAAAATCTCGATTTACTTTAATTCGAATATTCTATATGTGAAACACATTCAACATATAATTTCGTTGACTATGACACGAAATACTTTGGCCAAAGTTTTAATTCGAATTTTCGTAATTCTTATTTTAGTGGATATCTTGTTCCTTCCAACAAGGTTATAGATTCTTCGTTTAATATTTTTCTTTAGCACATTTCATGCAATCATCGAATATACAAAGGTATTGGCCACTCTATATTGAGACCTCACTTTTGAGTATATTATAATGATTAGCACTACATGCCTAAACTCAAAATATTATCAGGATTTAGAGTCAATGCCTTTTAACAATTTATTCATTTTAGATAGTAGTAAAAATGAATATTCTTAGCGGTCCAGTTCGATGTTTCCAATGTCATTGAAAAACACCAATATGCTATAATCGAAATCACCATTCCCTATGATGAAAGACTAATCATCAATATAGCATATTATAGTCTTAGATCTTATCGTTGACTACGAACTATTAATAACACATGATTATGGTATACAAAGTCTTTTCCTATGAAACACATTTCATATAAGTATACCATCACACGTTATTAATTAATTTATATTTGTAAAATACACATAACTTGCAAACTTTAAATTTCATTAATTTATTCAAATAATACAAAATATATTACAGTAAATTGGATTTTTAGGATACATTCCCTAACAAAGAACATTTATTTAACTTGTATTGTATACATTAGGTATCACCAATGATTTAGATGCAAATATTGACCAATTTAGGGACTTATATGTAAAAATATTGAACAATTTAGAAATCTGTGTATAATAAATGCATTTAAATTGACCTAAATATAAATATGGCAAAACTCAAAGAGTCTAATGTAATTCGCCTAAAAAACACAAACTTCTAGCTTTTGTTTTGGGAAAACAAATAAAAAAGAAGTCTGATAAAGGTAACAAAAATATTTTCTTTTAATTCCTTTATTTATGGTTGCCAGTAATTGCAGATTGAATCTATTTGTTACAATTGCTTCTCCTTTTCACCAATCAAACTAATATAAGTGTGGAACAAAAGTAGATTAATCATAGTTTTCACGCAATTGTAAAAACCCTTCATTTAAACTGCACATCAGAATAATCTAATGTTACAATTGCCCTAGCACCGCCATCAGCGATCTTCAGACCAAGTCATCACCACCAAAAGCTTACTCGTGCTAAGCCCGTCAAAACCTCTGTGGTCCCCGTCCAAGTCGTTAGCTGAAACGCCACCAGCCACCACCGCGCCTCCATTGCTGGATGGAACTCGAATTTCTTTGTACCGATATGTTTCTCTTGTGAAGTGGATAAATTTGAACACTTGATTCACTCGATTTGGTGAAGAAATGAGGAAGATATGAAGGATTAAAGTTCGTGTGTGTTTCAGCTGGTGTGTACCGCCCCTTTCCGTAGAAGGAGAATGGACACCACATCTGCACCAAGACGAACTCCTAAACAAGGTAAATGTACCCCATTCAAAAATTCATCAAGGCGAACGGAAAGCACTCAATCAAAACTCCGGCAACAATAACACGATGCCCCAACAACAACAACAATCAGAGAAATGCGGAAGCGAATTCATAAACAACAGTTTAATCATAAAAGACATCCATGGCAACATAATTCATAAAACAATTCCAGAATAAATATCCAATTAATGTCATCCACGGCTCAACTAACTATCCCACATCAGGGGCACATTGGTACATAAAGTAATCATAATGTTAAATACAGTAATTCGAATCAATTCAGAAAGTAAAGACTCGACTGTTGTTGGGACACTGACAAGACAATAATATGTGAGCTAATCTAGACCTGCTGCTGCCGACTGACAAGATAGGTGACACCGCCACCTGTCTACCTGAAGCAAGAACCAAAGTAGAAGGGGTGAGTATAAAGGATACTCAGTAAGGGGGGTTTATACAATATAGGTATTGATCACAGTTCGTCGTTTATCTTTTAAAATCAAAAGGGGTGAATGTTGCTCGTTTTGATAAAGATACAAACAATAATATAAGTTGTAAAACTATAATACAAAGCAACATTCGAGTTCGGCTTTATTTGAAAACACAAAAGGTTGACGAACAGGATCCTTCGAAAACGTTTGCACATAAGGTCAAGCCGATCATTTTGAAATGATATTAGTTGAGTCACGAGGCCGTTATAAGTTTGAAAGACATGGCATAAATAAGTTGGAAATGATAAGTAAAAACGGCTCGTAACTCAACTAAATAGTTTGAACAATAAAGAAGGCATAAGTTGGCAAGTTCGAGCCACGCTTTCGGGTTTTATATATATATAGGGAAATACATATGCTAAATGAAGAAAACCGGAATGTGCTTCGACTTGTAACGAAAGCCGTAAATCATTTAGACAAACAAGTGGTGCAATAAGTCATGCAATAATGTGTCCCGGTGAGAACGGGCCCTCTCCTTATAACTCCCAATCATGAAAAACATGCAAGCATGTAGTCAAGTACTCCACCACCAAAAGTCACGATCCAATCACAATTTAAGGAAACGAGTGGTGCCCCACAACGCTACCATACACAATTTAAGGAAATGCTCAAGGCGCTACCGTCACATTAACTTAGGTCAGTCAAACCTCCCGACTGGCCTAAGTCAATACCTAGAGTACACATCGGGATTTGCCCTAGACGCTCGTCTCCAGGCTCACCTCCTGTATAACTCCTGGGCCCCAAAGTCATAATCCAGTCCATGGCTCGCTTGAAATTAATAACAATTTAGGTGGCCAAAAGGGCCATTTGAAAATAGGGAATCAGGGTGTGGGAGGCCAAAGGGGCCATTCGAGACAAGGTTATATTTGCGAGGTCGAGAGACCAAAGTTCGCATTTAAAACAAATGGGTTTTCCTTGCCTCTAGTTGAAAATGTTGTAAAATATTATACATATAGGTTTTGCTATTAAAAGGTTTGACTAAGCACATCAGGAAATAGTAAAGGCAGGAACAACAAGCAAGAAGAAAAGGCAGGATAATAATTTATTTCACAAACCTATATATATCTATAATCTTGCCCCAGTTGAAAACATTTTAAACCCTTACCCATAGCTCGACAAACGAGAAAAGCAAGCAACAGATATGATTCTCCCTCAGAGATCCCACCTGAAAACACAGGGTCTAGAGGATGAATGACTGACACGAATGAGAAAACAAACACTGACGCTCGGCTATGAAAACGCAACATGCTTAGAGACGAAAATACAATATTTAAGCATAAAAGGACAAGTAGGGGCAAATTGGTCATTTAGCATGTAAAACGTGGAATAAACGAATAACAAATAACATTTGATTAAATATAAACATTTAAGAATAAACTACTCAGATGATATAATTGAAATTCCACAATAAACATGCATAACCCATTCAAGTCAATCAATTGAACTACAACTTATCAACTTAACAACTTTTTCCAAAAGCTCAAAAGCTACAATCTAACATTCACTCATAATCCAAGTTTAATTGAACCGAAATCTCATCAATTCAACTATACAATCATACATCATCAAAATTCATCAATTTACAATCATGCTACAAGTTAAGGTACAAGCAAATTCAGCTTAATTGATTCGAAAAGCTAAAAGCTAGTGCGAAAGTTGACATATATACATAATCATACAAAAATGGTCATAAAAGACAAACGATAAATCGGATTGAGGTAATACTAGTGCCGTTAGAACCGTTGCGTTGAGACACTGAATCTGTCCGAAGACACCATCACCGGATTCCCGCCAGAACAGTGTCAAAACTGGCGATCACCGTCTGCCTGACCGCCGCCGGACCTCCGCCAACGCAGTCGGACCCTTATACTCAAACGTTCCTCTCGTCGAGCCCGTCACGTCCCCCAAGCCCATTTCTCGATCTGGTCACTCACCAGAGTTTAATTTCGGTTTGAAGCTCCAATGAACCCTAAATCCAAGAATCAAAATTACTCAAAATCGGGCTATCGAATTCGGGAATGGAGTTCGTAGAAAGCTTACCCACATCGAGAAGGTTGGAAAGCACCTAAAGATCGACGAAAATGGTGGCCGGAGCACGTCGGACCACTACTCCCGTCGTGGCTCCTCCGTGCGCCGCCTGTAAATGGCCGGAGCGCCGCCGTCTGAGGGAGTCACGCCACAAGACCACCACCAATCTTCTTGTCTCGTCACGCCGGTCAGAACCTTGGTGGTCCGCGATGGTGGCGCCACCTGAAACGTCGCCGGAGCTCCACCAATGCCGCGCTTGAAAAATGGCCGTATTTCCGCCGTCGGTGGTCGGATGGACTCAAGACCACCTCCAATGGATTCCTCTCGTCGAAACGGTTCATACCCGACCGGTCTCAAGCCTCGCCATCGCCGGAAGAGTCAGATCGGAGAAATGCGCCGTCGTTCGGTTCTCTAGCCGTTACGCCATCGTCGCTGCTCCGATGGCCGAGAAAATAGTACGGTTGGATTCGTCTCGTCGATACGGTCGTCTGGACATATGATTCGTCGAATTCCGACAACGTTGCAAAAATCGTGTTTGAGAAAGAATGGCTCGTCGTTCGATGATTGTCGGTGTGTGTGTGGTTTCTAAATATGGAAGGTTACTATATATATTTTTCAAAAAACGAGACAAAAACGCGAAGTCTCGGAATTAGGCGTACTTAGTGTCAAAATGACCGTAATGAAAAGCTTAACAAGGTTTGAGGTTCGTTTCATGAAAATTCGGGCATTTACAAAAAGTCAATATCGAGGGGGGTCAAAGTGTAAATAATTTTGGGCCAAAAATGCAATATTTTGGAAATATAATTTTACGAATAATATTTGGAACCTCGCTGAAATACATCTTTAAAACATTGGATTCCGGTCCAACATGCACTGTTAAATTACTAGATTCGATTAAAGGAGCTAAAAATATAAATTTACCAAATTGACCCTAGTTAGTGACAAAACCATGCAAATATAATTCTTATTAATGCTGTGAGTTTTAAAAGCCAAATTAATGGTTTATGAAAAATTCTTTAAATGCAAGAGTTAGAAAACGTGTAATTATGAAAGACGTCGGGACCGTAAACGGTCTGAATCTCGATAAACGTGCTAATTATGAGCTTGGAAATTATGGGTCATCACATGGTGTGTGTGTTTTTTTTTTTTTTTTGAAAATTACATAATGTTCTCTATGTAAGAAGCGAACCAAAAAAATGCAAAGTTTCCAAATTGACCATACTTAGTGTCAAAATGACCCAAATCGAATTCTAAGTGACGTGGTGAGGCCGTTCATGAGTGACAATTCACACATTTATGAAAAGTCAAATATTTGAGTTGTGGTCAAAGTGTTAAAATGTTTGAGCTAAAATGTAATTCTTAAAAATATCATTGAACGAAAGTTATTTTGAACTTTAAATACTTGGAACTCCGAAACAATTGTACTGTTAAATTACTCCATTAAATTACACAGGCAAAAAATATAAATTAACAAAATTAACCCTAATTGGTGTAAAAGCGATGTAAATTGAATTCGTATTAATGCCTTGAGGTTTTAAATGGTAAAATCAATCATTTATGAAAATCTTGAAATGCTAAAAATCAAATGATCGTGAAGTTTCCAAGCTCGAAAATTTTGGGGCTTACAATGCACAACCCCAAGTGTCGGAAGTAGTAGCGGCACGTCCCCAAAAATGGTGCAACATTCTGTCTCGCACCAATTTACAGTCCACAACGAGAACTGAGGTCTGGTTACGGATCATAACCTGGTGAACGACAAACATAATACTAGGTGGATACGTTGAAAATTGACAACAACAACTGCAATGGGGAAGCGAAAAGCGGCAAACAATTAAAACCTAATTCCACTTAAAGATCTAGAAACAGTAAATCAATTCCTATGTCCACTTAAGGAACTACGAAAACAATAAATCGAAGCGCAAGTAAAAAGCTCACCAAGGCCAATGGAAGCAATAACATAAACAACGAGCCATCAAGGCTAAAATGTAAGTTTACATCATTTACGAATTCTAAAGTGTGAAATAGAATTATAATGACAAGAGAAAGCAAATCCCAACTAATACTCGACTTCCGCCTAGTAATTAGGATATGAAACAAAACCACGGTTGGAGCAACGGTGTTAGTCAAAACAATTAAGCAAGGGGGCTAATACATATATATATAATTAAAGCAGAATAAGGATTCACTATTTTTAAATGAAAAGAAAACAAACAGAAAATAAAGGTTTTTCGAAAATATAGGTGAATCAAATAAGTTTGTAAAAATAACGAAAGCTCGGCCAGACGAGCACAAACCTCCCATTTCCAAAGACAGTAACCAAATACACTGCCTTATACCTCTCGTGTTTGTGGCCGAATAGCAAAGCCGATACACTCACACCACTCATATATGTGCATAGGATTTTCACCCAATACACCTACGGAATGAGACAATTCTTTGACATACGTCTTCAGACAAAGTCCAATCCGGTCCCAAGTACTCAAAGAGATACCAATACGGCTTCACCCCGATCAACTAGCATGTGGAGTTAGAGCACTGAGATTCACTGTAACGACCCGAAATTTCAGATTTATTCCGGAATTATATTTTATTCGCGCCGAAGGCTTTTTGTGAGAATATTTAATATCACGAATAAGTTTTACCCGAGAATCCACTTTTTACCCGGACTATCTATTTTATCCCCGACCCTCTTTGATATCCTTTTTCCACATTTACCCCTCTTATATTCCTTATTTTACCAAGAATTACCATTTCACCAGCTCGAACTCGCTTGAACCTATTCGTACTCCCCACACTACTTGGTGCACACTCTTGAGCACACACACCCCCCAAAACCGTGTGAATAGAGAGAGAAAGAAGAAAGAGCCGAGAGAGAGAAGGAGAAGAGGAAGAAAAGGAGAAGAAAGGGAGAATCGACCTACCGAGCCCGTTTATCGCCCGATCGACGAACCGTGAAAACCCGAACGATCCTTGCTTCATTCTCTACCGGTAATCCTTTTACCCCATTTCAATCCGTTCGCTCCTCGTTGCGATTTTCGTGGGTTTTTGATAGAATTTTACAGATTTTGGGTTTTTGTGTTTAGGAAGATTTACTTGGTCATTTTGCATGATTCTTGAACCTATGTATAGCTAATGTGATATATATGCATATATGTGAAAATTAGTTTGAGAGATCTATGAGTTTGTATGTTGGTTGGGCGAGTGAGCTCGCGAACTGCCATTTTTCTGCACCTAGAAGAACCGCACGGCCTTGCGTACGGTCTTGAGCCCGTGCCCAAGCCTGTGCAAGCCTTTAACCCTGCACACGGGCTTGCCTTCCCCGTGCGCAAGCCTGTGCACCCTGTACGTGATCACGCACAGGCTATTGCACGATCTCAAGACCGTGCATAGGCCCGTGCAACCCCCTAACCATTTTTCTAGCTTGATTTCAAATATTGCTCACGTTAATTACCATTTTTACCCCTTACGAATAATGCTATTTTCCCTTTTGATCTCGAATTCAAATTCCGACTTCACCATAAGCTTCGTAGTGTTTCGAAACCTATTTATTTCTGAAGTTATGATTTATCTGGCTTCATTTGACCGTCAATTGACACCTTTCTCGTTTAGGGATTTTTACCCACTTCTTCCTTTTGCTATCCGTTTGATTCCGGATCCGCGTGAGAGCGTCCTTATATTATTTTAAGTATGTCTTTAATATTTAATTTTAATGTTTCTTTTGTTATTTAGAATTGCATTAATATTTCTTTAATTGTTATTTCGTATTTTACATATCTCTATATGTTTAATTGGTTTGCTTCCCATATCTCGTTTATAGCATGATTGAGGTTCTATTTGAATTGTTGTGCGCTGTTTGTTGTCTTTGTCTTGCTTTTAGTGTTGTCGGTCTCATTTTCATCCTCTGGGCCCTGTGTATTACAGGTGGGACCAACGAGGGAGAAACTTGACTACCGCTTGCTTTCATATGGTCGCGTCGAGCCAGGTAAGGGTTTTGAAATGCTTTCAACTGGGGCAAGGACATAGTTATGTAGGTTTGTGAAATAACTTACTATCCCGCTGATGAGGTTGGTTTTTGGTTGGGGATCGGATGTCGACCACGTGTCTTGCTCGTCAATTAAATTTGTAGAGGGGATCCGACTTTGACCTGAAAACACAGAACAACGGGTCACTTGGCCGGAGTGGATTATCTCCGGCGTAGCCCCTCCACTGAGTTAAGTCAGCACTAGGAATAGGATATTCTAGGTAAAGAGATGCGATCGGGATGCTAGATGCGATCAGAGTAATTAAGAGAGCTTACCAACAATAAAATGTTGGGGGTATATATAGTGGATGATAACATCTACCTAGTACATCTTGGGGAGTGTGCATTTAATGCCTGTCAGCGTTGACCTGCAGGCATTTAATGTAGGGTTCAGAATGCCTGCAGAGGATCTCGTACTATCCTCAGAAGAGGGGATATGCTACGGATCTGGCTGCAGTGTCAGGGATATGCCACCTCAGCCTTCTTGCCCGACCCCGAGGCAGTCAAGCAGCCTCGATGGCCTTGGGGTGACTTGGACGACGGCCTTTGACAGCAATCGAGGACCGACCGCTCGAATATCGCCCCTGCCAGTCCTGAAGGTCCGGTCGAGAATATCCGATCGGAGTCCATGTCAAAATTTTCGGACGGCGCCACGTGGCTTGAACCGACCGCTGAGATCGGGACACGTGGCATGGTCGGATTACCCACTATCATGAGTCCCCCAAGTTTTAATCAAGTTCTACTCGATTGGAAGTTGAGATTCGACCCGTTTCCCTAGGGGTTCCGACCGGATATGGTACTATGATGGAGGCGGTCGAAAGCCTCCTTCCCTTGACACGTCAGCCGGGCGGCTTTTTGCAGGGCTTGCATGTCGCCACATCAGCCCTAATTGCATTGTGTGGTGTAGGTTGCACCACATCACTTCCCGCCCATCGTCATGAAGGCGACGTTTCACCTTCCGAGGAGAGGCTCCTATAAATAAGGGTCCTGTCCTTTTCATTTGTTTATGCGCACGTGAAGTTTAACTTCGATCCGGCAATTTTAGAGAGAGAAAAATACTGTAGCAGTTGTCCGACCGAGTGCAAACACATCTCCGACCCTTCACTAAACACTAGGTAACCCCCGACCCCTTCTCTTTTTCATTACTTAATAATGTCTTCACAATCCGAGGGGTTCGAGGAGAGAGTGAGAGATTATGACCAGGGTGGGGCAGCGTCTTTGGGGTCGGATCAAGACAGTGAGTCCGACCAGGCATTCGTGGCGCGAGAACGAGCCCCGATGGCAGTTCCGCTTTATAGGAGGAGGGGGGTAGAGCTGGCCCATCGGGGGTCACCCAAGGACCGACCGTTACAGTTTCCAAAAGGGGAAAAGGTCGGTTGAGGCAGATGGCTCACCGACCGGGCAGAAGACACCATCGATCACACCGTGTGGTCGAGCAGATGGAGCCTGCGGCCGATACATTTGATCACGGGAATGAGACGGTCGATGATACTAAGGAGTGGGTCAAGCTTACCCGCTTTATGATCCGATCGAAGGTCACGGACGACCGGTTATCTAGGACCCATGCCATGCTGCTTTTCCCGCCGTCTCATTCCGTTCGGAGGCCTTGACCCGACGAGGTGATGGGCAGTCAGAGGCCGACGGAATTGGCCGTCAACTACAACACCATTGCGAACGACTTTCGGGTGATCGGCAACGACCAAATGTACTCCACCTATTGGGACTTGGAGGTTTGGCCCACCCAACTAGTCCCTAACAGCTTCGCCTTTATCGAATGCTACCTTGTTCTCATGGGGATACTGAGGTTCGAGCCCAACCCCCGACACTTCCGACAGTTATTCACCGTGTCTGAGTCTCCTAAGTCAGGGGTCGGCTTCTACGCCATCTCTGAGAAGCAGGGTCGGAAGTTCTTCACAATACCGACCACTTTGCACGGGACCACTTGGAAGCCGGAATGGATGATCGTCGAACACGAGCATGGGTTCCGGCTTCCTAAGAGATGGAAGGACGTCCGGTCGAAGCTAAAAAAATTGGTCACCGACCTCGATCTATAGAATATGCTCGACCTGGTGGCCGAGTGGCTCGGCCCCGATGAGGTGAATTGGAGCAGCATCTTGATGGAGCAGAACATAGAGAGCGCGGGGCTCTACTATGATCGCCATTCTAGGAAGAGTGTGCTGGGTATGACCAGAGGGGGATTTTACGTTTTCATATTTATTTGTATGTCTTCATGTGTCTTCTGAACTGTTGCTGATTGACTTTACCCTCTCTTTTCAGATGCAAGCATGATGGCCTCCGCTCGCGCCGCCTTCTAATTGAATAACACATAGGCTGGTCGGGCCAACCCAGAGCAAGACGCCGCTAACTTCCAAGCGTTGAATGATGCGATCAACGTTCATGATGTGCTACCCGATCCCCCTGCAGCCTATGTCTCGACTGCCGCAATGGCGGCGACACACAAGAAGACCCATGAAGGGGTCGCGGTCGATGCTCCTATGCCGACAGATGCGCCTGCTGAGTCCACCCCCACGGTCGGGCGTCCCGAAGGCCATTCCCCCTCGACCGGAGTAAAAAAGAAGAGGGCTAACTTCGCCACAACTCCCCGGGGATCTGGCGCCCCCAGGGACAAATAGAAGAGGGTCGCTCAAACTGACAGCGAAAGTGAGGGGAGCTAGGAGTTCCTCGAGCGCATGTTTGTTGCCCTCCCCCAGTTCGCAGATCCCGAGGAGCCACAAAAGGGGCAAGAGCTCTCCCATTTTTATGGCAAGGTCGATGAGCGCAAGGCCTATGCACTTTACCGATCGGGCGTACATCTACCCGATCAGAAGAAGTTGGTGAAACACTCCATTGACGACCTGAGATCATGTGCGCCAAGTTCATGACCATGGTACGATCGTCGTTTTATTTCCGCGCTCTTTATGAATTTATTCTTTATCCTTCTCTGATCGAAAGTTTCCTTTTCCTGTGACAGAAACTCCCGAACGCTTTTGCTTCGGTTTCCCATAGGGAAAGAATCTACTGTGCTCGAAAGGAGCACTACAAGAAGAAGTTCCTCGAGAAGAAGAAGGAACTGGTCGAGCTTGGAGATAGTTCCGAGCTGAAGCAGCAAGTGGAGGTTTTCAAGCGGTCGGCTGACGACATCCAAAATGAGAAGGTACGCTTGGCTAGAGAGGCCGACCTGTCGGCGGTCAAAATCTCAGATCTAGAGGCGCAGCTAAAGAGAGCCTCCGTGCGGGAGCAAGAGCTGTACGACACTGCCCGGCGATCGGATATTCTTCCGCGATTGATGACTTGGCGCACAAACATAAGCGTAAGGCTCAGCGCTACCTGCATCGAGCATGCGAGGTGATCGCAAAAAGGGTCGTGGTTGACTTCTACGAGAGCCCCATGTTCTATCAAGCCTCCGCCTACAAATGCGACGGCGACATGCAGGCGGGCGTCGATCTGTGTCTGGCCCAGCTTTGCCATCGGGGCTATCTTCAGGTCCCTCACAGTGAACTTACAGGGATCGGCCCTGACGAGCATGATCCCCGTCCGCCTAGAACTGACGACCCGATGGCGGAAGTTTATGCAGCCGAGCCCGACGATTATCCCTTTGGGTTCGTCGTAAAGAAGATCGCTGAAGAAGCCCCCGACAGTCCCTTTTACGACGGGAGTGGATGGCCCGAGGATCTGGACTTTAGCTTCTTGGACCAACCTGATAGATCAGACTCTCCCGATTCGCCTTCTCCAGCTCGCCGACCGGCGTCTTCCGCTGGCCCGACCGTCTATAACATCGACGATTGATTGTCCCTTAGGCTTTTCTTCTTTTTCTTTCTCTTGTATTTCATGTCCATGGGATCGGACTATCCGAATCCCTCATATTGTAACCAGACCCAACTGGATCGTGTCTTTTGTACGCGACGAGTCGCGCTTTTCTACCCTTGCATAATGAAATTCTTTTCAGAAGTCTGTTGTCCAGTTCTTTTGAAATTTGAATAATCGGAATAGGCCCGAGCTTTACGCTCGAGTCTTTTGAGAACTCTGGACGATCGGAAAGGGCTCGAGCTTTACACTCGAGTCCCCAGTCCGTGAGTGGAAGCTTAACTTCCAACTCTAGACGATCAGAAAGGGCTCGAGCTTTAAGCTCGACTCCCCAGTCCGCGAGTGGAAGCTTAACCTCCAACTCTGGACGATCAGAAAGGGCTCGAGCTTTACGCTCGAGTCCCCAGTCCGTCAGTGGAAGCTTAACTTCCAACTCTGGACGATCGGAAAGGGCTCGAGTTTTACGCTCAAGTCCCCAGTCCGCGAGTGGAAGCTTAACTTCCAACTCTGGACGATCGAAAAGGGCTCGAGCTTTACGCTCGAGTCCCCAGTCCGCGAGTGGGAGCTTAACCTCCAACTCTAGAAGATCGGGAAGGGCTCGAGCTTTACGCTCGAGTCCTCAGTCTGCGAGTGGGAGCTTAACTTCCAACTCTGGAAGATCGGAAAGGGATCGAGCTTTACGCTCGAGTCCCCAGTCTACTCCGCGACTTATTGTGTTGTGTGGGTATATTTTTATTACTATTTTTCATATTTACATGGGGTTCCCCCCCTCCCCTCTTTGAGCATGATGGGACATCGAATGCTAAAGTAAGATGACCATAAGTAAAAATAATAACACTAGAAATGGTTCATTGAACTAGTCAACTTACAAAAGAGAGCCCCTGAGGGGAATTACACGGTCGGACCCCTGTGGGGTCGACCTATGGATAATACAATTTCATATTAAATGCATTCCAGGGCCGGGGTAGTTCTTCAGGTTCTGATCCAAGTGTCTCGAGTCGATAGGTGTTGTTTTTAGCAATGCGTGCGACACGGTAGGGGCCATCCCACTTTTCCTCAAGCTTCTTCACTTTTCTTGACACTTTGACCTTTTTCAGGACCAAGTCCTCGACCTGGAAACTCAATGGTCGGACATTTTTGTTATAGCTTCGAGCAGCCGCAACTTTGTGCTGCAACATCTGGCCAAGGGCTCTGTGGCGCTTTTCCTCGATGAGGTCAAGTTCGAGCGCACGCCCTTCGTTGTTCTGTGCCAGCTGGAAGTGAGATACCCTGGTCGTCTCGTGGACGAGCTCTGCCAGGATTAAAGCCTTCGACCCATAGACTAAGGTGAAGGGAGTTTCACCCATCGAGGTTCGAGGCGTGGTGCGATAGGCCCATAGGACCTCGTCGAGTTCGTTTGCCCGTGCCCTCTTCTTCACGTCTAGTCGGGCACTGAGGCTCCTGATAATGGTACAGTTTGTCACTTCGGCTTGCCCGTTGGCTTGGGGGTACCCGACCGAAGCAAAACGCTGGTCCATCCCGTGGTCTATTTACCATTCCTTCATATTTTCTGCTCGAAATTGTGGCCCGTTATCACAAATTAAGATCCGCGGGACCCCGAATCGGCACACAATGTAACTCCATATAATGTTTTTGATGATCTTTGTAGTCGTTTGTCGGACAGCTATCGCTTCCACCCATTCTGAGAAATATTTGCTGGCTACAATGCAATATTCCGCCTGCCTGATGGTCGAGGTTGGGAGTGGTCCAATTACATCTATCCCCCACTGGTCGAAGGGCCATGACACATCGACCGCTATCATTTCTGCCGCATGCTTATGCGAATAGTTTCTGTCTTTTGGCACTCAACGCAGCGTCTTGAGTGTCTTTCAGCGTCGTGTTCCAGGGTCGGCCAAAAGTAGCCTGCCCGTGTAACTTTCCGTGCCAGGGATCGACCGCCAGAATGGTTTCCACAACTTCCTGCATGGATTTCATAAAGAACTTCCTCCACCTGAGAAGGTCAGAGGCATCTCATGGGGGGCCGGCGGTGTCCGCGTTTGTAAAGTCTTCCTTCTGGGTCGAGGAAGTATCTGGTAGCACGATGTCTCAGCCGTCGAGCGGCGTTCCGATCTGTCGGAAGGGTACCGCCACGGAGATACAACACGATTTCGTCGAGCCAGCAAGGCTCTTCTGGATCGATCATCATGAGGGTTTCGACCGGCCCATCTATTGCTCGGCGGTTGGACACCTTAAAAGTGATATCCCGCTCTTGCGTGCCTTTAAGGCCATTGGCGAGCTTAGATAATACGTCGGCTCGGACATTCTCTTCCGTTGGGACCTGATCGATGGTGAAGCTGGTGAACTTCGCAGTTAACTTACGCACCTCCTCGAAGTATCTAATCATGCTATCTTCTCGAGCTTCGTAGAAGCCCTGGACCTGATGTGCCACAAGTTGGGAGTCCGTGACAATGGCGATTGTTCTTGCCCCACTCTCAAGCGCAATGTGTAGGCCGGCGATCAATACTTCGTATTCTGCCTCATTATTTGTGACCTGGAAGTCTAGGCAAACTGCGAAGTCTAATGCAAGGCCATCGGGGTTGGTCAGCGATATCCCTGCTCCACCCCCCTGGACGGTCGAGGATCCATCAACCTTTAAGAGCCAATGGGCATCCTTATTTTTCCCTGCCTTCATCGTCGTGGTCTTCTCAACCAAAAAGTTAGCTAACACTTGCGCCTGCAGAGTGACCCTTCGTTGAAAAGTGATGTAAAACTGTCCAAGCTCGATTGCCCATTTGATTAACCGCCCTGAGGTGTCAGGCTTAGCCATCACTTGTTTTAGGGGCTGGTCGGTCAACACGACGATCTCATGCACTTGGAAATATGGGCGAAGTTTCCTCGATGAGACCACGAGCGCAAGTGAAAACTTCTCGATCTCCAGGTAACGCGTTTCTGGCCCCTGAAGGATTTTGCTGACGTAGTAGACTGGGAGATGTTTCCGATCGCGGACGGTCACTAGGACCTAGCTAATCGTTTCGTCTGAGACAGCTAAGTACAGGTAAAGGATCTCTCCTTTTTCTGGCTTGGCAATCAGTGGAGCTGAAGCTAGGTATCTCTTCATGTCTTCGAACGCGCGGTCGCATTCTTCTGTCCACTCAAACTTGTTCATATCCCTTAGAATTTTGAAGAAGGGGAGGTTACGTTCCGCCGACCTTGATATGAACCTGTTGAGGGCGACAATCCGTCCGACCAGCTGTTGAACTCCTCGAATCGTGTCGGGTCGGGGTATGTTGATGATCGTGAATATCTTTTCTGGATTGGCCTCGATCCCCCGCTGGCTTACCATGTAACCCAAAAATTTGCCACCACCGACCCCAAGAACACATTTCAGGGGATTAAGCTTTAATCGGTAGTTCCGTATCAGTGCGAACATGGATGCGAGGTCAACTAGATGATCGACTGCCCTTAGACTCTTCACAATCATGTCATCGATGTATACCTCAACCGTTTTTCCTAAGAGAGGTTCGAAGATAAGGTTGACCAGCCTCTGGTATGTGGCTCCCGCATTCTTCAGCCCGAACGGCATTACTTTGAAACAGTAGATGCCTTTGACGACAATGAACGCCGTGTGCTTTTGGTCCTTGGGGGGCATTCTGATCTGGTAATAGCCTTGGAAGTCATCTATCATGCTCATCATTTCACATCCCACGGTCGAATCGACGAGATGATCAATCCGCGGGAGTGGGTAAGGGTCTTTGGGGCAGGCGCGGTTGAGGTCGGTGAAGTCATTGCACATTCGCCACTTCCCACCAGTCTTGGCTACCAATACCACATTGCAAAGCCAGTCGATGTACTTTTCTGGCGTTATGTATCCCGTGTCGAGGAGTTTATTAACTTCTTCCTCGATGATGGAGTTCCTGACCACACTTTGCGTTCGGAGTTTTTGTTTGATTAGCTTGAAAGAAGGGTCGATATTGAGGTAATGCGAGATGATGCTCGGATTGACCCCCTCCAGATCGGTAGCCTTCCAAGCAAAAACGTCAGCATTTTCTTGGAGAAAGATGGTGAGGCATTCGAGTTGGTCTCCTCGGAGGCTAACTCTGACCCGCGTTGTTTTCTCTCGATTGTTTGGATCGAGTTGTATAGTTCGTGTCTCTTCTGCGGCGGCCAGTCGAGCATCATCCATTTTTCTCTTTTTCCAAGCTTCGTGTGTGCTGGTTTTGGAGCACGAGGCTCCATCCCCTTTTGGGTCGGGGATTCTTTCATCACCGTCATCAGCCTCATGGAAGATCAGATCCCCAAGCTTTAGATCGTCCCTCTTAGGTGGAAGTTTAGCTTCATTGGTGATCGAATAGTAGGCCCGACTCGGCGAGGTTGCAGTTTACTTCTCCGATCCCGTAGGGAGTCGAGAGTTTCACTTTTTGATGGAAGGTGGATATGATCGCCTTGAAGGTGATCAGACCCTGCTGCCCAAAGATCGCATGGTCGGGGAAATCCACTAGGTCGACCACGACCCAATTGATTTCCATCGTGGTTCAAACGGGATGGGTCCCTATAGAAGTCAGCAATTTGATATGCCTGTTGGGCACAATGACCAATCCACCAAACCCCTTTAAGGAAGTATCGACGGGTGTAATATTCAAGCGATCGAGGTTCATTTGTTTGAGAGTCGAGTAAAGGATAAGGTTGGAGCTACTTCCAGTATCAACTAAACATTTACTTACAGCATAGTTTGCAATGTCTAGGGTGACCACCATCGGACAACTCGGCGTCACGCCGTCCCGATGGGGGTCCAAATGGAAATCCTTATCACTAAACGCAACCTCCTTCTGTCTCCATCCGTATCCTCGATCGACGTGATAGATCTCGTGAGGGCCATTAAGGCTCATTTGTGCTCGTCGGATGTTGCGTTACCTTGCGGTTTTGGAGTCACCGCCGTCGTGGCCTCCGACGATCATGTCAATCCTCCCGATTGGGCATGCAGGATCCTCTCAGGATTCTCTTTCTGCTTTCCATCACGCTGACCTGGGTTTCTCTTTGGTGGCGGTGATCGTGATCTCGATCGCGATCGTCGAACGTGCTCCTCCTCCTGGCATCGTTTTCCCCTGGTTCGATCCCGATTGCGGCTAAGTTTCTTGATAAACTCGTTGAGGTGGCCCCCTTGGATGAGCCTTTCGATCTCATCTTTTAGTTGATTGCACTCATCGGTGAGGTGGCCAAGCTGGTCATGGAAGTCACAATATTTGCTAGTATCGATCTTCTTCATGTTAAGTTTCAGCCTTTTGGGATACCTGAGGAGCTTCTCAGGGGTCTTTGGGAGGATATCTCCGATCGCGTAAAGCAGGGGCTCGTAGAGCTCCCTGTTTGGTTGTCTCGAGGATAGACCGCTTTCCTGCCGACCGCTGCTCTCTTGCCGATCGCGATTCTCCGATCGGCCTTTATTTCTGTTTCGACCAGCCTAAGGCGGGTGTCGAGGTCGGTTGTAATAGTTGTTGTGGGCGAGGCTCTGCCCAATGCTTCGCAGCATGGCCTGACCGTGGCCCGCCCAATAACTCCCCTCGATCTCCTCATAGTCCATCCACTTAGTGGCACAGTCCTGGATATCCCTCAGACTTTCTATGGGGACGCGACCAAGGATGTCCTTGGTGAAGTCCCTACAATGGCAGTTTTTCCCAGGGCGCTAAGGACGATGGCTAGATCAGGGGCGTGACCCAGACCAGCTCTGCATTGAATCGTGTAAAATAATATCTAAGCGTCTCATAAACCCCCTGGACGATCGAGTCCAGACGCGACACCCCAAGCCTATCTTGTATAAGGGGTGAGAAATGGCCCTCGAGTGCAGTGGAGAGCTCGTCATAGGATCTTATCGACCCTGGGGGCTGTCGGAGAAACCAGTCGAGGGCCGCTCCGTTGAAAGTTGTGGCCAACACTTTCGCCCAAGTGTGAGGGGTATGTGGAAATAAGTTCATGGATAGCTCGAAGCTAGTGATATGGTCTCCAGGATCGGTCTTCCCATCGTACATGGGAAGATCGCAAGGGATGGCGGTGCTCCCTGGATCCTCGCTGAGGATCTCCTCTGTGAATGGAGACAGCCTCTGTCAGCGGCTCTGAGCGTTACGCTCGGGCTCCTGTCGGTCGTTACGACCTACATTTGGTCGGGGAGGGAGCCGATCCCTCAGATCTCCAAAAGGTGGAATGTTAGAAAACTTATTCTTCAGCCTCTCTCTGACCGGAGGTCGAGGAGGATGGGCTCCGCGGTGTCCTGCATGAATCCTCCTGCGGTCGGATCGGCAGGGAGTATGCAGGTCAGATGGGCTGAGAGTATGCCCTTTGTCGGTTGGTTGGAGGGACGTAGTCCCTTTGTCCATCTTGATCGCCATACTCTTCGCGATCGTATTCATCGTCATAATAATCTTCTTCCTCTATATGCATGTCGTCGTGATCGGCGGAATGTGCTTTGCCAGGACGTTCGACTGTGTGGCCGTTGTTCTCTCCCCCCCCCCCCTATGGGGAGTGGTCGACTGGGTAACGTGGGGGTCGGATAGCCCCGCGCCCCTGACCGCCATCCCTTCCCCCCACCTGGGTTTGAGCTCTGGGAGGTAATGGGGGATCGGGTCGTGACAGCCGATATTGTACGGGGGGAGGCTCGGTAAGGTTGACGGTAATTGGCATTACCCTCATCGGCCTTCCTGCCTCGAGGGCCTGTCTGGCCTCCTCGTAGACCTGATTAGTGTAAGCGGCCAGGTCTTGCGTCAAAGGTTGGGTGGGAAGCACGACTGCTGGCAGATCGGCACGGGAGACAGCGTCTTCCTCGACCTCGTTAGGGGGGTTCGCCCCTTCTGGGTGGTCGATCACGTCGAGCTAAACAGCGAAGGCTGCAGTGGCAGTAGTAGCTCGATCAGCCTCGATCTGAGATTGAGTCTTTATGACGCTTTGGGTGCTCTTAGTTCTGTTGTTCACCATGGTTCGTGTTTGTTGGCTCTAAAGTCGAAAGTGGTTTCCCACAGATGGCACCAAACTGATGAGGTTGGTTTTTGGTCGGGGATCGGATGTTGACCACGTGTCTTGCTCGTCAGTTAAATTTGTAGAGGGGATCCGACTTTGACCTGAAAACACAGAACAACGGGTCACTTGGCCGAAGGGGATTATCTCCGGCGTAGCCCCTACACTGAGTTAAGTTAGCATTAAGAATAGGATATTCTAGGTAAAGAGATGTGATCGGGATGCTAGATGCGATCGGAGTAATTAAGAGAGCTTACCAACAATAATAAATGCTGGGGGTATATATAGTGGATGATAACATCTACCTAGTACATCTTGGGGAGTGTGCATTTAATGCCTGTCAGCGTTGACCTGCAGGCATTTCATGCAGGGTTCAGAATGCCTGCAGAGGATCTCGTACTGTCCTCAGAAGAGGGGATCTGGTGGGCCAGTCTCCTTCAGGGCTTGGTACGGATCTGGCTGCAGTGTCAGAGATATGCCACCTCAGCCTTCTTGCCCGACCCCGAGACGGTCGAGCGGCCTCGATAGCCTTGGGGTGACTTGGACAACGGCCCTTGATAGCGGTCGAGGACCAACTGCTCGAACATCGCGCCTGCCGGTCCTGAAGGTCTGGTCGAGAATATCCGATCGGAGTCCATGTCAAAAGCTTCGGACGGCGCCACGTGGCTTCAACCGACTGCTGAGATCGGGACACGTGGCATGGTCGGATTACCCACTATCACCCGTCTTTCTTATTGCTTGTTGTTCTGCCTTTGCTATTTCCTTATGTGCTTAGTCAAACCTTTTGATAGCAAACCCTATGCATCTACAAAATGGTTTAAAATGCTTTCAACTAGAGACAAGTAACTTATTTGTTTTAACAGTAACCATTTGATCTCAGAGGCACTTATAAGTAATGTCGTTAGGGACATCCACTAGCATGCTCCCGAAGTGTATGACACTTATGAGTATTTCTTAGATCGTTACGTCAACTTGTCTCAAAAGCCGATTTGGCCATTCATGCATAACTGCTTGCATCATCTTTTCGAATGGCCCTTTTGGCCACCCAAACTGACATTGATTTCAAAGCGAACCATGGAATGGATCATGACTTGGGCCCGGAGTGTACAGGAGATGAGCCTGGAGACGAGCGTCTAGGGCAAATCCCGATGTATGCTTCTATGTGTGTTGACTTAGGCTGGTTAGGAGGTTGACTAGTCTAAGTTGAAGTGAACGGTGGTGCTAACCGCGTCTCCTTAATTCATTGTACGGTGATGTTAATCGCGTCTCCTTAAATTACTGACTACTTGACTTTTGGTGGTGAAGTACTTGACTATATGCTTTCATGATTTTCATGGTTGGGAGTTCTAAGGAGAGGGCCCGTTCTCGCTGGGACATAGTATTGCATGACTTATTGCATTATTTACTTGTCTAATTGATTTACTGCTTTCGTTACAAGTCGAAGCACCTTCTGGTTTTCTTCATTTAGCATATGTATTTCCCTATATATATATATATATATATATATAACCCAGAAGCGTGGCTCGAACTTGCCCAACTTAAGCCTTCTTTATTGTTCAAACTACTTAGTTGAATTACGAGCCGTATTTACTTATCATTTCCAACTTGTTTATATCATGCCTTTCGAACTTGTAACGGCCTCGTGACTCAACTAATATCCTTTCAAATGATCGGCTTGACATTATGTGCAGATAATTTCAAAGGATCTGGTTCATCAACATTTGTGTTTTTAAAGTGAGCCGAACTCGAGTGTTGCTCTATATTATAGTTTTACAACTTATATATTATTTTTTTATTCTTTTTCAAAATGAGCAACATTTACTACTTTTGCTTTTAAAAGATAAACGACGAACTGTGATCAAAACTCTCTTACTGAGTATCCTTTATACTCACCCCTTCTATTTTGGTTCTTGCTTCAGGTAGACAGGTGGCGCCGTCACCTGTCATGTCAGTTGGCATCAGCAGGTCTAGATAGGCTCAGTCCTGTAGTCTGGTTTGTCTTGTCAGTGCTCCCGACAACTGTCGAGTCTTATTCTATTGTATTCATCTACCTTTCGTACCATTTACTGCTTTATTTACTTTCTGTACCTTATGTGCCCCTCATGTGGGAAAGTTGAAGATATCTAGGATTGCATAGGATAGGCTAGTTTAGCCATGGATGGCACTACGTGGTTTTGATTATTTTGTATTTTGAACTGTAACTATTTAATGATATTATGTTAGCCTCGTAGGCATTTATGGAATTGAACCGTTTGCCTTTTAATCGCTTCAGCATTACTCTATATTGTTGTGGTTGTTGTTGGGAAGTCGTTGCTGTTGCCCGTAGTTATTGCTTGCATGTCGTTCACCGGAGTGGGTTTTCGAGTTAAGGCCCCGCACCAAAGCTCGGGAGTTCGCTTCGGTGCGGATGTGGCGTTCCTTCTTCAGGGGGCGCTACATTCACCGTAGCCCGACATCTATCGGGCTTCACCCCGTATCCTCTTCTGCGGGCCCAATATTCAAACATTCATTCACTAAATATTACTCGCATTTTTTAAAGGTTTGAGTGGTCAAAGGGACTGTTTGATAAATCCAAGTATTATCCCTTTTCGTGCCAAAAAGCTCTAGAAGGGCTTATAAATAGAAATTTGATATCCAAAACATTTCCTCAAACTCAACAATATAATACGGTTTTCAAATAGCTAATATGTATAATACTAAGTTGGGAAAAGAAACATAAAAGCACAAGAGAGGGCTTCGGGTTTATACTGAATAGCTACATATGTATAAAAAAGGAGAGGGCCTGACAGAGTCTAAAGTACCAAGCGGGGGGAGGGGGGTGAATTGGCCTTCTAAAAATCCGCCTTAACACTTAGAAAAATATGAAATGTTTTGCACCGGAAGTCTTTTGTGTGTGAAAGGGTTTGGATCTGTGTAAATCGATTTACCAATACTTTGAAGATTTACTCATAGTACTTAGTTCCAGTTAAAGTACCAATTGTAAATATTAAACAGAAAGTAAAAGTAAAGCGATAAAAGCACACAACAATTTATACAGGTTCGAACCCGAAGGCCTACTCCTGTCCCTAGGTTTTCACCCAGGATTTTAATCTGCTTCAAATTAACAGTATTATTACGAATACAAATACAATTTAAAGCAGTAAAGAATAATAACCAAAGAGAAAAAAAATGCTCTCAACACAGAGAGAAACCAATCGCAAGACCAGCGACCAAATATTTGAACCAACTAATGAGTCAGGACTGCTCTGCAAGTTGACCCTGAGACGATTCTGTTGGGATTCATGGTGCCCCGGGTGCAGCGGAAGTATGGGATTTCAAAATTTTTTATCCCAGGGCCTTAATCGAATTAACATGAATCTTCATCCAATGAAATCAAAAACTTTAAAACGTTTATATATCTAGAAGATGCACACCATTACGCACTCCTTTTGTAGTCGTTAAGGTATGAAAGCTTTCCAAAGCTTCGATCCATTCCTTGATCACGCAGGCTTCTCGATTCCACCAAGGCTTCGATCTTTAACCAAAACCCTCTAAGGTTGATCCACGGCTTCTCGCAGACGAACTCTGAATCTCTTAAATCATGCTAGAGATTTAAGATCAGTATTTATCTAATATAATATAAGAGAATCGAGAAATAATTTTAAAGGTTGTGTGGCGCCCCGAAATGCGAACACGGGATACGCCAACAGTCCTGCACCGCCGACTCAACGAGCTGACCCGTGATGGATCACACTCGACTCATCAGTGGAGAACGACAGATTGTTCGGTATAATTAAAGAGTTACTCGCAGCTGAAATATGAGTTTTCAAAAACATTTTATTAAATACTAAATGCTACGTGGCAAACCCATGATACAATGCAGAAGCGTCTAATCAAAAGGCAAGCTAACCTCATATGTTAACCTATCAAACTAAATAAGGAAACTATTCAAAATAGTTCACTAACTTAAAAAGGGAAAGTCTTATATGTAAACTAACCAAAGAAGACAAACCCTAAACGTCCTAGTGCTTCCAGGAAATCTTCGATATGTCGATCTCGCAACCTGGATCATGAATGGAAAGGAAAGTGGGCGTTAGTCCTGGCGACTAAGTGAGGGTATAAAAGAAAATGTTCACTGTTCAAATGTTCTTGGTTCATACATTTTTTATAAAAAGGGGAAAGGGGAATATATGCAATATAATTTTGGAAAGGTATGAACCAGTTTTTGTAAAGTAGTCAGTATCATAACAGGATTACGATACTGATAGTTTGAGTAACTAAAGGTTGGGAACAATGATACCCAACTTTTAGACGATACGTAGTTATTGAAGACAATTCATGAAGTACAATGAGACAGACAATGAAGTCATGCATAAGAGACGTAGTGGGATAAACAATGCAAACAAGCCATAATGATCGTAGGGGATGACTAACTCGAATCCAGACACATGAGCTCGAAGGCCCCGGAGAATTCTGAGTCCGTCCGACCCTTTTTAATCACCTTATGTGAACGACAATCAATAAAGACTATGATGATCGTAGGGGATGACTAACTCGAACCCAGACACATGAGCTTTAAGGCCCCGGAGAGTCCTGAGTTCGTCGGACCCTTTTTAATCACCTTACTTAGACAATGATATGCACGCTAGGGACAATCTAGACGAATGCGACACATCTGATAAAGCAAGCATGACATATAATGAGACTCGATATATAACTGACGTAAGGACATAAGAAAGTAACGAGCATATATAGGACAGACGCAAAGCAAAGAGTAATTGCAAATGATCTAGCATAACTAGGGGTGGTTTCGCAATCTTTTGAGGGTAGGTCATATTGGATTACTTTTTACATATATATGTTCATGACCCGTCAAAGGGAATAGAAAAACCTCACCGACTTGAAGTCGAACTCGAACACCTGCAGTCTGACATAGCAATAACTAAGTCAAGACACTAAAGTCAATTCAAATCTCACACATGAGCACTCGGTAGGTATCCTAAGGCAACATCTAAGTCGTAGCCTATAAGGGTTGATCTTACGATCCTCACTATTCGAATAATACCTATCAAGCCAAACATTGTATCATTTAAATCAATCATGTATCACTTCATGTAAGCATAATGTTGACATATAAGTTCATATAGTAACACTCATGCTTCGATAAACGAATAAATATTTAATCGAACAATTAAAGAATTACAATTAATAAAGATAATTAATCACAATTAAATAATAAAGGATTGCAATTAATTAAATAATTAATTACAATCAAACAATAATTAAACACTCATACTTAAATAATATTTAATTAATAAATTAACCTCAATTAATTAATGATTAAACCTTAATTAATCAAAATTAATTAAGTACTAACTAATTATTATTTAATTAAATAAATAAGTATTTGATCCAAAAATTATTTAAATAATCATTGATTAATTAATCAAAATTAATTCAATAATTAATTTCAATTAATTAACTTTGGAAAATAATTTTAAAATAATAAGTTAGCTAATTAAAATTAATTTGGATAATTAATTAACTTAGAAAATGATTTCAGAAAAATTTACTAACTATTTAAAATTAATTTAAGAAATTAATTTTAATTAATTAATCGGATTTAAAA